>MU396731.1:0-274079 GCA_022578855.1 Nemania serpens | reverse complement strand
CGCCCCGCCCCTCCTCCCCCCCCCCCCCCCCCGGCGCGGCGCCCCCCGCCGGGGTGTTCTTTGGCTGCCCTCCCCCCGCGCGCGCGGGCCCCCCCCCCCCAATATTTTTGTGAGGTCCTAACCTGGTATACCCTGTTGCGATTGATATAAGTATTAATGTTGTTGAATGGGGAGTATTATTAAGGACCTGGCGGCCAGTTTAGGAGAGACCTTAGAAAATACTGTCCTTCGTACTTTTCAATGTCAAAACTGAGCCTAGCGTACATATAGATAATTTTATAGTTCCTAGATTATACGTATATAACTGCGAATGGTCATGTGTCCGACTTGACAGCATTGTGTTTTGGCAGCAGTGTACCAGTTCAGTGTTGCTGATCTGTTCCGTGACAAAGCCATCGCGTGTAAGTAATTTAGACCGCATCCAAAGGACTTGAATATTTGGCACTTCACGGAGATTTTAATAGAATAGAGTTGAAAGAGACTACTGAGGAATTAATTATTATTCGCGAGGGCCAGCGAAGCCAGTATTTATCAACTAGGAAAAGAAATCTACGATACGGACAGCGACGCGTTCAGCTAATGTATGGTGAAATCAACGGAAAACCAGTGTATCCCCCCTTGCAATAACTAATCCTATTCTAGGCTGTATACCACAAGTAGCTTGTTTGCCCGCCCTACTACCTAAAACTTTCCTCCTAACGGGCACCGCCAAAAGCATCACTAAACTACCTACATGTAGCTAGGGATCCCATAAATTATACGTCATATCTGAAATCTTCGGAGTGTTCTATCGATATACTACCTAATACACGATGTACGGCTGGCGAGCCCTTGGATAATTACAGCGGGGAACTTGGCATCTTATTACGTAGCATTGTCCACGCTCCAACTGTTCGACCGTGGTAGTTTCAACCAAGCAATCTTTAGAAATTCTTCATCGACGTCGGGAAATCACGACAAATCAAAAAGTTGAAAGTGAGCTCTGTAGTGAATCTTCGGCTGGAGCTACGGTTTAAAGAAAATCGGGTCATAATATGGTTAATTGATTAATTAGTTAAGCTATTAGCGTAAGAGGAGGTTCTTTTCAACGGAATGGAATTCTCCACGAACCGCTATTATTTACTTCTACCTACCCAATAATACTTTTTGGGTTCTTATAGCTAAATCCCGTACTATGGTGCGATTATAGTGTATATTAAGGTCACAAAGTATACAAACCAGGTATCTAGCGGCCACAGTATTGCCTTTAGCACTGCCTTTAGTTATGCTTTCCTCTATCTAATTCAGCACTTACTCAGGTCCGTGACTTCGGGCAAGACCTTAGCAAGGGGATAGTACCAATAAAAATCAAATATCTAAGGGTATTATGGGCCTGAAAAGGATCTACAAAGTCACAGAGCCGAGTACGTGCTTAATTACCTAGATACCATCCAATAAAAATTACCTTCTTTTAGCCGTTGAGTATTGTGTCTGATTTGAAGCATGTATAACAACCACACTGCTGCAGAGAATTCTACCTTCCTTCATAGGCCGTTCGGTGGTCTACAGACTTATGGAATTGGTGTTCTAGGATATCGATTTGTTGGATCGTCGATTAATGTTTGAACCAGTATTTTTCCAAGCTCGGTGAGCGAGTATAAACGCACAGTACATATACATAAACCCGAGGGAAAAGCTGCTGGATACATGTGTTGGGCAGCAGCCTCTAATAACTGACTACTCATTTACACGCTCTCCACTGATGTAAATAACCAAGGAGCTTCAACTAGACACGTCTAATATCTAAGCAAAGCTGCGGCATGACATCAAGTCCGACAGCTGCTGCCATTTGCGCTAGCTGACCTCTCGGACCGGATCCACGTCTAATATCTTCGTCTTCGTTTTGCCATTGGAAAACATCGACTGCGGGGAATATACCTGCCGTGAGCCGTACCGGGAGGGCATCATAGTCATATGACTCGATATCAGCCATCGGCGGAAGACCAGGCATGTCGCTATCGAGGAGTGAAATTAATTTTGTGTTGCTGTCGCTGTCGCTGTCGCTGTCACTGTCGCTGTCACTGTCGCTGTCACCGTGGCTCTCTTCACCATGTAACGTATCCGTATTTTCCACGGACAAATCCCCTTGCTTCTGCTCCAAATTACCTACCTGGTCATCGCTAGAGTTGGAGAAGTCAAGATATCCATGACTATTGAATCTGGCTAGAACTTCATTGGACACTTCTACCCAATGCATATTATCCGGGTTGAGGATCTGTTTGGGCGAATAGTCCATCTTATATCGCATTTTCGGACAAGTGTGTATGTAAAAGCCAGGATACCACCAGCGATATCCGCCTTCTATGGCTAGCGCGATCTCTCGCAAGGCCCCAAGTTTGCCAGGGCTCCAATCGTGTATGGACTCGTGGTATAGGAAGTAGACAGAGCTAACGGCATGCGGAAGAAGATCGAGAACTCCTATCGCAACCAATCGCCCATCGAGTCGGTAACATTGATGGTAAGAGCCGAGGCGTTTCTCTTGCCCGTCTGACCTAGAGGAAGTCTCCCGCCTCAAAGGCGAGTTGCAGAGAAACTTTGTAAACCCCGAGCGAGATATTTCCGAACCAGAGTCTTGGTGCACAACACTTTGATAATTCTTATAGACGGCATATTTTTCCTCCGTAAAATCATCTGGCTCTAACGTCACATCGAGTGAGTGCGCAGGCTCGGGCGGGCGCTTTAGCGATTGGCTCTCACTCTCGTGGATCCTCTCTATTAAGTTGAATTCGGTATTCCGCCGATGTGCTTGTTCGCGGGATTTGGGATGCCGACGAGCAGCTTCTTCAGCGTAGGTATCGCCGATGACAAACTTATTAAAGCGGTTGATCGCCTGCCGTTGATCTCTGGTAGGTCGGAAGTGGGCAGAGTCTACGCGAAGGGTATAGTGAGGGCAACAAGCGTCCCGTTGGTTCGGCCGGTATAGGAGGCTTCCCGATCGTCTCCAACTTCGATCAACCAAAGACTGGTAGCATGATGGGCTCATGGAGAGCGAGCGCGTATAATAGGATCGTCCTGAAGCAGGCGGACACGTCAGAAATGATCAAACCATGGCTGCCAAGCTGGCCAAACGGCGGGTTTGGGCGAGAGCCCGTTGCATAATGCCTGCACAGAGTCGGAAATAACTCTCCTCCTTGTCATCGACAGAGCGATCTGGTGGGTATGAATGCTGCAGCCGTCGTGCGCTGAAGCACCCCCAGGCACAACGATAATGGTCCGTGGACCGTACATGAACGAAATCAGGTGGACACACGCTGTGACTGACCGTTCCCATTGCTACGGCAGTAGCCGCATGTAGACGATGACATGTAGCCTGTAGTAATCGAGTTAGATTCGATATTTGCCCAAGTTTCCGTGTAGCCGGTGTGAAGCTATCCCATGAGCAGACAGAGAGTAGATGGTCTTGGCGGACCTGAGCCTCCACATGTACGACGCATTGTTGGAAGACACATTATCCACCAAGGGGCAATAACATCGAGAACAAGACGATAGAAGGCGTGGCACGATGGTGCGACACGAAGTGCAGGACAAGGCAGACTAGAAAAGTAAATGGCAATCGATGCAGGGGCTACATAGAAACCTGTGGCTTGGCGACATAACCGTTCAAAAGAGGATAGATGAGGGTGATGAACTAGGTAGTCAAGGCGGCTTAGCACCGAGCGTGAAGCTGACCGACTGACCGACATGGAGGCGTTACGCCAGTTGGTCGGACGTGGCTGTCGACGTGACATGAACTTAGGACCAGAGACTTCCCCGTATATACATATGCATAACAACTGGGCCAACAGCAAGACGGCAACGGGGCACGGGCTAAATTCATTGGATAGCAGGGAGTGTGATGGGTTGGGGGTCAAACAGTTCGCAAGTATCGGGGATAGTGGTGAGGGTATCACCGGCGACCAGCGGCCGAGCGGGAGACTAATATAGTCTTCGCGATGGAGGATCTGACATACCCATAGGCGTTATATACGAGAAGCGATCCTGAGATGCATCTTCAGGGATGGTCTGCATGGTGATGATGCGCCCAAAAGTCTGGGAGGGCAGAGGAAAACCCTAGGCTTGCAGTCTTCAAAGAGAGGGCAAAGTGACACTGGCACTGATACTGGCACTGGTACTGATACTGGTACCGGTACTGGTACCGGTGTTCTCGCTGTCGCTGTCGCTGTCGCCGTCGTTGCAGCTGGTAATACTGATATGGTGGCGGAGTTATTCTTCATGTGCCAGACCAGACGCGAGGGCATATACTTCGTATGCGTATACTAGATGGAAAGAGCCGGAAGCTAGGGCGGCTGTTCAAGTCGTCAGATGCCGTAGAAATCGAGATGGTAGTTCTCGTTCTCGTGGTGACCAAACTAGATCCCGGAAAGAGATGGAGAGGCTGATGACCTGGTAATGACCCTGGTCAGCGCGCGAGGTGCCGAACCTGGTAATCCTTCCACGGGCATTCAAGGGCTTATAGAAATATAGAATACAACATATGGCGGGACGGACCCCCAAGTTGGAGGATTCGAAAGCCCAGAAGTGTTGTACAGTAGGCGACGGTCAGGAAGACTGTGAGCAGCTACATGAATAGTACATCCGGTGCTGACATGCAGAACTGTTAGATTGGAGGTAGGGAATCCTACCTATCGGGCCGTCAGGAGACAGCTTGGGGGGATATATGGATGATTTCGAAGATATACTCAGGACGTCGTCTTGCGCAGACGACAAGGTCCACGATATATGGAGGTCATCAGGCAGAAGAAGTTGGTGTTAGGCATGACGGCTCCCAGCTTACATGCATGCGCCTTGTGCGTTACTTAGGTAGGTACCTACTTTGGTTACCTGTAAACCTGCAAAGAGCATGTAGTGTGGCGCAGATGCTACCAGCTGCACGTAGGTAGGTACACGGGTGGATACATGTACTTCGCACTTTGCCGACATCTCCCCATGTAACATCTCTGCTTCAAGTAGTAGGTACCCGCCCAGACTTATTACGTCTCAGGGCTAAGCAGGAGTGGTACTGACCCTTAGCCCAGGTCTTTGAATCGATAAACGGTCACTAATTCAATAAATCTTGGCAATACTTCCAAATGGGTGGATCTGTCACCAGAATAAAAGTATCTCTCATATGTTGCATACTTCAGCTAGTTTAATATAGGCAGTCCTTCTAGTTACGCAAGTTAACCTTAATAATACGTTAATTAACCTCCTCGTAAGACAATACTACACTTTATTTATATAGAAACATGTCTCTTGATTGGAATTATAGGTTAAAGTGTAAAAGTAGTAGGGTAGGTAAGTTAGGTAGGTTAGGTAGGTTGTAGGTTAAGTGCATATATACAGGCTAGGTGTATAAATCTATGCCTTGGCACTAGAATAGAAAGTCAATTGAAGCTATCCGTAGGTACAAAGGTTTGTGGTGTAATTTGTATGGTAGATTAAGTATGCCAAGATTTATTGAATCAATGACCGTTTATCGATTCATAGACCTGGGCTAAGGGTCAGTACCACTCCTGCTTAGCCCTGAGACGTAATAAGTCTGGGCGGGTAGGTACACTTAAGTTCAAGTCTTACTTTAATACAAGGAAAATTCAATGTTGTGTAGAGCTAACCCGAGCACCCATATACTATTATGCTCACTAACTACCTCTAGCATACCTCTGGAAATATAGAAACCTCCAAGTCAGCTCCAAACTGGAATCTTTTTTACTCGGCCTGTATACATGATCAAGCTAGCTAGCACTTCAAAATTTATGATTATCATTAGCCCCTACAAACTTGAAGTACCTCTATGCCACTAGGTACCTACCTACCTCTAAGAAGTCTACTTCGGTGCAAGTACCTGAACAGCACCTACACGTATTAACCAGCGGCCCGGCATTCAAACACGTAAGGAAGATTGCCTCATGGGCTATTAAAACTCATAGGATGAACAGCAGCTAGGCATACAGCTAAAAAGGTATAGTATATGTATCGATAGGTATCCTTAGGTATATTCTGACTTTAGGTAGCTGTCCACTGAATTTATGAACAGAGATTTTGTTTTTATTATATATTTTCGTGCAGGTACATACAACTCGCAGATAGCCAATAGGGATTTTTGCGCCCAATGAATGATGACTGCACCTTCTAGGTAGCCTAGTGACATGCATTCAGCCTACGTCTCGTGTTAATTGTAGGTTAGTAGTTGATGTACGAAGTAAGGACATATGAAAATATACGTGTAAAACACATATATATCGGTAGTACCTGTAAGTACCTACATGACGTTAGAGCCTGTAGTAACTGCCCATGCCGATGTTTAATTGTGCAAATCTTGTATCTTGTAAGTTTGGTTATGTTACATTGGCTGGGTGCTTCCGCTTCCGCAGCATGTTTGCATACATACATGTATATACTGTAGGTAACCTCAGGTAGCTGAGTGCCATCAAGATGTAGAGAACAGTTTGAGTCCTCAGTACTATATCGGCATACCTCTCCCTGGCCTAGTCCTGGTGCGCCGGGAGTGGTGTACCTAGCACTATTAGCGCACCAGAGGCAGTTCAGAGGAATTGTTCGGTAGGTATTTTTTAGGTACCGACTTATACCTACTTGGGCAACGAGGACTGCGGCTAAGCAAGCCAATAGGACATAGATACCACCTGAGCTAAATAGTGAGTTGGGTTCGATTCCTAACAGCGCTATTGGTATTCACTGTTTAGCTCATCTATAGGTCCCAGACTTACTTTGTAATTGCCTGAACAATTATCAATTGCATGTACCTCCCAGTCTCTAAATTCTTTAGCTCAGGTAGGTAGTACTTTGTACCAGTTTTTATTTTACTTTTGCCCTCATCTAACACATGTACTGTACCCTAGAAATAGGTAGGATATCTAGTGTTGTTCCAGGATCTTTAACGAGCTCTCCCCAGGTAGGTACCTACCTTAGTCCGCGTATGCTACTTAAATACCTAGCACGTGCAGGTGGGCAAGTACCCTTATATGTAGTTGAACGGCATTCCATCCTTTCTCCCTATAATTCCGGAGTTCCCTGAATCATGACACAACTTATCTAGGTTGTCCCGGTTTTGACATTGGCAAAATGCAAGAAAAATCTAATCCAGGTCGATCCAAACTTTAAACCAGGTCAGCAGCATTGTTTGTTGCAGCCCTTCACTTCGAGCCTTTCCCTGGGACCTGGATCTGTCTCATCTGTCTCATCTGGGTCACCTGCTCTCTCATTCTGTCCTCGTCAAGCTATCCAACCCTCGTCCGTTATATGTTGTATTGTGCACAACAACATTGAACAAAGTCGGCAACGATTCTCTTGGTACATGTACGTCACCGCAATCTGTTCTATCTACCTGCTACCTGCTACCTATTCACTTTCTTCCCAACGCTGTTTATGGTACTGTACACCAACATGTTCCACTGCTTGTTCATTGTCTAGACTGCCTTTCACTTCTCTCTTTTCTGTTCTTTACTGTCCAAATCCATCCTCCTCTGCCGCGTGCCACCAAACTACCTAACATAGGTACTAAGTACAGGATGCCATGGCCAAGTACTCTGTATAGGCCTCTGCTAGGCGGTTCTTGGCCCTACAGCTTTAGTTATGCTGTGGTGTTCGAGTACCTAGGCTCTGGCCAATCCTGCGGCTCCTGGGCGGCGGACTGGGATTGTCTACTGAAGTACCCAACTTGTCCCTTCTCGGGTTGGTACAGGACCATCACCGTTGCCATTACCATCATTGTATTATTAAGGCCAATTGTGGTTTTTTCTTTTCTTTTTTTCCCCTTTGGTCTTTGGTGTTTCTTCTTTGAACCCCTCAATCCAGATTTGTTATTCCATTCATTCCGTGGTGATGGCGCAAAACGTCGTCGCAACATCATTGCTCTTGGTCCTGCCAAAGTAAAAGAGCCACTCTCCCTTTTGCTCTCGTTCCTCCTCTGTATAACGCCATTGGTTCAGCCCTTCAATATCTTTCTTTCCCGTTTCGAGCACTCACATTAGTCTCGCCTCAACGGGCAGGGGGAATATTGTTTTAACGGTTCCCGAATAGTGTCCCGTGGCTCCCAGACGCCCCCAGTTACCGAAATCCTCGACAAGCCAGTCAGCCTGCAACCAAGTGGACTACCAGACCAGTCATATCCATTCCGCCGTACATGGGATTCGAACACGCCCCGTGCTTTTAACAAGCAACTCCCAGGATTCGAGGAATATTCTATCCTAGGCCTTTGAGGTTTATATCTACTTCGAAGGAGAACATCAACCTTGAGAAACTCGACTCTTTCTTACCCCCAATTGCCTAAACCGGCCCCATCGGCGCTGCCCCTTCGCCGCGAACTCAAAGCTCGGTGCAGCGACTAATTAATCCAACGAGCTACCATCACTACTCAGCACTTCGCCCACCCGCGGTGTCCAGTACCTACCCATCGTTACCACATCATTCCTCTCGCCACAACTCAATCATGCTGCTGAATAAGATTCCGTGAAGTCATCTCCTTTCCAGCTGACTCTGGTCGGAGATAACCTCCGTCGGCGCCTTTTCTACTGTTAGCGGCATTTCCTCTAGACTAGTGACACTGCATAAATCTCTCTCGGCAGAAAATCCCTGGACTGACCTGCTCCACCACTCGACGATGGCGTCCTCTTCCAACCATCGTTCTATGGAGTCTCGTACCGGAAGAAGCATGCAGCGTAAGTCTATTATTCTGAAGAGCTACTCGAACCCCCAACGTTGGTGCGCCTATAGTGGAGTGTTGTGTGGATGTCTCGCCTACACTGTAGACGAACTAATGATTGGCTCGGCAGGCTACAATTCCAAAGGCGAGCGGCTCGTTGCTGGTGTGGTACCACTTACCGAAGACAGAATGTACGTCCTCCTGATCCAGTCGACACGGAGGAAAGGCTGGGTTTTACCCAAGGGAGGATGGGAGTCGGATGAAGAATGTATGCAAGCCGCCGAACGCGAGGCGTGGGAAGAAGCTGGCATTGCTATCCGGGTCGACTATGATCTGGGTGACATTCTGGATTCGCGACCACCCAAGAAGCTATCCAAGGAGGCCCCAAAATCGTTATACCATTTCTACGAAGCGACAGTGTTACGAGAAGAAGCCGAGTGGCCCGAGAAACATAAGAGAGAGCGCCAGTGGTTCACCTATTCACAAGCTATAGAGGCTCTCTCGAGTCGGCCGGAACTTATACAGGCTCTCGAGGCATCTACCATTAAACGGATGTAGATTATGGGGGCCAGTGGCGGAATCCTGCTTAGATGGTGCATGGGAGGGGCGTCTAGCATACAGGGCGATTAACAACTTCTTGCCTGGTCTCACGACTGGTTTCGATGACTCAATACGGACGATTGCATAGATCTGGATTACGGAGTTTTCGGTACCTTCTCAACGATTTCCCCTTTGGCGCATATCGACAGTTTTATAACGACTACACCTCTCGTCCTTTAGTGGGGTTGAAAGCGAATCTAACTTGCGCCAACCTCGGAGTTGGTGAACAGGGGCTGCGGAGGAGCTTTTCCTTTCTTTTCCTTTTTTCTCCCCGTTTATACCTTGCACCCCCATTCTCAAGAGGAAACGATAGAGGAACATTTGCATATAACTCAGGCGTTGTTGGCAAATCATCGTAGAAGCTGAAGGCGGGCTGGTGGGTAAGCTGAAGAAAAAGCTCCCCACCACTAATGATGCCGTATGAGAAGATCTACAGGCCCTGAACATAAGAAAAGGACAGATACCTTCCTCAATTATTGGGTTGGGTTGTGGTAAATACCACATCACCTACAGGAATACATGACTGCCGCAAACAATCGGTAACGAGCGGAATCTGGGCTGCACAGAGCTGGCTCGTGGTACATTTTTCACAGCTGTCCCCTGTATCAGGGACGAACCGTAGACATTCCAAGAGAAAGAGGCCTCAGTACAAGAGCGCCTGAGACCCCTTTCGCTACACCTGGTAGTGATCCGATGACCCAACTGTGACTCTTGCATATCAGACAGGTAGGGTATTTGCTCACGAGGACAATAAAGGCAGACGCAGCCCAGCCAAGCCGAGCCACGTGTGAGGCTTGCTTGCCTAGTATGCAAGATATATTCGTACCACAGCCCAAGTAGCACCGCACTAACTACTAAACAGTGGCAATCATGTCAGAATAATCCCTGTCAGAATGCTACGGGGTATGTCTTTTGGAGACGATTGGGTTGTCTCGGCGAGACTTTTGAAGATGGGTAAGCGATATGGTATAGGCAGCCACCTGCTTGTGACTGTGCTGAATAGGGACGAAGTAGGAGAAAAGTCACCGACCGCATAGGGACCTCATCTGCCTGTCTTCTGTAAGGAGGTATATGTATGTGTGTGTACGTCTCAGGCATATGTACAACAACTATGTACGTCTGTCTCCCCCACGCCCATCCCCCCCCTTTCTCCGTTGCCTTACGTATATCAATACTCCTTCGCCCTCCTGGCGATGTGTTCATTGGCTTATGTGTAAGTCTCGCCTTCATCGTATTATACATGGAACACTGGAAGAAATAAAATCTGTCATCCAGTCAGCGAAAAATTATAGCTGATGACCGTTGATCGGGCCGAACGAGCACGCTTTTCCCTAAAGCATGCGTGTAGCATTGTCGACGGCTACCTACGGTATCCGTTGGCTACCGGGTCCTTGCTGGCATGTACGGACAGGCGTTCCTAGCCCTATTTGCTAGTCGAGAGAGATCGATACTAGGATCCAAGGGGGTCACCTGTTTGCTCGCGCTGTTGAAAGAAATGTGTGTCAAGAAGACATGGTGCATGAAGAGGAAATGGACTGGCCTATTACTCGCCTAGTGATTCTAGTATTCTGCAGAAGCTCAATGGCATTAGAAAGCTATTGGGGAAGCAAGCAATACCCCCACGGGAGATAACGGCAGCTGTTGATTTCACGGCAATAAATACGGTTTACCTATTAACAAGTAACGAGACGGGACATTTTGTCGGTTGAGTGTAAAAAAAAAACCACAGAAACACGCACGCACACACGAGCTGTTACTGTAAGTGGGAAGGCACATGTTGCAATACGGAAAGAAAATGTCGATAACGCTTCATCAGTAAATTACTGGCCCATTCAGTTGGTCTTTCAACACCACCCTACCAATTCTCACTATAATATATATATACCCCAGGCAGGTTGATACCCACCTCGCTGAGGGGGAAAGAAACTAAAACTCCTGGGTTCCTTTGGTCAAGTATATCACGGCTGGACTTCATAGTTATCCGATTCCTCTCATCATATTCATTAATCCCAGCTAGTTCCTTCCGTCTTTGCTCCTCGTCCAGGGCCTCGGAGGTTAGGTAGGTCTACCACGATTAATCATGTTACCCTCCCTCCCTTGATGACTCCCTGCGTGCCCTGGGGAACGTGGCAAAGGTGCCGCCCCGCTGGCTAGGGCTGCCTTTCTGGTGGTTCTCTCGTTTGCCAGCCCTTGTGTCTCCCGCAGGGCGCGGCGAACACGGACTAGATGTGTTGGTGTTCGGTGGTGGGAATGTGTCAAGGTCTATGGGCGTTGGCTCGCTGGAGTCAATATTGCTATCTTGAAATCTAAACCGATTCCCACCTGTTTCTGTTAAACGCATTGGTGGGCGCCAATTGGAAATTTCCGTATCGGAGCTGCTTGTTGAGCGAATGCCTATGCGCCGGCCCTTGGAAGGTGACCTTTGAACTTTTGTTGGTTGGGTGATGGTAGCGTTAGTTTGTGATGAAGATTGCATACTCGACTGATTTGGGATGGAGGTGAAAGCTGTGTCTTGCGATAGGTCTGATGTGGTGACTACACGCGGAGGAGGCATGTTCTGCTGGATGTCTGCATATGTGCTTGCGTTGCCTTTTCTGCTGCCAACTCGGATGAGACGTATGGTCGTTGCGCTTCTAACACCATTGTTCTTCTGTAGCCGAAAGACTGGTGGCCACACGGCATCCGCATCGCGTTTGTTTTCCACATCACTTGCGACTCGCTTCGCACTTCCACTCTCCTCAATACTAGCAGCGAACCCGATGTTATTGCGCGCCTCACGCTGGGCTTTCTTGGGTTGCACCAGAGGACTTAAGCTCGGCAGCCTGAAGTCATCCATTGGGGACGTAGAGTCTCTGCTAAGGTGCGGGAAACGCGGACTTGAAGAACCGCGAACGGCAATAGGTCCCTTATAAAATTTCTCATTGCTCCCTACCGCCTCCGCCCTCTGAGAAAGCGTCTTCTTGCGTCTATACCGCAGCACCAAGCAAGAAGAAACTATGCTCAGTATTGAAGTCCCGACAATGGATACTACGACGATAATCGCAAGATTCGAAATCGACACGGAATTGGACTGCCCTTGCTCCAGCGGAGAGTTCGAATCACCCTGTGAATTATGAGATCAGTCTGGCTTCTTAGAACGTAAAGCGACTGAACTTACTCTCACGGTACTTGCACCAGTCCGAAGTGCCTGTATTTGACTCGCTGCGAATTGGCTAGCTGCAGCACGCGCAGAACTTATAGCGCTGCTGGCACTGGTCTGGGCACTGGCTTGGTTGGCAGAGATCCGGCTGCTCATGCTGGCTGACGACTGCGATATCTGATCGCTAGCACGCGCGTTGGCTGCAGACACAGCACTTGATGCCGATGACTGTGTTTGGGATAGCTGTCGGCTCGCTTGGCTGGCTGCTTGGTGTGCCGACTGCACAGATTGATCCGCAGACCGTTGTACAGACTGAGCGGACTGGGATATGAGTCTCAGCATAGAAGAGGCGCTCGACGATACGGAAGATATGGCCTGAGTGGCGGATTGCGAAAGAGATTGGAGCTGAGCTGAAAGAGCCTGGATCTGGCCATCGCCCTGCCGTTTTCGTAGTGATGTCGCTGCCGTGGCCCGAGGTATTCGTATTGCCGGTGCATCGCTTTCCACCTGAACTCCCGTGGGATCAATGCCCCCATCTAGAAGCCCCCCTAGACCGGTTTTCATTCCCATAACCTCGGGGATCATCACATTGTGTAATACGAGTTCTTCGACTGTCGGGCCCCGCCCAAGCACAGAAGGCACTATTTCAGTGCTGGTTTCGGCCTCGTGACCATTAGTTAAAGCCTCTCTAGTGACCGCCACTATCAAGAGAGAGGAACGTAAGAGCCAGTTCTGCCGCATTGCTCATAACCCCACAATTTACTTAATAAATGTTTGGCGTCGCCTGGACACTTGTTTGTAAGAAAGGGGGAGCGAAAGACAACATGAGCGGAGATGGGCTACTGTTACGAAAAACGACGCCCTGAGTCATATGATTGCCGAAAGTACAAACGTGATTGCTAACTCCCGTCAGACCTCTCCTGTTCACTTGAAAACCAGATGGAATGTCTTGGGGTAGGGAATCATTGTGTATTCAGGCTTCACAGAGGCTTGAGGTTGGAACCGGCAACCCATGGAACTAAGATACGCAACCAGCAAGGCCAAAGTCAGCCATCTGCCATTTTTATTAGAACTTTCATCTCCTGGGCGGAGAGGTGTATGATCTGCAGCTGGAAACGCTGGAGCGAAATGCACGTAGAGCGTGGAAGCATGTCGAAGTGAGCCAAGAGAGTGGGGGCTGAGCCGCATTGAATGAAACTGCAGAGCAAAGCGCACGGCAGACCTCTTCATCGTCTATGTTGCTGTGAGAGGGTGGTCATATTGGATACAAAACGGTCCGTCCCCATCACTTGAGAGCAGTTTCTAGATCTCCTCATCAGAACGATAAGAATGGCGTAAACGATTCTTCGAGACTAAACTCATTCTGAGAAAGGTGAGCATGTATTCATAATTGATCATCAAGAAAACTTGGCCTCCGGTACGGGACCAGACCGCTTGGGTCTCTGTAGGTTGTTGCGCCATCCGGATGGCTGTCTGCAAGATAGCTTAACTTGAGACAGATCCGGGGGAGGCGAGTTGTTACAGTTTCGGAGCGACGCCCCTGGCCTAGCAAGTCACCGGGGATGACACAGAATAAATTAAATCTGTGCCGTCTCTTGGCGACGATCTGACTGAACAGGTATAGGATACCAAGAGAATAATAACAGAAAATAAAATCGGTATAGTCGAGGGTTGAGATACGTAAATACTACGGTTCAACAGTGCCCCTTTCATGACTACGGTACTAATAAATGCAACAGATCTCCTATAGTTGCAAATATCGGTTATGAATAAAAAATGCATATATAGCTAGTAGGTACCCCCACGTGCACAGTCCCCTGTTTCGTGCACGTGCCACCGCTGCGGGCGCATTACCTGGAAAGTGACATCAGCTAGAGATGGGTACTCTGTCCCGCCTACCATTCTTTGCTACGCGACCACTCAGAGGTGCCTACCTACATACATCCCTGCCAACATCTTTGTACCCCATGTCCATGTCGCATCGACAAAGCTTCACATCAGCACATCTGCACATCCGCACTCGTCGACTCCTCGCCTCATGGACAATCGCATCCGAAGAATAATACCCTGACATTCCGAACACCCCGGTCCCCGATCCCGATGACACTATGGAACATCTCAGCATCCACGACCCGCCGCCGCAACCAGGCGGCCCTCATCCCGGAGGCATCATGAACGCCCAGGGCCCTCCTCCTCCTCAACCGCAGGCCCAACAGCTACCACCTCAGATGTTCACCACCGCCGCTCAGCTGCTAGATCTCACCGATAGTAAGACTGCCAGCGAGGCGCCGGCTCTTTTCTATGATTGACCGCGACGTCTAGAGAAGCTCCTGCTTGTCCTCCGAGATGGGAGGAAGTTGATAGGAATTCTCCGAAGCTGGGACCAGTTCGGTACGCTGTTGTTGCTTTGTCGCCCTCCCTTCTCATTTGCTCCCATTGGTTGCCTCCATTGGCTTTGAGAACTTACGAGAACAACCGAATCTCAGCGAACTTAGTCCTGCAGTCCACCGTCGAGCGCGTCTTTGCCACCATTTCCGACCCCAAGCACCCCGGTCTTAGTGGTGTATATTCTGATAAGGCCCACGGCATATTTCTGGTAAGGGGGGAGAACGTTTTGCTGCTGGGCGAGATCGACCTCGACAAGGATGACGACCCGCCGGTAGGCTACGAGAAAGCCGAATTCGAACTGGTGGAGAAGCTCGCGCAAGAGCAGAAGGCTGCCGAGAAGGCCAAAGAGGCCAGGAGGATCAAGAAGTTGGCAACACATGGATTTGAAGGCGAGAATATGGGAGAGATCCTACTCTGAAAGACATGGTTTCGCCTGGACTCACATCACTAAGATTTGACTGACATAATAATGTCAAAGTCGTGGAAGTGGAAAAAGTGTCATCGTCACAGCGACAGACAGTCAAAGACGAACTGTGGCAAGCTATAGCGGCAGAATATTGTGAAATGCTGCTTTGCCGACAGAGGGTCTGTGTCTAGCATGGATATAGTATAGACAAGCAGAAGAGCGGAAATGGTCGTGCTCTTGTTAACAACAAGGTAATATGCAGCAGCGTGCGAGCACAAGTCAGTAGTGTTTAAGCTACAAAAAAATGACAAAAATTCCTGCCATTGGAATTCTCGCTTTTTTTTTGGCTCAGTTTCTATGCTGTCAATTATAAATACAGCATGAAGCTTATGATACTACATCCTAGCGTCTTGACATTGGTATTACTCAAAATATGGCCTTCGATACCCAAGACTATAAGGTGTTACAATAAATACGACAAGTACAATGCGCGAATCCCAATTACCACGCTACAACCCGGGGGTAAACCCTTCGACCCTCGCCTTCCACTCCTTCGGGAAATGCGAGCCAGGTTCTCCATCCCATCCGCCAGCCACCATGGCGATGGCAAGCAAGAACGAGCTCGAACCCGGGAAGTACGGGGTCGGGACCCTCGCTCCTCCAATGGGATATCCGGCCTCGTCGAAGGCGAACAGAGGGTCTAGGAGATAGTTAACAGCCTGCTCGACGTCCCCTAGACGCAGCGAGTTCACTAGAACGTTCAGAGTCAGTTATGCCATTTCGAGAGCACTGTAAACGAGCATCTCAAAGGTACGGGATGGCTTCTGGGAGGACGTGGTAAGGAATCACTTACTAGCCAGCATCGGGAAGTCCCAGCCCCAGCAGTCGTCCCACTTCCAGAGGTCGCGGATCTTGGTCGCCGTGTTCCGCACTCTGGTCAGGTTCAGCGGCGCCCCGCTGCTCGGGGGCGGCAGGAGCCCGAAGATGCCCGACATGGCCGGGTGGTCGGTGATGGTCGCCGAGTTCGGCACCCACATGTCCGGGATCCCCTCGTACAGCGCGAAGGCGTCGCCCGCAGTGGGCAGCGGCGCCAGCTTGTCAAGGACCTTGGACCACTTCGAGGGGACGGGGAGGTGCTGCCGGTGCTTCCACTTGACGGCCACGTCGAGCCCGAAGCGCCAGTAGGCGAGCTCGAAGGCCGGGTTCACCGTGGCGTTGGGGCTCGTGTTCTCCGACGCCGGGTACATGGGCGCGCCGAGGTCGTAGACGCCCGTGGACTCGTTGTAGAAGGCGAACGAGGCCATGAAGTCCGCCGAGGCCGTCAGGATCTCGTCCCACTTCTTGAGCGTCGCGGCGCCGGGGAACGAGCGGTACTCCGTCTCGGCGATGTACATCGGGTGAGGCTGCTGCCAGATGAGCAGGGAGTTGATCTCGCCCGGCGCCGACCTGCCCGTCGGGTCCGTCATCTTTCCCCATCGCGCGCCTTCGTAGCCTTGGAGCCTTGCGCGGTCCCGGGACGAGTCGAGGTAGTCGCTGTACAAGTGAGGGAGACTACGCCAGAATAGGGGGTACTTGTTCCAGCGCGCGAAGTGAAGCAAGTGCCACACGATCATTTCCAACTACGAAAGCATTGTCAGTATTTAATACATGGAGAATTGGGACTATCATGCTTACATGGAACTTGCCGTACCAGCCGTTGTTCACCAGGCCTAAATTGCGTTAGCAAGATATCGACATATGCCGAGGCACATGTGCCGTTACTGGGTGAATTTACCTGACTCTATTACTAGTTAGAAAAGCTTTCAAAATCAATCGAGTACAAAGGAGGACACGTACCTTGGGGTTGTAATGAAGAGGCCGAGTTGACGGCTGTCAGGTATTGGGAAAGGATGATCCTTCGTTGCAGCTCCGCGGCTTGCTCCGACTTGGACGCGGAAAGATCAACGAACGCCCCCGAATCCCAGAAGGACTGCCACCATTTCCTAGACTCATTCTTGATCTCGGTAAAGCAGGGGACCCGAGATTTCGTCGCGCCCGGCGAGAACGTCACCGACAGGTCAACGCGCTTGTCCTTTCCTGATGGCTGCAGCAAGTATCGGTGCGTCCCCGTCGCGGGGCCAGAAACGTCGGCCTTGGTGTTCCAGTTGAAAGACACATCATATGATGTCTCATCCAGATCGTGACGAATGACCGCGGACTTCTTTTGCGATCGGAGGGTGGTTCTATGTTGGCTTGTCTGGTTGAAGACGCCGACGAAAGGAGCATCGAACTTGTTCAGGGTTGGAAGGGGGAAGTCGAAGAAGATCCCCAGAGAGCCTTTCGCGAGGAGATCAGATTCGACAGAAACTCCTATCGAATCCGAACTCGCGTCCGCCCAAGTCTCCACGTGGACGGTGGCGCCTTTGTACTTGAATGAGGATGAGATCTTGCCGGTCCATAAGTCCAGCTCTTGTGTCTTCTCTTGCAGCTCCGCTTCGGTTGTCTCTTTCCCATTGAACGATAATCCAATCCGTGCCAGATTCAATCTTTGGGGGTTCTGTATCAACCAGTTCGAGATGTCCGGTTGCGCGGGATTAGGCTGGTCGTAATTCACGAGTCGGTCATGCGTCCACCAGTCCAAACCCGTGAAGTCTACACGACGGCGTTAGTCAGACAATTGAGTGTCCAGGACTGACATCTTACCATCGACCGATGTTTGGCCAGAGGTAGTGGGCAGACTGAAGTTATGCCAGCCCCAAGTTGACATAGTCGCAAACGGGCTGAAGGTCTGTAAGCCGGTCACGTCGACCCCGAAGGCAAAGTTGCCGTTGCCGACTTGCAACGGTGTGGTGGTGGAACTGGCATTGCGGCGAGGATTGAACTTTCGAACCACTGCTCTTCTGTCGATTCGATGCCCATCCGCGGAGGCATTAGGAATGCACAGAGCAAGTATGCTCGCGCTGACAATCGAGATATGCATTGTCGGGTACCTCTATCTGTGCATCAACACCATGTCCTGCTCAGTACCCAATTCGCTCGTGCCACACGCTCTACACAACGAGAAGGCTGCTACCCAAACAGAAACGTTCGCCATCACGGACACGATGACGTTTATAGTATTCCGCGTCGCGGTGACCTGGCGCCGCACGGTCGTCTGCAGTTGTGGGGTTTCCCCAGCTGTGCTCGATCTGGGGTAGGTATCTCGGTGAGATGTACACCGAAAGCTGGGGAAGCCATTATTGTGCCTAGCCGGTAATATTGCCGAACAGCCTGAATTGCATCTCTTAGCGTCCCATTCTATTGGATAAGTGTAGCTTCGGTCTAGGTTTAATACCACTTAGTGTTGTCACTTGTGCTGAAGATTCGAGGTTAGTATTGATCATCGCCACTCTCATCATACTAGTACCTGGACCGTGCTGTCATGGCCATCGAATAGTCGCTGTAGAAAGAAATTAATAGTTTCTATAGTTCCTTGTTAAGTTGGCTTGGTCTTTGAGACTATTTGTCAGCTCGCGATATGATACAGCGATGTTCTGCTAACAATAGGAGGTAACTGGTCTCTGTCGTATCTCTAGGAATTGGGGGCCGGAGAAATTATTGAGATTGGGACCGGGTCCACGAAAGGTAGAAGCAGCATGCATGAGTGGTATGTCATAGCGGACTAAATGGAACACGATGGACCACGTGGAATATAGATACACTACAGCCTCAATCGTGGAGAGATGCGGGCTACCACCTATTGGACCTCGTTATCCATTAGCTAGTCTTTCCAGCACGTGTATTATGTCTTAGTAGCTTTCAGTCCCTGTCAGTATAACAGGCAGTCAGGTAATGACACTGCCCTGGACTCGAATATCATCGTGTATTTCAACCATGTATCCATTGCGTGGACTCTGTACCCCTCGGGGTATCTCTTGAAAAGCTTAGGTACTCAAGCAGCACAAGCATTCCCCAAGAGTGAGAGTATAACGGTTCCTATTCTATTTGGCAATGCTAATGATAGAAGAATAGGGGCTATAAACCTCGTCTCGTCTCGGAGCATCTAGTTAGTCCACTGTAAGAAATAAGGCAACGCCGATATGAGCAGAAAATCTATCAATAGAGATAATCCTGTCTCTCCACCTACAAAGAATAACTATAGCCCGCGACCAGGTAACACGCCAGATGTTGAGGTAAGGACTTGGCAACAAGATACAAAGTAACTCATACCTCTCGCCCGTTGGTATTCGCCAGTCTTCACCGCTCATGAAAAGACAGCAATCCAAGATCGAGACTTGGGGTAACAATAAGCTAAGGACGTCCTAGTCGTAAGTAGCAATTGAGAATGCGCTTGCGGCGAAGAGAAGCATAACTCAGCCCGTTTGGGCTAGCAGGCGTTATTAGTACGTTCACTGTCGAGAAAAAGGGGCAGAGAGAGAAGAGTTTATAACGGTAGGGATCGAACATAATCAAATAGTTAGTAGTGAGCGAAAGGGATGAGGGCCTCGCCTATCTGCTACGCTTACTTTATTAATTCTGACTTCGAAAAGTTCTGCTGCGGCCTACAATTACTCATTGACTGAAAAAGTCTCAAAGCCCGTTGTTATCGCCCTTCTTGTCTACGAGCCTTATCCGAACAATATCCTCCGACTTCGTACTGCGAAGCCTGGATACGATATTCTCGGCTTTTGATGAAAAAGGAGGAAGTATATAGTGTTAGCATATAACGGTCCTTTCGAATCCCATACATCATGTATAACTTTGGAAAGATTCATGCTCTACCATGTTTTTCGGCTTACTTGTTGGCTGTTGTTACTCTAATATATGCAGCGTTTGTTGTACCTGAACTGGTCGAGTTCTTCACTTCGAGCTCGTCAATAGTACGGCGTATCAACTAGTATGGTAATCCTAACAAGAGAACTAAGAACAATAAAGACTTATGGGCCGAATGACACAACGAGGGCTATGATACTAAAGCTAAACAGATGAGGTGAGCGAATCTTGACCCAAATCTCTTCTAACCATATATATATATATATATATATATATATATCTACACCCAGCTTGCTGCTTAACGTCTTGTCTATGCTAAGCTTGTGTGGCATAGGACAACGAAACATGACCTCCCTAGATGAGTCGCCGGACCTTTTTTTCACCTCGACGAAGACGCAAACATTGAAGCTGCCGCGAATCCAGTGCAACGCTACACACGTCTGCCCTGCCCAATGCCGGACAATATTTGACATGCTCTTTGTGCCCAAAGCGCTTAGTAGAGCCTATCAGTTACAGGCCCATAAGAGGCCAAGTTGATGATATTCTTCTCTTTCTCGATAATAGCTGACTCGATCGTAATAGGTATACGACCAACTAGTCCCAATATCGGCAGCATGAACGGTCACAACTCAAATCATATTAAATTCCTTTGAGAGGCAATGCGTGTTGATAAATGGAAGCTCAGCTTGGGATATTGGTACATTTGTTTTATGACCAATTATACAACACCACCACACTCTCGAGTGAATAATGCACTACTAGCACGACTACTCACGAGAAGTACAAGGGTACAGTGAGTGCCTGTGTGCACTACCTTGTACATGTACCTAGGTATGTAGTACTTGAAAACAGGGGTACAGTAGTAGGTACAATATTTGTGCCCCTCGTCTTGATGCTGGCATTCCAGTAGTATTTGTACACACTTTTGTTTTGTGTAAGTACGGGAATGGGAAGCCCCTTATACCAAATATCCGACGTAAAGGGTAGGTTAAGATACACATGTATGACGAGCTCGTCTCTCTCGTGGCTACGTGATGTATGACTTATACAGATGAATACCTACTACCTGTTCAGTAGTTTTGATTGAGAAAGCGCTACTGCATGAGCAGGGGAGTCCCGGTCAATCGTTCTGGCCCGTGCTTTTTACATAGCAACGCATCTGAATACCTAAGTACCAAACTCCGTACCTGAATTCATAACATCATCATCGACTTACCAACGGCGCAGTCAATATATTTCGTATCTTAGTACGACCGGAGTACTGGTTATTCGGCCACGGAACAAACAAAGCAAGTCGAGCAATTGGGAGATTTTAGGTACAGACACGACACCCACACGCAGAGACTAACACAACAAACTACGATGCTAATCAAACACGATGCAGCCATCCACCGACCACCAGAGTCCCCTCCGCAGATTCGAGGCCAGGATGGCCTCCTTCGTAACAACCGTGTATGCCTTATTACCTACCATATCCATATCCATCATAATCGTCCCATCGCTTTGGGGGAAAAGAAAGAAGAGACCAGAGACTAACAAGACGCCGTCTTCCCCACCCCGACAGAAACCAGCGGGCGCGCAACCAGTTTCGCTCGCGCACGGGCAAGGGAGGCAACACAAGCTACCAGCTGCGCCAATATGCCGAGGCCACGCTGGGCGGCGGCAGCCTGCGCAAGGTCGTCAAGCTGCCGGAGGGCGAGGACGAGAACGAGTGGCTCGCCGTCAACATGGTCGACTTCTACAACCAAATCAACCTTCTCTACGGCGCCATAACCGAGTTCTGCTCGCCGCAGTCGTGTCCCGAGATGAAGGCAACAGACGAGTAAGTGAGCGAGCGAGCGGGGGGAAAGCAGGTCCAAACCCGGGAGGGAGGGAGGGGAACAGAAGAGAGGGGAAACAGAACAGAACAGACCAGTGACACGGACACAAGCTAACCACCAACCCGCACCGTCGCAGATTCGAGTACCTCTGGCAGGACAACGAGACCTACAAGCGCCCGACCAAGATGGCCGCCCCGGCCTACATCGAGCAGCTGATGGGCTGGGTGCAGGGCCACATCGACAACGAGAGCGTGCTGCCCTCGCGCATCGGCGTGCCCTTCCCCAAGTCCTTCCCCCAGACCGTGCGCCAGATCTTCAAGCGCATGTACCGCGTCTACGCCCACATCTACTGCCACCACTACCCCGTCATCCGCGAGCTCGGCCTCGAGCCCCACCTCAACACGAGCTTCAAGCAGTACGTCCTCTTCATCGACGAGCACAGCCTCGCCAGCGGCAAGGACTTCTGGGGCCCCCTCGGCGACCTTGTCGAGAGTATGTTGCGGAGCGACTGACGCGGGGCACGCTTTCCCGGCTTTGGTATTTGTTGCGACTCGGCCGTCGTGGCGTGAGATGACGAAAGGGCATGGGCGTGTGACATGTGCAGACAGAGAAGAACGAGGACGGTACAATAATGACGGCGACTAGGACTACGGGCATCGTTGATGCATGGTTATGATGACGAGTTCGAGTAATAAGGATATGGCGAGGCGTTTGGATGGGCTCATGAATTGCATGTGTTGGCACCGAATCAGGGTAATAGAGGTTTGCAGGCACATATTGGTGTCGGGATAGCATCAAGCCGGTTTTTTTTGCCGTATAGCATACGAGACGAATAGTCGTGTGGAAAGAAGTCCTACCTAGTTCCTAGTGTGGGAAACAAAGCTCGCATTCGAGCATAGATACTCTTGTATGAATCTCTTGATTTACATGAACTTGATAGTCTGCTTCTGTGCATCTGGGGAATACCCTTTCGTGGCCACCTGAAATCCTTAACAGTAGGTACGTTAAGAAAGGTCATTATCCCTCGCGTTACGTGCTGACCAAGCCTGCCCTTCTCAGGGCCCTACCTAGTGCATTGCGCATGGTGGTACAAAATAGTAATTACTCACTTATTCCCAAAACGCCTGGTCACATGCCATCCCCAGCTGAACGTGTATAGTCGTGCCTTGGAGAGAGCACGAATCTTCCAAAATAGTCATAATCGTCTCAAGGCGTGTCCTTTAGGGCATTGATCCTCTTCTTGAAGAACTCGAAAGCGGAAAAGAACACGGCGTTGACCGCGGCAGAACGTCCCATGGACACGCCAAGCCCGCGGTACATGTCCCGTCTGAAGAATTGAATTTTGGGAATGGGAACATGTTGGCCCTTCGAATACATTAATGCGTTTCGCTGGTAAATGCTCTTGACCGAATCAATTGGATCTATGAGTGGTCAGCCTCGGCATCTGGCTAGGAGACGTGGGACGTACAGATCAACGCCCAGGAAACGATGCCGCATAGAGCGCCGGCTGCCAGAACAGCAATAGGATTCTTATGTGCCTTTTTGCCGCTGAACGTAGTTAACAGTTGTTTGCTGCTCTCATACGTCGCAAAATAGATCCCTGTTCCAAGGGTATCTCTCACTACGGGCTGTTAGCGTGTGGGGGAGCTTGAGAAGAGAAGCTTGACCAACGAGTTACTTACACAGATGTAGATTGAGTCCAGTGTACATGCCAGCGAAGCCTCGATGCTTCACAATATTCGACAGTGTTTTTATCGTGCCTTTATTGCTGTAACTGAGGGCAATGGCCTGTTTCTTTGGATCTACGTTTTTCTGATTTGCCATCAAGACCGATACTTGCGCACTTAGCTTCGTCAATTCAAACGGACCTGGCAGAATTTCCACACCAATTAGC
Source organism: Nemania serpens (assembly GCA_022578855.1). Taxonomy (NCBI): domain Eukaryota; kingdom Fungi; phylum Ascomycota; class Sordariomycetes; order Xylariales; family Xylariaceae; genus Nemania; species Nemania serpens. The sequence continues at coordinate 250,424 of MU396731.1, read as the reverse complement.
GCTGGTTCGCGAAGAGGACCGTCTCGACGGATGCTCACAAGCTATCAGAGTGATGCCGGAGCCCGCTGTGGCTCCAGCAGCCCCGAAGCAGGCAATGGTGCCCAAGTTGGGATAGGCACCGGTCTTGTTCACATGCTCGAGTGGGCAAAAGCCAACATTCCTGGCCATCCAGTCGGAGTAAACGTATTTCGAGCGTTGGTAGATGGAGAAGGAAACGGTTCGGACGAGAGTGACACTGGCGAGGGGAGCGGTAACACCTATATGCTCGTGAAAGGCGAGTTAGCGGCGCGATCCGTTCTCGGACGACGCGTGGGAATCTGAGAAGACGCACCTCGGAAGAAGCCTCGTATTCCTTCGGCACCGTAGGTCGTCTTCACGCAGTGCAGTGCGCCATCATAGGGGTAGGTTTGCATGCGAGTCTTGACGCTGTCGAGGGGAAAGGCGGTGATGGTAGATAGGACGCTGGCGGAGGAGGCGGCTACCTCGGTGCGGTAACGCTTTATCCAGCGGCGCGGCTCTTCCTTGCCAACAATGTGGTGCTGAGGCATAGTGCGAGTCCGAATGGGGGCATTGGTGACATTTTGGAGACTGGACTCAACGGGCATGGTTCTCGGTCAGCCGGCGTGTATTGCGTATGGGGAGCTTCAGACAATGGCCTCGTGATGAGGACCAGAGTCATCGGCGCGGTCGCGATACAATGGCGTCGGCTGCGAGCAAGAGCTGTGCCATCAAGATCCCGAATTGAGAGGACTCGATGGTTAGGACGGTGTTTCGGGGGGGAAAGATGAGAAGGGGAACTTGAACTTGAACTCGTGGTGATGTTGCGGGGTTGGGATAGGTGTAGCTGATAGGTACATGGAGGTAGGTAAAGTTTAGTTGTTAGTTTATGTACAGTCTTACAGAATAGGTACCTGCTAGAATTACCTTAGGTACCATGCATGCAGGGTTCAATGTTACTTTATATCCATGTTTGAAGGTAGGTTGGTGAACAGGTAGTTACAAGTGCTGTTGGTAGCTGCCTGTAGGAAGCTCAACATGGATTAGTAGCTCTGCAAGCTTGGGGACTGGAGAGTTGAGGTCAAGACGAGGTGTACCTAGACATGTATCTTTACTCTTACCTCGTACCTACCTACCTACATGATGAGAGTAAAGGACTTTTGTACCAGGTAGGTACGTAGGTAGATATACATTAACCATATGCAAGCTGGTGGCATGGTTTGGAGATAGTAGTATGTACTTCGTAATATATAAGGTATTTTGCGGGGTGACCAATCGGCCCTATCTACAGGTTGTAAGTATGGAGGTAGGGACCTCCACGCCGAACAAAGACCTGGAGGGACAACAAACAGATACTTCAATGTTTCATGCCATCATCAACTAAAGATTGGATACCTGGGCGCTCTCTCGATGCTCAGTGGTTGGAAGATGCATAAACCATCTTACGATTCCAGCGCCTCATTGGTAGCTGGCAGCCGGATATCTCCAGCGCCCCATAATTCAGCTGGTTTGGATTGGTACTTAAAGTTCGGGTATGAGCGGGTGTGACGATGCCTTGGAGGTCATGCTTGCTCTTCTTCCTCATATATTTCCTCCCATCGTGAAATGTTCCCATGAACATGGTAGATACCCTATGCTAAGACTAGCGGCTGGGAATAGGGGTCTAACAATAATAAAAATATGATCTGACGAGTATGAAAAATAAACAAATTACAGTCATAGCTCTTTAGTTAGTATCTCTCTCACTGAAACGCGCGTGGTGATAATCGTCTCCCATGTGTAATATTCTACCGTATTGGGCACGGCATTTCTCTTGCATGTCATGTCGGCAGACGTCATTTTGCCACCCAATCCCCATGGTTACATTGTCAGGTACAAGTCCCTTCACTGACAACTTCATCGCAGAATCCGTCTCTGAAAGATAGAGACCGTCATAGTCTGTCGACAGTGATATACAACGAATGGTACTATTCCATCGGCCTGTCACTCTATCCGTATCTGTGTCAAGACAGAATCTGGCATTAACACGCGCGATGACAAGCTCTAGATTCGTAGAATCTTGATAGCGAAACATCGGAGCGTGCTGCGTGCAGCTCCTCGAAATGCGATAGGGCCTGCGATTCGGCAGCGTCCCGTTGAGTACGACGTTTGTAGCGGCAACCCAGTCTTGCCATATCACGCCAGCACCTCTATGCATTCGAGACCTGCCTCGTTCGCGGGGGACACGAGAGAGGGGTACGACAATCCCGGATTCGCCCAGCCAAAATAATGAAAGGGCCAGGGCGGGGGAGTTATTGATGAAGCAGTGTTGCAGCGACCTTTGGGGACTAGGCTTGAGCTATGTCCAGTAGATCATGCTATTCTAGTGTAAGGTCGTGAGCACGCCGCATCACAATTCTTGTTGTGTGATTTGTGTACCTAGGTCTGCGTGCGCATAACTGAGTAACCCGCGTCTGATTGTATCCTATCGCAAACATAGGCCCACAGATTTATTGAGCATTGCGATAGTCATTTCGTAGTGCTTGTAGACTGTGGCCTGTACATGCGCCTGTAGCTCTGTCCTAGATAATCGTTTAGCATTCACAATAGACAGAGTATTCGGACTGATGAGTGCTTGCTTCTTCTGAGGTGCCTCTATCTCTATCTGGGCCTGTCTCCAGGTTGGTGTATTCTCATAACGGTACCACGCTACAATGAGAAGATTTCTAAGAACTTGATGTTCCATACCACGCTCTCTCGCTGCCGCACGGAGAAAGAGAACAGTTCGGGTAACGCCTCGAGGATCATATTTGGCTCCCTTTTCGCGAAATCCTCTTCGCAACTGATGAAGAGCAGTGTAACGGGCAGGTTTAGAGAATTGGATAGCGTGAAGCAGGCCCCGATAGAGGTGGCGATAAGCGTGGATAATTTCGAGGTCAGCCATCATAAGTGCCTGAAGAGAGTCTCAGGAGTGGCGGATCGTTCGTGGCTGGATGGTCTTGACTGATTTTGCTGCGCTGCTACTGCCCCCTAATATGTGTAAAGCCGCTTCTCATGAAACAGACTCCGTACTGCTATATTTCCTACCCCATTTAGCAAAATGAAGTGTAAGGTACATAATTACTATTAGGTATGCTAACCTCATGTAGTAGATTCCAGTCGTAGTACCTACAGTACATGTATGTATCTTCTCTAAGCTGGTACCTCGGTTCATACCTTTGCAGCCTCACAACCACGAGTAGGTGGTACACCTATGTACCTACACTTACCTAACCCGCACTGCTTCGCCTGCAGCCACTGTGACCCAGGTACATTCGCCGAGCCGCTGAAACCACTTACGGACTGCCCGGAAGCAACTGTCTAGTGTACATGTGGGGCGGCTTCAAGTCGGCACTTCCCACTTTGTCACTTTGCCACCTCAATGGCAGACGATGGCATCGTACTTCGTAGTTTAGATGGTGTTTGACGGCTGTGCCTTCCTATCCCGACTGATGATCGCTGATGTGGAGACTCCAATGAGACATAAGCAAGCGCCTGCACTGCTTCTGCCATCTCATCTTCTGAATACCTACCAGACCACAGGTATTAGGTCAACTCCTTCTACTGCCTTACCTTTCGGTAGAACGGCGCTGCTGTGAACTTGCGATCCGCCTTTTTGAAAGACAGTGTGTCCCCTGTACTTCGCATTACACCTATATCTTTCCCTCCATCGAGGTCAACATCCTCATCCAAGGTCGCTTTATGCCCCGTGAACGAAGTGCTCCGGGGATATTCTCTTCCATTAGCCATGGTCCTATGAATACCCTAGAGACCGTTCTTATTATTATATGCACCATTCATAATCGTCTGCTTATTCCCTTTACCTGGTGAGGGTAGCCAATGCCATCCCTCGTTACCGACTTGCTGGTCAACCCGGTCCTTCGACAGGCACGCCGCTTTTCCTTTTCGCGTCCTTCCTTCGCATCTAATCTGCCCGAGCCCGAATCTCCCTCACAGATTGGGAAAACGTGTCCCTGCTCGCAGCAGAATGATATGATATCCGAAACAACGCATCCTCCTCTTCGAGACGACCCTGGAAATAGTGCAGCGCCACGGCGGTCCTCTCAGAGTTCCGTCCTAGCACACCCGCATAACGATCTTAGCCCCATGTCGGAAGATGGCAACCGGCCTGACCGTTCCACGATGCCTACCGACTCTGTTACCTTCACCGCCGATGCCAGTGTATCCGGCTCACAGGGTGACTCGTCATCTGCCAACCGTCCCAATATAACTACACCCGAACCACCATCGGCGCCTTTCATGCAGAGCACGCCGCAGGACCACTCTCCGCTGCCAGAAGATGATGGAATGGGCCGGATGAGGAAGCGTATACTTGCCATACAAGTCAAGGAGATCAGTCACTCTGATAAGGCCCATCTCATGCATCAATTGTTGATGGAAGGATACGTCAAGTCGCGAGCCACGATTCAGCCCGAACAGCAGCTTTCCCCCTCGAGTCCTAGGCACTCCGGGAAACGAGCATCACAAGACCAGGGTCCCTTAGAGTCGTTCAAGTTCTGGCAGAGCGCGTTGGGTGAAGTGGAAAATGTGGAACAGTTTGATTTGACTGACAAGGACGTCGAGCCTACGTTTGTGCCCGGGAGGCAGCCGACGGAGTCTACCATAGATGCGGTAGACGTCGAATCCGATTACGAGAAATTTCTTGGTTGCGAACACTACCGGCGCAACGTCAAACTGCAGTGCTCAACATGCAACCGATGGTACACCTGTCGATTTTGCCATGACAATGTAGAGGATCACAGTCTCATCAGGAAAGAGACACGAAACATGCTGTGTATGTTTTGTGGGACTGCTCAAAAGGCTAGCCAAACCTGCGTGTCTTGTGAAGCGCCAGCCGCGAGATATTACTGCGACATATGCAAACTCTGGAACGATGACCCTGATAAGCCCTGCTACCATTGCAACGATTGCGGTATCTGTAGGATCGGTCACGGCATCGGGAAAGACTTTTACCACTGCAAAGCGAGTAGTCCCCCCGGTCATCCACCCCAGACTCGTTGACTAATGTGCCCATAGAAATGCTGTGCATGCATCGCCATATCCACTCAGATGGACCACCGATGCATCGAGCGTGCCATCGACTGCGATTGCCCTATATGCGGTGAATACATGTTCACGTCTCCTCAACCTGTATGTTTTATGAAGTGTGGCCACAGTATACATCGAGACTGCCTCGACGAACATCAAAAGACGTCGTACAAGTGTCCCATCTGCAATAAGAGTTTATTCAACATGGAGTCGCAGTTCCGCAACCTAGATCTTTCTATCCAGGCGCAGCCGATGCCACCAGAATTCAAGGACACTCTTGCGATCGTTCTGTGCCACGATTGCTCGGCCAAGAGTTCAACAATGTACCACTGGCTTGGTCTCAAATGCAGTGTTTGCCAATCCTACAACACTGCTCAACTTCAGATAATAGGTCTTGATGCTGAAGCCGCTCAAGCCGACTTGATAGTAGGACGTAGCGCACAGGCATCGGGCGTGACTCCTTTGGAAAATCCGGTTGCTACAGTGATGGATAACTCTATGGGCAATATGCGCCGTCGTCACTCATCCACAGTCGCGGGGACTGTCTTCTCCGGTGTGGACCTCACCTCGTTCCCTCCCGATAGGCTAGCACGCTCAGTATCGCCAGTTGCCACACCAGGGCGTTCGCTGCGTGGTCCCATGATTGGGGGGTATTTTGACCTCGAGGAAGAGGAGGATGACGGAGACATGTTTGGCTTTTGGAGTCGCATACCCCGTAGGATAATGAGTAAAGACGATGAAGATATTGCTGAGTCTAGCGATGATATGACTTCGGACGATGACAGGGAAGATGATGAAGGAGAAGAATGGGAAGACGATGATTTCGAATTGCTGGGTCATAGATAGGGTCGGCACCTGGATTCAGTCTGGTTTTTGGGGAGGGACATCACATCGGCGTTTAGGCTTGGCATACATGCGTGATGATAAAAGATACCAACTGGCTTTGGGTAACATAGTTAGGGCGCTTGGATTACTTTCATTCCTAATTTCTCCCCGTCTCGGTCATTTGACATAGCCAGTATTGCGTGGGAGAATAATCTAGCGATGGCAATGGGTCAAGCTTGCGGAATCAAGAGGTGTGTAGCCGGAAATGATTATTCTCCTCGAGAATCATGCGAAATGTATAACGACACAACCAACATTATCATATCATTGTAAAACCTTTCATATTTGTCCCTTGAGAAACCTTAGGTGTGCTTCCCTCGCGATCAACGCCGGACACCTTGCTTGAAACATGGCCTAAAGAAAGATGAACAAGTCAACTCCTATGGAATCACCATTAACTATATTGACCATCCGCTCATCACTGTCTCATTGATTGGGAGCAGCAGCCTTCTTGGCGAAGTTGACCTTCTGAGCCTCTTTTCGTAGATACTGGACGACGTTCTGTGCATGTAATGGCAAATCAGCAAATCCCTTATCCACGCAGTTGCTTTTTGGGAGACAGGGGAAGGGGGAGGGTAGTTAGGTAGTTAGAGTGAAGTGAGAACTAACCGCGAGCGCCTCCGGGTTCACGCCGTTCTCCACCATGGAGATGCAGACGGAGAGTGTCCGGCGGTCGAGATGACAGTTCTGCACGTCAAGAGAATTAGTTTAGATTTACTACTCTCGTGCTTTTTTTTTGCGCATGTCAGGCTGATCTTCTGTATTGAGATGCCTTGAGGGATGGATTGTTTTGATTCAACGACTGCGGTTGTTTGGTTGGTACGCACTAGAATTGTGGATATCTCGTGCAATATGTCGACGGCCTGCCGTGCGGCGTCTTGCTTCTCGCTGTCCTCTTTGCTCCCTTGGGGTGGCATATTTTTATCTTTCGTTCTTGGTCGGGATTGTTCAATGCGAATTCTTGGTTGTAGACTTGTAGTAGGATGGTGAGCTTGAGGCACGTGGAGTCGCGGGCTGCTTAACTTTATGTGATCACAGTTGGTTGCAGCTGTCATCCTTGTATTTGTATTCCCTACCATCCTCTGGGTATCGAGAAGTCGCATTAACTTAAATGTTATCATCTTTCTACGAACGCATTTCCCCTTCGCATTAAAACAAAAAAATGGTGCTTTTACGATATGTGTTAAACAATAAAAAGTTTGGGTATATATGACATCTCGCATTCGTTCGTAATCAACAAGGCCAATTCCCGTTCGTCCGAGAATGTCAGCCCAACCAGACCAAACTCCCATACTCCGTATTCCATAGCCCAAATGCTCTCCAACGCACACCTCATAACCCATTCATCATGACTAAAAACCGAAGTAGAAATCACGACTTCATCGCCTCTACGAACAGCTCCCTCATCCCCTTCAGCAGCGCCGGCAGCTCCCTGGACTCGTTGACGCGCTCGAGCACGCGGTCGATCTTCTCGCGCTCGAGCTTCGGCCTGCAGTGCCTGATGTCGTAGTCGCGCGAGGCCGTGTTGAGCTCGAACCAGGCCTCGCGCTCCCAGTCGCGCTCGTCGACGTGCGTGTAGACGAACTTGAGGCGGTCGTTCTGGCCGGCGCCCTCGACGCGCAGGCACAGGTTCGTCACCCAGAAGTCGAGCTCGGGCACGTTGAACCGGCTCTGGGCCTCGACGCGCGCCGCGTGCGCCCGCTGCGCCGCCAGCCGCGCGTCGATCTCCCGCTGCGCCTCCGCGATCTGCCTCCGCAGGCCGTCCCGCGACGCGAGGTTCGCGTCCCGCTGCGTCGTGAGGGAGCCGATGGCGCCCTCCATCTCGCGCCGCTCGGCGTCCTCTTTCGACCGCGTCTGCTGGTGCGTGTTGATCCTGTGTTGCACGATTTCCATGTCCTTCTTCTTCATGCGCTGGTCCTCTGTCGTGTGTGGCGAGAGCGCCTTCGTCAGCAGAGTGATCGATGGACGTAGAGATGTGGCTGCCCGTAGCGTAGTGAGCGCAGTAACGTACCTTGTAGCTCGGCCAGGTTCATGCGGAATTGATTGTGCTCCTCCAGTACGCGCTTCCGCCCCTGTTCGATGAATGCGTCGAATTTCGCAGTGAACTTAGCCATGCGATCGCGGAGCTCATCGAACCCGAAGTTGATGCTGGGGAGCTGGTCGGCCATGGAGGGGGCCATTGTCGACATGGTCGGCCGGCCGCTCAGGCTCGAGGAGAGAGAGGATTCGAATGTGGTAGCCATATTGGTTTCAACTTGATGGTAGGTTCGGTTGGTATTGATTTCATAGATTGACGTTTTATTAGCGAGATGGTGTCGGGGTGGGATTTGGTGAATCTGGGTCGTAGAGCTCGAGTTGCGACGGTTTGCGCTTGTTTACTTTCCTCCACTGGTTGCCGAGCGCAGCTTTGAGATGCCCCACTATATGTTGTGTTTAGAGCAATATATATGTATGTAACCATAGTAACCATAGGTAGTAACTGATAAGATAAAGATGGACTTTAAGGCGACTGCTTTTTTTTTGGTCCAGGTAAAAGTTGCCCTGGCTACCTAGACCGACTTAATTATATAGGTGCCCCTTAATCGATCCATAAAGTCGCCCTCTTTTCTGTGGTTGCTTCATCTGCGCACCGCTCACACCTTCCTACCTCTTTTTGAGTCGTGATAGTGTCGCGATGCACATACAGAAACACAAGCCAAGGGAGTCGAAATACATTGAGTTGAACCCTCCGAATGACTGAACGACGCTTAATCGAATCGGCTATCGGATTAGCAGGACGCCTCTCGCATATCCCACTCGGCATCGACAAGGCAGAAGACTGCGGGTGGCGGTCTTCTCGGAACTTCGCCCGGAATGGTTGGTCTATCCTCAAAGTTTTGCTTTGGTAGCAGCGCTGACATTATGTACAAGCTCCGGTTTTCAGACCCCTTGGCCCATCCAAGACGTGGATCCCAGCTGAGCGCGATCGTGCCGCCAGTGTGCCGCCACCTTCCGGGACTCTATGGGTGCAGAGCCGGCGGCAGCAGGGGTGGCTCTTGAGGAATCACCCCGAAGCTAGCCTGGGCAATCAAGTGCTGCACGACCAGCTCTTGGAAGAGAACTCGCATCTCTCGCCTGAACAGCAAGAAGGCTGGAATACTTGCCTCTTTTCGTTAGGCGAATTGACTGACACTACACTGTGGAGAAACCGCGGTGGTCTACTGCTTGTTACCGTTACTGGCAGTGCAAACAATATCCTCCGCTTAGCGAGACTGGACCGACGAAAATGGTTGTGGTCCCAAGAACCTAATGTCGCAGTGCGTCTGGCCGAAGTAGCCGCAGAGAAGCCAGAGCTGTGGATAGAAGAAGACGTGGGACCCATTCGTCGCGTGAAGTGTATAGTTGACCTCCAGCGATATAATCCTACGCGGTGGTTGGCAGTCCAGCGAGACTCAGGCACGACAATATTTCAGCCAGAGTATCGCAAAGCGGCAGAAGATGGCAGCCTTGGAAGAGCTGCCTCGTATATTGCGCCCAATCCACGCTTTCACTTATCGAAAGAACAGACGGGAGGCAATACCCACTCCGATGTCTCGTTCAACCCAGGCACGCGATCGAACCCGCCACAGCTTGCGATCATTGACGAGCGGGGCTTTTGGAGTGTATGGGATGTCGGATACACCAGACTGAAGCCCTCAAGCAGGCGTCCCCCTAAGTTGAGAGTTTGCGGTCATATCGACCGTGGTGTTTTAGAACAACTGCCTCATCGAGACCGTTCCAGTATGAGTTGGCATAAAATTCTATGGGTTGGCGATTCTGAGAACAATCTAGATTTGCTGGGCAGCTTAGATCTTGGGGCTGACGATGAAGGATTGAGCTCTGAAACTACGTTTCCACCATTGCAGCGGAGCTCTTCACTACTTTTATGCAATTCACAGCAAGTCAGGCTTCTTGACCTAACTACTGGTGTATATCTGCCCGATCTGGTGTTCTGCCACCATGACAGCTTAGACTGCATACTCGATGTTCAGATGGCTCACAATTCACAATACTTTTATGTACTAACTACGTCCAAGCTGTTCATCGTGAGGACTTACTACCCAAGGCCTGAGGTGGAGTGGGACAGACCAGAAAAAGTATGGTCAATACTGTTCTCAACTCCTCATTTCAGGAGCTCCTTCGATCGAAGCCTCAAGATCGAAGTTAGCCAGAGTGTCAAACCCGACCAGACAACCTCACTTGTCTTTGTGTACTCCGCAACAAACCCATGGATTGATCTCTTCTATGTTGAGTTCTCATCGACAAATCCTAACGCAGTTCAATGCCAGGCAAACGTCAATGGGCTCGGCAGCCTGCAAGATGCCGCCTTCGATAGTGCAATTCGGACGTTGTGCATCACTCCGGCACCTGTTATTGTCAAAAATTCTGAATCTCTTAGAAAAATTGGACTCGACCTAGCTAAGAAACAAGTCAGACTGTACCAGATTGCAGCTCTACGATCAGACATGTCTCTAATCTCTACTCCTTGCGTATTCTCGTTTTCATCTTCTGTTCAGATCAGTGCACCAGATATCAAAGTCAGTCAACGATCAATGGCTGGGGCCCGAGGAAGAGATTTACGGCGCTTGCATTCTGCCTTTGTTATAGCCGATGATTCGGCCACATCAGAAGAAGACTCTCCGAGCGTCGCTCATAGATACATCAAGGCTTTTTACGACCATCTTAGCAGCATTTCCACCAGCCATGACAAAGATCATCCAGCCGAGTCTGCAGAAAGACGTGTCTCTGTGTATAATCCTTTCGACATGGCACGTCAGAGTGTCCAGGAAGGACTCGACAGCGGCCTCCTGCCTGTCCGTACACTGTATGTTTGTTGTTGCTTAGTCTGGTGTCAAAGCTAATTGATATTGCAGTCTTCAGGTAATGCCAGGCTTTACAGAGGCGTCGCGATATTTATTGCCCGACATAGAATGGGGAGACGAGATTGGAGAACTGAATAACATACACTCAGGTGTTGCAGTTTATTCGCTTGATTTACTACGTTCCCGTCTATGTTTCTCTCCCTCTACGTCAATGCAAGAAGCGTACTCTCTGCTGCTTGAAATCACCAAAAGCTCATTGCATCATGGGGATAGTGATGATGCAAACGAGAGACGGGTAGCAGCAATATCGGAGCAGATAGCTTATGACCTTCATCTCTCACTCTATGGGATTGGTTATCGCAACGTGAGCAGTAACCAGTCTGAGGCTATTGTGGAGGACGATGCACTATTAGACAGCCAGGCCGAGACTTTACCCAGCAGCCCCCCAAGACCCGAGTCACCCTCATCTACCGCGTGGTCGCAGAGGTCAAACAGGACCGACTCCGAGGCAGCTGTAAATGGGGACCCAGCGATGGCACTTCTCAGAGCTTATACGGGCACCGGAAAATTCGTACTGGAAAAGAACTTTGAGCTTCTTGATAAGTGGAAGTTAGGCGTGGAACCATCGAACTATGTTTTCGACCTCGACAGGAGCGGCGACGCAGACGCGGGCCATTCAAGAAAGGCAAAGAAGCTGGCTCGGGACGATCGCAAGCGTCGCCGAGCGCAGACTCTTCTTCAGCTGTCGCAGGAGCCAGAGCTCCCCGCGACACAGCCTGCTCCGGACACCAGCTTCTTTAGCAGCCAGCCCAGAGCCATGAGTTTGCAGAGACAAGTGCTGCTCTCGGACCCATTGCACATGATGTCGCAGCCCTCGGCGGGGCCTTTTGGTAGGCGGCCGAATAAGAAACTGAAGAGGAGGAAGGGCGGTTTTTGATCAGATGACTAATTGGAAGATTGGATTGGAGTGAGCAAGTCATATATCCAGTAGGCGCCGCGGTGGTTTGGAGTGTGGTGCTTGATTGATTGCACTATCTATCGGTGCAAAGATATGACTACTTAATGCGCACCAATCATGCATGGTCGGACTTACTTCTAACCTCCCTGTTACTAAAGACGTGCATGATTTTTGAGTCCGTGTCTTGTTTGTGTTTGTTGTGGTGTGTAAAGTTAAATCAATCCAGCTGACTGTTTCTGTCAGTCAATACCTAGGTAGGTACGACATAAATTAGGTATTAGGTTAGGATAATCCGCCGTTATCCGTATAGGCACTGTTTTTGTCCACATCCCGTCTCACTTTAGAATTCAACCAACTCAAACTCATAAGAAATCTGCAGGTCACTGGCAGATAAACAATAAGGTAAGCTCGGAAGGGTGATATGAAAGCATATACAAGCCGTAAATAAATGACCGTTCAGCCCATTACTATTTATCTCGTCTCGACCTGCCTACCTTGTTCTTCGCTGCCTAGTTTTACCCCCCCAGAACATTATCCTGCATCAATCAATCCGTGAGCAATTCGAGATGTCCTGTCACGACGAACATGCCGGCCACGACGGCCACAATCACGCACATGATCATTCCGACGACCTCATGCCGGCGAGGCATCTTAGTCTATATCAGCACATCCGCTTCGACGACATCGTCACGCTGAACGAGACCGAGACGCACTCCGGAAAGGCGATCGTGAAGAAGACTTGGGCGGAACGTCTGCAGCTCGAGCCTGAGCTTGTCAGCAATGCCGATGACCAGATCATCATGAACGTCCCGTAAGTCGCAGTCTTGGGTATCCAGATATCTTGATGCATCCCGTCGTCTCTTCTCTTGAGATCCTGCATCTCTGCGCATGGTCTCGTCTTCTTATTACTTACTCATGGTCACAACGGCTCCTATTAGAGATGGTTCTTAGTTGTCTGTTTTGTCTGTTTATTCGCTCGACAGCTCTTTTTACTTTGCGCATTCCTCTATTAGTATATTTTGACATCCAATTTCTTCATTACTGTCACTATCACCATTACCATTATTATTATTCCCATCTCAGAACATAAACACAGCGTCGTACCCCTCCCCGCAAGACATGAATGCTCTCACAACAAGAAATGCGCCCAATCACCCGCTAAGTAATCACCAGCTAACAAAACCTTACCGATATGCAGGTTCACGGGCCAAGTAAAGCTACACTCCATATTGCTTCGTAGCTCGCCATCTGTCAGCGCTCCCCGGACGCTGCGCGTGTTTGGTAAGCCAGGTCATGTCATGTCACTACGTCGTCAACTCTACGCATCACTTCCAGGGGCCGGATGACCCCGTTCGGACTACAATCTGAAGTTCCAATCACTATATACACCCCCCCCCCCCCCCCCCTCAAGATAGATATCATTATTAGCAGCTCCTAACTCGACATGCTCTCGTCCTAGTCAACCGAGACGACATAGACTTCGACAACGTGGAGGACCTACAGCCGACGCAGGAGTTCGAGCTGAGCCAGACGTCCGAGGTGCAGCTGATCAACGTCAAGCGGGCGCTGTTCGGCAAGGTGCACCGGCTGACGCTCTTCTTCGTGGATAATTTCGGCACAAATACTGGCATTGCTGACGAGGAGGACGAGGAGGACGAGGAGGACGACGATGACGACGACGATGACGACGACGACGGCAATGACGACGAGGCTTCGAGAATGAGTTATCTCGGCTTCATGGGCGAGTGGATGCAGCTCGGCCGCGCACCCGCGCACATCCTCTACGAGGCCGCGGCTAATCCCAACGACCACGCCATCAAAGGCACGAATGTCAATGCGATGGGGCGGGGCATCCAGAGATGAGGGAGATGCTGGTTTTTTTTTTTTTTGCTTTTCTAGCGGCGTAGGTTAGGTACATAGTATAATTTTAAGAATGATGTCGCCATGAGAAACTCGAGAATACAGCGTAGCACAGGCCCATTGCAGAAATGACCCTCTTCATGTCTCTACGTTAAATTGAAAATATCGAAATTGTTTGTAGTAGAACTATTTTACGGTTATTTTGTCGTGACGAGAGAAGGGAAGGGAAGCCCCCGTTACATGAAGTCGTCTTCCCAGTTCTCTGGCCGGTTCTGGTTGCTCGACGCTTCCATGTTCTCCTCGGAGAACAGGTCGTCGTACGCGTGGTCCTTCTGCCACTTCTTCTCCGACCTCTCCTTTGACACCTTGGCCTCTTCCTTCTTCTGTTGCAATAAGCGAGTGTGTTAGCAGCAGACCAGACCTTATGTATGTAGTAAGGGGTGAGATGAGAAAGAGAAAATGAATAGGCGGGAAGGGGGGTTGAAACGCACTCGTTCCTGCCTCGCCGCCTGTTCCTTCTTCCTCAGCTGTCGCAGATGTTCCTCCTTCTCCTGGAAGAGGTCTGGCTGCGTCTTCTCGACCTTGGTCTTGTTGAGGCGGTTGACGATGGCGTTCTCGCGCTGGACGATGAGGATGCGCTTGACCTTGCGCTGGTCCTTGAAGCTGACCTGGCCGACGGCCATGCTGCCGTCCTTCTTGAGGTTCGACCAGGGCGTGTAGATGACGGTGATGTTGTCCTTCTTGTTGCCCTCGATCGAGTTCGCCTTGGTCAGCTGGCCCAGGTCGGTCAGGAGATCGCTCGAGATGGTCTCCCAGGAGTCGCCCTCCGCCATTCGTAGGTAGATGTGGGCGCTCGACAGCTTATCTACGTGGAACTGTTGCCCAAAAGCGTGAGAAATTTGCTCGTCGTCTAGATGTGTGTGTACATTATGTAGGTATCATAAGCACGAGCACGAGGAGATGTGTCATACCCTGGTGAATGAGTGAGTGAGTGAGTAAGTGACCAAACGACACATAGCAAATCGAAAATCCATTAACAAGAACACCATGTTGATTGCTTCAATGACTCGACTATACACTTACCATACATCCTCCTCCCAGCCATGCTTGATCAGCTCTTCATCTGTGCCACATCTCGTCAGACCGTTCGACTTAGACCAAGCCGGCTCGGGTATAATATAGATAGATAGACTACCCACTCTCGAATTTATCCTTGCCCACGTAGATGGCGGCCGAAGGCTTGACCACATTCGATGTGAAATAGTAAACCATCTCGTGCAATGCCTGCTACAATCGTATAAATCAAAGCTGCTATAAACGCACTCGGTTCCGATGGATGTGACACATAAATTCTGCTCAGCTGAATCGCAAAAAAAAAAGTATTGGTGCTACTACAAGTAAGCCTTTTCGTCCTACATGTAGAGAGGGAGGTTTATAGGTATAGGTTAGGTACTAGTTTAGGTATCTACAGTGCCCAGCTTACTCTACAGCACCTATTGTGGCCCCTGCACGAGGTCCCCCTCGGCCTGGACCCACAGCTTTTTTCTAGACCTCCAGAGTGGTGGACCACAGTTGAGGCGGGCAACCGACTTCTATATATGACGACCACACGAACCCGTCGACCGTCGACTTGCCTATCCTCGAAGCTATTCACACGGCCGCTTCGCTCATCCGAAGCCTAGCTCGAGCCAATTGCGCTCCCAGCGACAATGGCACCCCGACTGCCAGCCCGCTGGGCAGCCGCCCTCACATCATCCGCCTCGTCCCCTCTCACGTCCCGAATCCTCATCACACCGAACCGCACGCTGCTGCCGCGGACAGCGAAGCGCGGCGTCAAATACGGCTGGTCGACCGCGCCGCCACGCAACAAGCCGAACCGATTCAACCAGATCTCCGCGGGCATCCCGGTCCCCACCACCGGGCCCGCGGCCGCCCTGAAGCGCAAGGCGCAGTCGACGCCAGTGCGGACGGGCCTCGTGGGCATCAAGAAGGGCGTGTCGGCCATGTTCGACATGAAGAAGGGGACGCGGACGCCCTGCACCATCCTCCAGGTCGACCAGTGCCAGGTCGTGGCCTCCAAGACGCGCGCCAAGAACGGGTACTGGGCCGTGCAGGTCGGCTGCGGCTACAAGACGCCCGACAACACGACGGCCCCCATGCTCGGGTACTACGAGGCCAAGGGCATGGCGCCGAAGCGGCACCTCGTCGAGTTCAAGGTCCGCGGCGAGGAGGGCCTGCTGCCCGTCGGCGTCCAGCTGACCCCGGACTGGTTCAGGGTCGGCCAGTTCGTCGACGCCCGCAGCAACAGCCGCGGCATGGGCTTCGCCGGCGGCATGAAGCGGCACGGCTTCGCCGGCCAGGAGGCGAGCCACGGCAACTCCAAGAACCACAGGACCATCGGTACCTCGGGTCCCAGCCAGGGCGGCGGTTCGCGCGTGCACCCGGGCAAGAAGATGCCGGGTCGCATGGGCGGCGAGCGGGTCACGGTGCAGAACCTCCGCGTGCTCAAGGTCGACAACACGCTCGGCCTAGTCGTCGTCAAGGGCCACGTCGCCGGGCCCAAGGGCTGTCTCGTCATGATCGCCGACGCCATCAAGAAGGAACCGCCCGTCGAGACGTTCAGAGAGAAGACGAAGCGCCTGATGTTGGAGCGGAATTCGGGGCACGAGGAGAGGCTCGAGCAGGCGAGGTTAACGCACATGGATCTCAAGGATATGAGGAAGCGTCTGCAGCTGTGAGGAAACGTCTGGTCTGCGGCTGAGCGACTCGCCGTAGCAGGCGGCGGCATTGTTGTAAATCATTGGTACCAAGAAATACTATTTGTATTATATACACATCTGTTGTACACACACACAAATGCCCACGCCCGACTCCCGATGGGTATAAGAGTGAGATGTTTCCTTCAAACCACCAGGAGATCCCGTCCACCTTTTTTCTTTTTCTTTTTACATAGTGATAGGAGGTAGATTCACTGAAGCCCTTTCATGAATTCGTTCATGTCGATATACCCCTCGGATATTTGTTATTGAGCAAAGCCCGGTCACAGCCACGCCACCGTCTGGATCCCTCACCTGTGAATCACCGGCACCTTAGGGTGGTAGGTTGTGGACTGCCTCGTATGCGTAGACTCGTGACGACGGGTTGGCAATTTGGCCTCTTCAGTTCCCGTAGGTTCATGATCCTCATTTGACCTGCTGTCGGAACCCCCTCGTCTCCGAGGCCGCCCGCTCCTCGTCGTCCATGGAATAGCCGACGATGCCCTTGAAGGGGTCGTCCTCGTCGAGCAGGTCGACGCGCGTGCCGTCGGCCATCTCGAGGCTCCACTCGGTGGTCTCGAACATGGCGCGGGGCGAGGGCCGCACGCTCGCGAAGCGCATGGTGCCCGCGGACCGCGTGCCCTTGACCGCGAAGCGGATGTCGATGCGGCCGCGCAGCTGGTTCAGCTCCCCCGAGATCCACGGGATCTGCCGCGCGAAGTAGACCTCGTCGCCCAGCAGCTCGCGCGCCCGCCGGTTCGTCCGCAGCGCGTACAGCGTCGAGGCCACCACGGGGCTCGACAGCTTCTGGTAGTTGAAGATGGCGACGCTCGAGAGGGCGATGACGGCGAGGAAGATGGGCAGGGTCCGCCACCAGCGGAAGCCTTCGATGCCTGTGCGCGCGGTGATCAGTAATTATGGCGAGTCAGTCGGTTTGTTAACGGGTGCGAGAAGAGAGATAGAAGAAGAAGAGGGCTATTTTATGTTCGTTTGTCGAGGAAGTTAGGTAAGTTATACGCACTCGGAAGCTCTCGGTCTGGTCGTCTCTCCATCAGCGGCCCAGAGCCCGGCTTTGGAGCTGCTATTAATGTCCGCCGTTGGACCAGGTTTCTTGTCGTAGAGACATTGCAGCTCCTTAAAGAGAGTAATGCCCTCCTCCGTACTATCCTTGATAATAACATTTTAGAGGTGTTGTGTAGGAAGTCGTTGCGAAACCAGCTGTTTTGCGTTGAACTCTGGCGATCATCCCACTCTAAACTCCAAGCCGGCCTCGCGGTGGACCTTTAGCAAGGACCCCACTTCCATTAACGTACCTTGCCCCAGAGCTTACCCTGTAAATGAAGACCAATGCTTCGCTCGCAGGACAGACTTACACCGCCACAGAGATTCTACTAGCCACACACAGTCTAGCCACGTGCGCTAATGTAGGGCAAACTGGAACTTTTCTCCGAGCACAACCAACTAATTCAATTTTCGTGCGGAATATCCACTCAAACCTCCCGCGAACTTTCTCCCCCAGCCAGGACCCGACCATCTGTCTCAATCTTCCACCCTCAACCTTCACCACCGCCCTACTAACCCTCCCCCCCCCAGCAGCCGTCAAGATGAAGACCAACCCCAACGTTTCGTCTTCCCGCCGCAAGGCCAGACGCGCCCACTTCCAGGCCCCCAGCTCCATCCGCCGCAACATCATGAGCGCTCCCCTGAGCCGCGAGCTCCGCGAGAAGTACAACGTTCGCAGCATTCCCGTCCGGTACGCAATTGCTCTTCGAGTCTTCTCTCTTATTTCCAAAATTTTAGAGAGCACCAATCGCCTGATTGGGAGCGAGCTCTCTGCTTCAGCTTCCGACAGACGACACCACGAGACTGTGAATTCGATCTAGGTTCAATCGCTAATTGGTTCTCAGAAAGGATGATGAAGTCCAGATCGTTCGCGGCAGCAACAAGGGCCGCGAGGGCAAGATCACCAGCGTCTACCGTCTCAAGTACCAGATCCACATTGAGCGTGTCACCCGCGAGAAGACCTCTGGCCAGTCCGTTCCGCTCGGCATCCACCCTGTACGCATTTAACAAACTCCTTTACTACCTCCTTTTCGACACTTGATATGATTATCAGGCTTCGCGTATCCGGCACCCTACTGGTCAGTGCTGACTTGATATTCCAAACAGAGCAACGTCGTCATAACCAAGCTTAAGCTCGACAAGGACCGCGAGAACATCCTTGAGCGCATAAAGGCTGGCCGCGAGCTGCGAACCAAGGGCAAGAGCGTCAGCAAATAAATGCAACTCCCACCGGAGAGTTGAGGCGACGGAGGGGCTCAGTACGCAATGGACTTGCGGCGGAAAATAACCACAACATCGGAACCAATTGTCTTTTGATCGGCGTCTTGCGCGGGAAAAAGCGTGGTTCGGTCACCATCACCAGCGGCGGATCGTCTGCAAAGGACGGAATAACATCCGACGGCGCCTGCATGCAGAATGCGCGTAATGGGTTGGGCTTCATTTGCATCATCAGGGAATTTCGATCATGACCATGAATGACATGAGCACGAGGAAGGAGAGGGACCACCATATAGGAGCACGGCGCGTATTTCATCAGTCGGCCTGCACTCTTCGAAAAAAGAAACAACGGTTGCATGCACACAATGGCCATTTTCACGTTTCATCGTGAAATGCTCCATGGGAGGTCAATCCCGAAGTCTGCCCCTTTGCCGCTGCGAGATCTATCGTAACATCGTGAGACCTACCATGCCTCTTTGTGTTGTCCACTGACCCCACGCAGCCCATCCCGAGTGCAATCAGTTGCCAGGACTCGGCGATTGCCCAGGTTCGAGGTTAATTACAGGTCGAGTCAAGCAAGGACCAGTCCAAGCCCTCGGAGACCACGTAAGATGATGAAAACGACCTGGTACTATGGTAAGTCGAGAACCCCATGCACCGCTAGGATATCTTCACGTCAATCGCCCACTCTATGGCTTTCGTGATATACGACTAGCGAAGAGCAAGCCCAGTGAAGGAGCAATACAATTGAATCACAGCTCCTTTACCCTCGCCTGCAGACTTTCAGTTGGAAGATGTCACTCGATATCAATGCGGCTGAAGGTTTGATGGTGAGGTACATCTTCACTTTCGCGTAGATGTCTTCAACTTCCATGTTCATATTAGAGCGTAAATTTCGAGGACGTCTACGCCGTTACCAGTCATGTACAACGCAGAGTCGGAGGACATGGGGCGTTGGGAGCAGTGAAGATAGCTTATTATTTAATCTACCAGTGAATCTAGTCCTGATCCATTCCGACGCAATGTAACACACCTATTTTTTCGTCTTTTGTATCAAATCTTCGCATCTATGCACCGTCACCCCAACCTCCACGGCTTGGTAGTGGTGCTTTTATCGATATCCGATCTTGCCAACTCGGTGGCCATATTAAGACAATGAGAGCAACGGCATATGCTGCCAAAGGCCCAACCTCTAAAAGATGACAATTAACTCTCCGGGTTCGTCCCGCAACAAACAATGCCAAATTCCGCCATAGAAAAACTCTCTCGAATGCAATGAAATACCCTGGGCCGATTCTTCATACGAATGCATCTAAAAGCCTGCAAAACATGTAGTGATTGTGAATGATATACGTCTCATGTCGCCCGTGCCTCCGGCCGGAGGGAGACTGGGCAAGCGAGCTGTTTGTGGATAGCTATTGGGAGCATGGCTCGATACCATAACTGATGGTGGATGAGGAGCTACTGCCAATCAGAGCCAATAACTCCGCGGCGCTCAGCATCACGGAGCATACGTTGGTGAAGGTCTTTCGTGATGTCGTGCTCCATAGAAGGGGCTGAGCTAGGAGGGCAGTTCTCTCCAATCTTCATAGCTACGTGAGGTCCCTCGAGCTCGACGAGCTTGTCATCGGCATTCGGCGAAACACGTGCTGGGGAGCCGTTAGAAATGGTAGGCCCAAGAGAGGCGATGGCGTTGCCGGCAATCTGAGGCAGGTAGCCTATGGCCGTGGTCGAAGAGATGGCACCGGGGAGCACATTTCCGCTGGCTGAGCCCTTCTTGAACATGGTCTGCCATAGGTCGTGTCCCGACTTAACGCTGCCAATGGTCAGTCTGCCTGTGCACTGTAGAAAGACGTCGGGGACGATAGTTCGGTATACCTTGATCGTTCCAGAGCTCTACGACTGAACGTGGGAGACTGCTTCTTTTCCGAGTATTTCGTAGAAGATTCGTCGGGAGAAGAGAGCTTACAGCCGTGGAGGGCTTGACGGAGCTTGTCTAATTCTTCGGTTGCTTCATTCGCCTTCGATTTGCTCATCGTGGACATCTTCGCAGTCGCCTTCTTGTCCATATCAGGAGGTGCCACAATCGGAATAGCCTTGCTAAACTTGCGACCACTCTCGTAAGAGCGAATGCTGCTGGCATCGCGGTTGGACCGAAATGGATCAATCTCAGAACGTCTCAAGCCGAACCCAAATTCTTGTCCCGGGATTCCATTCTGAACTCGGCCCTTTTCCTCTGCGGCCTTCACGGGAGAGGCGGGGTAAAAGTCCTTGCCGTCAAACTTGGGCAAGCCAGCTCCCTTGCTAGGGAGCTTACCCCAGTAGACATTTCGAGCTTGCTTCTCGGCTTCGGTCAATTCTCGTGCATACACAAACTCATGTCCCCGGTAGGTCCAAGGGTCTGTGCCTGGGGGGTAGTTTCCAACCAAGTAGGGAAAGGCCGGACCGTTTTCGCTCGCAGGTGCTACACATGACGCGTTTCCATTAGCAAGACAGCCACTTCCAGGCTGTGCAATCTCTTTGCTTCTTTGCTGATATTCACGAGGTTGCTGTGCTTGGATTTGCGCTCGTTTCTTCTCATCAACGGAGCTTGGTCGAACAGAAGAATCTTTCGAGGAACCGTTGTCACTGGACATCTGTTGAGCTGCCGGAGGTTTGGGGTCATACTTTGGATTCAGAGGTCTGGTAATAGCCTCCAACATGGCCTTTTGTTCCGGGGTAGCGTCAGGGGCAGAAAGTCTCTGGATCACTGCGGCTTCAAGTGCATCAATGTGAGCGGTTGAGTTGTCAGTCTTGTTTGAATTGATGCCGACAGCAGCTCGGTTCGGTTTGGGATACCCTCGATTGCTCGCACCAGGTTGAAAGTGCCTAGGACCAGAAGGAGGGCCAGTCGATCTGATAGAACCATGATGGGAAGAACCGCTTGCTTGAGCGTGTCTAATGCTGGGCGGTCGAGATGGTGTGTTGCAAGGCATCTCCATTTCCGCAATATGTCTGGGCGTGGGTTCCATGTTGGGGTAGTGCTCCATTTCAAACCGTATCTGCATCTGGAAGTTGTGTTCAAATTGCTTGATGTTATCCCTCACCTTTTGAGCCTGAGCAAACACCCAGGGCTCGTCAATCTGATGTCGATTGAACTGAAGCTGGCCAATGTAATACTTCAGCGAATTTCGCAGTCCTTCAAGCTGCTTTTTAGTGATCTCACTTGGCCGGATTGAGGAGAGAGGCGGCATCGTCTCCGTAGGCTGAACAGCTGGTGCCGATATGTGCTGAGGGGCAGGGTTTCGATCAGGGCCGCCTGGATATGGCTGCATCGGAGGCACGTTTGGACCGGCAGTCATGGACATATTGGAGACAGGATGGTTCATGGCTGCCATGCGCGGGTCATGCTGCGGACCAGCTGCCATAATTCCAGGTGTGAAATAGTGGTTAGAGACCATCTGAGGCATCAGGTTGGGGCCCATTCCAGCAGGTGGAAAGACCAACTGGCCATTGACATAGAAAGGTCTGTTCTGATCGAATTGTTCTGGAGGCGAAATCCGGATGGGCGCCCGTCTAGATCGGTTGTCGTTCTCACCACCATTGTGCCGCGCGCCAAGCCCTGGACCTTGGATTCTCTGCTCTCCATCAGGCAACGGGATATATGGCGTGTTAGGGACGGGAGCGGCAAGCGGTGCAAAACCGTATGGATAGGTAAACCCATGTTGCATGGGGCCCTGCATAGGGTGGTAAACAGGGATCGGCATGCTCATCTGCTGATAGACAACAGGCTGGTGTTGATAAACCGGTGCAGCCATATGGGGAGGCATTTGGGTATTTGCGGGAGCAAAAACAGGTTCGAGTTTGGTTTCTTTGGTGGGTTCGACTGAATTTCGTCCGTCAATGGGTAGCCGCTCCTTGTCCCATTTCGTGGTGGGAGATACAGAGTTGCGGGTGTTTGGGACAATTCTGCCACCAGCAGTAACCCTTACATGAGTAGGGGAAACAACTGCCTTGAAAAATCTCTGAAAGCCTTCGCTGCTCTGTTTATCAAGGCCAGCGGGTGCTGGCAGCGGATCGCTGGAAGTCACCTCAGACCCGGTACGGCCTCGGTACTTCCATTGCAAATTGGAAGCAGGATGGCGAATGAGATTATTGCCTCGATAGAGTATCTCGTCACTCTCGTTGGACGAGGAAGAGATTCCCTTTGGCTTCTTAGGAGCTGGAGCCTGGGCTTGAGTCACGTTGGACTTGGCCTTGGCGACTACCTCTTCTAATGAAATATTAGTACAACACTGTCATAGGAATATCCATGGGAATGCAGTCATTTCAGATTACGCACCAAATTCAGGATCTGCCTTGAGTCTCACGAGGACACTGTGGGAAGTGTCTGAAGCCTGAGCGCACCGGAGGCTAAGTAGCTCGGCGGCACTATAGGTGCGTGCCTCCATGGGACAGTTTAGGTAGGCAAAGAGATAGAAGGTGCGTCGGCGCCCGGCGTCGTGCCAGAAGAACAGCGTTGGGATCGAATCGATCTGAACGGGGTCGTCAACAAAGTATTCGAAAAGAACGACAAGGATGGTGGCAAGCTGAACAGATTGTCTATGTTTGTCAGTAATCCGCTGAGCCTCAAGCTGAGAAGTGATGAATCGAGGAGCATGTTCTAACGAGACAATGGGAGGATCATAGGAGGGGGCAAGATCATTATTGACAAAGACTGTGCGGCAACGGCGGCTGGTTTTCAGATAAAATTTGATCTCCAGGACAGTTGGATTGGGGAGAGGAACATCATCAGCTTGAGTGTGTTTGAGTTTGGTAAATAGCTTGCGAGTGATCTTTCGGTGACCTTGGGGAGAGGAAAATTGGACAGGATATGTAATGGGCATGGTGTGTGTTAGCAGAGATAAGATGAGTGCAGGGCTGGAAGTCCCGGGAAGCGGACCACCAACACAGACTCCCGGGGTGCCCACAAACAAGATCTCGTAAAATTGGCTGTGTGAGGATTTATGAATAGGTGTAGGTGCGTGATGATATGCAAGTGTGTGGAGATGTGCAGGATTGCGCGGTTTGTGTGCCGTGTTAATGTTGCTGTTTTGTGTGTTGTGGTTGGAAGAGTGACAGAATAGAAGAGGCAGAGGTAACTAGGTAGGTACTCGAGAGGTCAATTTTGTGTATCAACCAGCACCTCCATCGCGGAATAGATACTCTGTTCTGTTTTCTCACGAATAACAGTATGCTGGCAACTGTGGAAGGGAAGAGAAGGCAGAGGAGTATCTTTGCAGAAATTCAAGAACAAAAACTGTGATGCAGTGCAGCGATGGAGTTCAGTGATGGAATGCGAGACAGAAGCACGCAAGTATAGTGCAGAGCAAGGGTTGAAACTCAGGACTCGTTCAGATTGTCAACAGCTACTTACCAGAGACAAAGCAGCGTAGAAGTGAGTGTGGGAGCAAAAGCAAATGGTAGGCATACAAGATCTTGAGCCCGATCTATGGAGGCTTTGTGTGTAGTCTTTTCCCTCCCCAAGGTCGAGAGATGGACGTGAAGGGTGTGAAAAGGAGAAGATGGGGTGGATCATGTGCAGTGGACAACAGAGTACCTAGAGGGCGCCGATTCTGGTCCTTCCCCAAGCCGCCGATGTGCCAATCAGAAAGAGAAGGCAGAGAAATAGAACATACCTTCCAAGATTGATACTACAATGTCTCCCGCAGGAAGGAGCACATCAAGTGGCGGCAGTAGCAGTAGCAGCAGCAGTACTAATAGACAGTACTAGTAGCGGTATCAGGAGGTAGTAGTTTGATGAAGAGACGTCTTGGTAGGTAGGAACTAGATCAGGTTGCAGAGGTGTATGGACTTGGTAGGAGGTACTAGTGAATGAACAAGGTCAGGAAGTGTAGTGATGATGGATCAAGAGCGAAAGGTCTGTTATAAAACTTGGTTTACGTGCAAGAGAAGTATGAACTAGATTAGTCCGTGACAAGGTAGGTACTTACAGGCAAGCCCTGAATAGAAGGCAACAACTTACCTAATCTATATGGTTTGTTTATTGCTGCCTCAGTAACGAGTTGATGAGGAAAGAGAAAGACCAGTGGTAGGTAGGCAGAAAAGGAACGTAGTTTATATACATGAAGTACCTATGTGTGTCTGCCATTACATGTATATTTTTGGCAGGTACATATGTATATATACTTGTGTCAGTTCCAGAACTGAAGTTTATAGCCCGCTAAATGGAGAGAAAATAACAACATGAAGTGTGTGCTGAACTATATACCTAAGTAGACATCTCATATTACTACTACCTCTACCTAGCATTGGTACCATACATACATGTACCTCTTAGATGTGTCATGTCAGGTGCTTAACTTGACGTGATGAAGCAAGAGGTACATGTACTTACTGAGGTATCACATACATACTTGTAGCAGTGGACATGTATACATACATGTAGGTATTGTAGGTAATATAGAATATAGATGCCAACTCAACTGTGATGTTTGGACTTCGACGTCCTTGGGCATCTGAACTCTTAAGGTGTACCCACACTGTACTAAGTTAGGTATCAGAAGAAGTTCATGAATACCTACATGCCGGATAAGGTAAGGACATAAGAAACCTCCTAGTTCTCTATTGTTCTTCTATAAACATTTGAGGTCTGTAAACCCCCATATAATATATATATACCTACTTATAGAATTAGTACTTGGGTTCAAAGAATAGTACATATATAGTTAAGTTACCTAGTTGCCTTTATCTGCTGTTTTCATTGTCTTTGGTAACCTCTCATGATTGTTGATGCCTTAGCGCTCGATGACAACCACTGCTATTTCTGGGACTCTTGTTTGCGGAATGCAGCCGCCTTCTTCTCTATGAGGTATTTATCCCAATGAAGAAGGGCATGCACTTAGGCAGAGGGCCGTGAGGATGGTCTTAAGTCTATGAATTGTACTCCACAATCTCAAGGGCCTGTAGATAAATCAAGACGTCAGCATAGTAGATGCGTTGCTACCCCAGTGTTGGCGGCAACTACCCATGTTTGATCCAACTACAACCGCCATACAGATTGGAGTGATCACATAGAGTTGCTTTAGCTGACATATCAGTCTACTCTCCCTGATCGTGCCTCTCTGCCTTAGGGTCCATACCAGTGATAGAAGCGGCGCAGACTTCAGTGTATGATAGTCAGTCTTCCATTCCATCCCTCCTAGCCATTTACTCGCACTCAAGTCTTATGTCTCAAACCACGCATTGGTAATATCAATTGCGTCTGATGATAAGACTAATTAAAAGGGGCGGTTTATACATGTAACGAGAGGACATGTCTGGTATCCTTGAACCGATGTGGCCTGAACACCTAAAATTGCCCCAATCAAGACGCCGGCCGCAACGCCATAACGAAGGCCTGAGCTAGGAACCGCCGAATATTCCTAAGAAATAGATCTAACTGCGTCCTCGAATACTAGTTCCAGCAAGTTTTTAGGTCGGTTCGCGATATAACTGATTCGTCCTTCTGCGCGGTAATGCTTTAGCCAAGGCGATGAACGTCATAGCTCGGAGACACGCACCCGTGGCCCCTCACGAACTCGGGGGCATGTCCATCGAATGGAAGGGAAGGTTCCCTTATATATCACCACGGGACCGGATACTCTTTCGGCGGCGGCGGGTTTGGCACAGGGGGGTCTGGCTTGGGTCGAGGACGGGGTACATATTCCCCGTCCGACTGAGAGGTCGTGGTGGAGATATATGTTCCTCGAAGATATGCTCCCCTCCGAGCGATCATCGTGTCAGGTTACCCGATGTTGAATCTGCTGTCGGCTGCCTAGGGAGCTTGAAGTGCTAGGTGTGCCGGGCAATGAAGATAAAAAGGAGGCTGGGAATGCCGGGGAGAAACTCGGCCCACCTTATATACCCGATTCTGCATCCCAATCTAGACCATGGCGACAAATTTAAGGAGATAAGCCCGTTGTAGCAAGCTCACCGATTCCTAGTCACACCTACACCCCCACGATACCCACCACCATCATACCTCACAATGGCGCCACTCCCGCGGCCGTGCATCGCAGGTCGTGTCGAGAAGAGGCCCGATGTGACGGCTTGCCTGTCTCGTATCGCGGTAGGTCGGGTGTTCGTAGCATCGCTCGCCGAAGAAACCACGTGCTCGGCAGTCCGACCCGCAGAGGGGAAGAAGACTGCTATGCAATCCTCGTAGGTCATCATGAGTCAACACGGTCGCCCCAGAGGCTTTTACGCACAGGCCTTTCCACGGCTAGGCAAGGCCCATTGATTCGGCCCATTCCTCGCGGGTACGGCGTCAGAGAACAGCAGGGGTTCTGTGTGATATGGTAGCTTGTGGCCAGATGACCTGGTGCACCGATGCCAGATAGAGATATGCCGTAGCCATGCATGAGGTTCGCGAGGGGGCTTGACGACAGCGTGACGGCGCGCACGTCCTTCCCAAGTTGCGGAGCGGCTGCTGTGCAACCCTCCTGCCAGAAACCCGCTTGTAAGAGGTTGGAAATAGATGGCGCATGACAAGGCTAGTATTTCCGTGAATGGACGATTTGTCGATAGAGTCGGATGAAAGGTGGATGAGTAAGGGGGGAGGTGATGACTGGCTGGAGTCCATTGCGCCCCTACTAAGCTTCCAATTGTCGAGCTTCCTTATTACGGCAGTGGTATTGGCCTATTGGGTAGTCCGGGACAGCCGAGGCCGTAAGAGACCTGATGGCTAAAATGTCGATATTGAAAAGAGTAGTTTATCACACTCTGGGATTATGGGATCCTCCATCCACGGCGGGGGATTGTAGGGCCTATCACCATTCGCTATGTCCCCCTTTTCGTCCATTCTCTCCCAAGACGCAATGCCAACTTCCTGGTTGATGGTCCTACGGAGCAAGCGCGGTTTCATGATCGCCGATGGCTGCGAACTCCAGACGATCAGCTAGACCGGCGTCTGACCAGCGCATACGATGCATGCTTCCTCGATGGCGTGAATGGGCAATCCGCTGCATGTGATGCATTCGCTACCACGACGCGGTGATATTAGGCCGTCTGATCGTCGATGAGTTTCATGAAGCCAACTAGTCGCGCTGTGAACCAGTTATGATCGCCGTAATTGTCGCTCATCCCTCTAGCAATCCAACCGCGCCAAGTAATCAGCAAGAGACAGCCATTTCAACTATCCGAAGGGGCGCTAAAGATAACGATTTCTGTCGCTACAGGGCTCGCGTGTATGTTGCGAATTCTCCAAGTTAATATAATTGAAAGCCCAAATGCATGCCGTTTTGCGGATTTTCAGTGGTAGTCAACGTCACAGGGCCTTCCAAAGGATTTCTATGCGATCGGGAATTATGCCCAACAATTTCTATTGTTACCTCATTGGTCGAAGTGCGTCCATCTCACATATGCGGGGATTATAAGCGAGATACGACTTCGGTGAACTAAATGTCTATAATGCGTCTTCTGTATCAATCATGATATCAATAATATCACTGAAAGCCTCCCATTGCTCATCAGTGATGGTATTTAGCAGTGGCAGACGAACCCCATTGCGGTCGCCAAATCCTCGCACACGATGAACTGCCTCCTTGATACCTACGACATTGTCTGGGACATGTAAGCATTCTGCACTATTTTTTGAAAGAAGAAGCAAATTGAAAGGATCCAGAAGGCACTCTGCAGTCGCAAGAAGCGGTTGTCTTCACCGAACGCTTACTTACTACAACAAAATAGAATTGTTAGCCCCTATTATATATCCGCAGAGATGAATGACACGGAATGAAGGGTCAAATACGCACCATGAATTATAAAACTCGCCCATGGTTGCGACTTTCCATTGCAAGTCTCGAGCCTCTTTTCTCTGTGCGGGTGTCGGCTGCTGAAGAGCACTTAGTTTGTAAAGGCGCACCATTGTCTTCGGGAACGCGGTGCCAACGACGTCAAGAGCACCGAAAGCGCCGAGAGTCACAGCCGCTAGCATCTGCTGACCTAGCCCGGTGTATGGATGGAAATGCGTGTAACTTGAAAAATTAGCCATTGTCATGTGGGCCAAGGGATACCATGATAGAATTTGTAATTGTGAACATGAAGCACTTCCAACCCTAAATAAGCCCACCAATGAAAACGAGAGAAAAGCCAATGAACCCCTTAATCTTACTCAATATTCGGATTAGAACTGATCTGCGCGTGCCAAGAGATATCTGTCGTTGCAAGCTTGGCACCAACGATGTTAGGGTGTCTGGCGAGCACTTCGTATGTTGATGGCTGAACCTTGATGCTGTTGGTGACAACGGGATAGTCATAGCTTGAGTTCGACACCATCAGCAATGCTACCGGAACCGAAGTTTGGCTCAACCATACGGAAAAGCAGACGAGACTTACATCAGGATAGGTATCGGGCTCTTATCTGCCACAGCCGTAAACCAGCCAATAATACCCTGCTGTGACGTAGCGATAGCGAAGTACTGCGGCGTGTAGAATTAGCAGCTATCATCTCGAGCGAGATCCGTAAACAATGGGAGGCGTAGGAAAAGAACTCGTACTCGAGCCTCCTAGTCCCAAAAGATGCCCCTGTCAGTAGGGTATTCTGAAAATTACATACCCCTGGAACAAGACAGACTCCCCATTGCGCCCCAGCGCGCTTCGCCTGATGCAACAAGTCGATCACTTCTTCGAACTGCTGGGATACAACACCGGCGATGATAGGGTAGTTTTTATGACCAGCCTTATCGAGAGCCTTTCGCGTGGCGGTGATGACCTTGTTACGTTCATCGGGAGTAACGTGGATTGGCTCCCCCGTGCTGCCGAAGATGGCAAAGCCAGCAATACCCGCATTGGCTAGGTACACCGAGTACGCAACCTGGGTGTCGAGATCCAAAGGGTAAGACGTGGCGCCATCCTTGGACTTGGTCGAATTAGTCGAGAAAAAGGTGGGCACAGGCACATAAGTGCCAGGAGGTGGAGGGATGCCAGCGATCACATTATCCGCCCTCCTCGTGTATGGAAGTCTGACGGAGCTAGCCTCTACTGAAATGGAGAGCAGGGCGGCGGCTACACCATTAGAAAATCTCATGTTGACGCGCAAGTAGAGACAGCCGATTAATGATTGAAGGGGGTGAATGACACCTCAGGTCTCGTGAGAGCATGACATCCCATCTTATACCTACCGTACCATCGATGTATCGTTACTACGAGGAGAGGGGCACGTTTTTCATGTCGACGGTCAGCAGTGCCTACTATGTATGTCATTGTAAATACCTTTTAAGGCCGGCCCGAGACAGGGATCTATGCGTGATGTCGCCATGATCCTCGCCGTCGGGATATGATGCACGTGGGCATGTTCGGTTCAGGGCTTACCTATCTATCGTGCAGCAACTAGAGCAGCCAGAGTTAAGATGGTCAAGTTCGATCATTCACACGTATGGCTGTACATAGAACCAAAAGTATCGAACAACAAAACTTGCTTGCAAGATGAAAATTCGTGGATTGTCCTATAATTAGTCGCCGATATTTAGCGTCTTATGTGAGGAGGATGAGGGAGTAATAATGACTACCTCTAGGCCCCAGCTTGCCAGAGACGTTACTAGATAATGGAGATCATGTCAAGTTAAAATACCTTAGTCTTAGGTACGGCCCGTACGGGTTATTTCTGATTTTTGGTTTCTGACTTCGAGGGCGGGGCGAACGAGCCTTCGCTCGATGTAACCTCACATGTGCGCTAGGATTCGATACGGCAACACGCATCAAAACTACCTGCCTTAATTTGCACGAGGTAGTAAGCAAACTCCCGAGTCTAGGCACTTAGATGACAAGCCCGGTAGATCTTCGCTGCTATCCAAGTAGCCGGCTAGCTTAAATGCAGGACTTCCACAAGTTCTTGGCTCGTTTGCCATGATAATACCTACGCAGGTACTCAGATTTCAGGACAAGGACAAGAATAAGGGATCATACCACACGTTGTGCACGTATATTAAATTGAGCTTGGTCACACCAGTAAAAAGATACCCAGACGCAAAAACTCCATGCTAACCTATAAGTCCAGTTGGCGTATCTTTCCAGTAGCCAAATTAATCGTGGTTTCTGATATTGATGCACAATACCACATATTCTTTGTTGTTCTATTTCTCATCGTCCTTCCAGCGCGTATGGCCGCCGTGCTGATCACTACTTGTATCACGGCCAGCACCGCCGGCGTATTTACTCTCCTCCTTTTCCCATTGCTGCCGCTCAACTCTTGACTGAGCTAGGAAGGCCCTAGCAAAGCGCCATGCTTCCGTATCCGCTAGATTCCATGCCTCCGCAGCCTCTCGTAAGCGTACGTCACTCTCCACCTTGCTTTTGCCTACTTCACGGGCTTTCTTGAGAAGCTCGGGTTCACGAGCTAATTCGTCATCTTTAGGAATTGG
Organism: Nemania serpens; assembly: GCA_022578855.1. Classification (NCBI taxonomy): domain Eukaryota; kingdom Fungi; phylum Ascomycota; class Sordariomycetes; order Xylariales; family Xylariaceae; genus Nemania; species Nemania serpens. The sequence goes on along the minus strand of MU396731.1, from coordinate 219,400 downwards.
TCCGTCCGCAAGATCATGCACTGGCTTTGGCCGGCGTTCGGGGCCAGGAACCGGTGTCTCTGACTTCCCGTCGTCAGTCACGTTCTTAGGAATCGCAAACCCAAACCACCAATCGGCATCTTGTAGTGGAGCATCCTCCTCATCCGTTAGCCAAAGCGAACGAGATGTGGCATACTCTGCGGCTACAGTATCTTTGAATGTAACAACTCTCGCCGAAGCGGTGATGCCCGTCCCGAGGAGCTCCTGGAAGACGCGATAAAGCCAATGGTCGCGTTGGGTTTCTCTTCTAAGATAAGCAATGTCAATATCACTTCGGAACGCATCGAGAACTCGCAGTGTATAGGGGTGCGGAACTGTCCCAATCGTGTATATGTCCGTTTTGTTCCGGTAACGACCTGGTGTGGAGATTTGCATCGGGTACGACGAAACGCAGGGTGTGCACTTCGGCAAGTTTGGGGGACACGATGCTGGAATTGGTGAATCGTGACAAGTAGCAAGTCTCTTAGCTAACTCTACGGCCGGCTCGATCAAGGTTGTCGTATGCGTTGGCATGGGTTTAAGGACTGCAATCCCTTCGCCGAAGAGGTCTTGCCAGGTATTGTGTAAATGGTAGCTAATGAGAGCATTCAGGCTCTGTAGGCTCTGAGCACGGTTGGCAGCATCTCCCTCTGCTATCTTGGGATAAAGACTCTCAATCGTTTTTCGATCATAGTAAGCGATGGCCTCGTGCGATGGGTCAACTCGGAAGCTATCACTCGACGCGGCCGATATCAGATCTTTGGCGGTTTTTTTCTGTCGGTTCTGAAAGGCTTCCGCTAACACCTTTGCTATCTTAGGTTGAGGACCTGCGAATAGCGCACCACCAAGATTCTCCCACCGAGTTAACTCTGGGAATTCGCCTCGCCGTAAGAACGATAGCAAATCTTCCTGACGTGAACCCATAGGGAAAAGTCTGTAGTCTGCAAGTAGACCGCCACCCATGTTATCCCAAGCGAGCCATCTCATCACATCCCTTTTTAGCGTTGGGTTCATCTCAGCACCCTGCATCTCATGATAAAGCGGATTGTTCGTAGCCTCTGCGGCACTCAAAATGACGGGTTTGAGGCCCTGAGCCCACCAGGCCCGACGCCATGTCAAAAGGAGAGCACTCTCAGCTTTTTTCACGGCCGCATCTCGCTCTATTGTAGTGTCATAATAGCAGTAGATCGGCGTTCGGTCTTTCAAGGGCGGTAGAAGCGATCGGCTCTCGTCCATAGTCGTAGCGGAGGAAAATGGACTTCTCCAATTCCAGTTGGAGTACCACGAAGTGCCTCCATACTTAGAATTCTTCTGGTCTGGTGGCTTGTGCGATGCCGGCCGAAAAAGATTTAGCTTATCTGTATATTTCGGCAGCGAAAACTCGGAGTATTTCGGAAATGCGAGTGTATGACCGGAGAGGGTCTTGGACAGGCTCGGACTCGTCGGGACGGCACTCGGAAGCGCAAAGAAGAGCGTGAACAGGGCGAACACGCCCAGGCCGATGAAAAGGAGGAATATTCGGCGGTGACCAATCCGAAACTGAAGACCGCCGCCTACTTGAGCCATATTTCTGTTAATAGATCTTCTTCTAAGGAGCGATGGACTGTATATGAATTTCGAGAAGTCGAGCGATACGCAAAGACGAAATAATCGGTAAACAGCGTAATGGAATAATTATTAAACGAGGGCAATGAATGCAAGTCTATCATTGACAGAGAAATAATATGCTGATCGCATGCTTGAGAGGTCGAATGGACCAAGACACATAGACAAAGTGTTGGCCTTCGAGCCCTAGCATGATTCAGGCATCTTACGTGAAATAAAATAGAAGTATGAACAAGAAAGGGTTGGAATGCGCATTCTGAACCCGCCGCGAACCCAAAAGGGCTGCAGGGAGTGGGGTCAGTGCACTATTTAGTTGTCTCTACCATACATGTACCTACTTGTACCTCAGGTCCCTTATGCAGGGTCTCGATCTTGTCAAACGCAGATCCCAGCAGTGTCTTGCATGAAGCTAACGTAGTCTTCCTCAGGTACGAAGGACTATTGCCGGGAATGGCAACAATAAAATACAAAGACTATTTAGGTACGAAGCTACTTAATTGAGCGAGGTAATAAATCTTATAAAATGTGAGTATAAATGGGTAGGTGCCCAGGGGATGGAGTCCGATATACTCCTAGTAAGTGCCCACAGTCAAATATCCTTGCTTGCCGCTTCAATTCCAAGCTATTACACTCTCACCTGTCCTAAGGCCTCCCCCTCAATACCATTCGCAGCCAACAACCTGCGCTGTATTTCCTATAAGAAGGCCGACCTGGCGATTCTTCGATTGACCATTTAACCATGCATGAATACTTAGGTTTGATATTGCTAAAGGATATGACGATGCGTATAGTAGTCAGGTACCGTAGATATAAGAGACATGAAGGATATAGCAAAAGCGCTATTATGATATTCTAGACGGTAATAAGAGGAGAACGTCGAATAGTTGATCCCGCAGAGTCACAAATTAAATCAAATTTTTGAAGTCTAGTAGTAATATCGTTGCCTGTAAGTTCCTTTCTCCTCTACCTTACGGTCTCATCCTACTTACCTTCTAACACACATCTATGGAGTGATTTCCTCTATGCCTAGTTCTCTGCTCGAATATACGATTCGGCGACATAGTGGTTCTATCGTAGCAAAGCCCCCAAGGTCGTCACATGTATGCCTTGATTTGTTATTTTCACCCTTGAGGGACAACTCACAAACTCTTTGAGTATAAATATTCAACCACAGTTTTCACTTTTCTCAATCATTCCTAGTTCGAGGGCACTTGTGTTCCTACTATCCCTCATCACGATTCTCGAAAAATTACACCGTATAATTAATAGGAAAATTTTACTCTCGTCCTACCGCTTAAGTCACACAGTCTTTTCCCTTTACCTTGTTGACTCGATGCTGGTATACATGACGAACCTTACGAGTATGGAGATGTGGAAGTTGGGAAAGAAGCACTTAGTCGATATTGTAATCTACCACGGGGGCCTCCACGATATGTATAATGAGTTATTTGACCGATTGTGGTCTAATAGGTAGGAGCTCGATCAAGACCTCACAGCTATCAGAGAACTCTACCTCGACTACTGTTCCACCTACATTCCTCTGGTAAAGAACAATATTCAAGAGGGAGACCTCCCCTAAAATCACCTGGTGCTATATAATAGCTTTGCGCAGCAAACTCCTAGCCTAGGCACATAGGTTTCTATGTTCAGGGCGAAAGAGGAAATACAACACAGCATTGGAGATGGACGAGTTGGATAAGCAACCGATTCTCTGCTAGTGTTTGCCTGATATAATCACCAACTTACATACACTTTCGTCTAGACTATATCCTAAACTTAGCTAAGGCGGAGGCAGGTCTTGACATGAGAAGTGCCAAAGATGTGGTGCGCGCATGGAGCCCATGACTATGAATTTGTCTAAGAAGCAGTCTGCCTCGTCAAAATATTCGCGGCTGTCTCTCTTTTCAATCATTTCATGAAATCCAAACATGTAGGGTAGTCCATAACCAGCTCCTGGAGGATGCTTCCGGTGTCACAGAACAGAACTGCAGCACTATACCGTTACACTACTTGAACCAAACGGCAAAAGTAGAACGTTGTCAAGTCGGACACTTGATTGCCTGCAGCTACTTATGTAGTACCATAATATCCGGCGCGGGTGGGTATTTCGAATACAGTACTTGTACTCTGTTCGCCAATCTGGACAATGCGAGTCGCCATTGCAAAAGCGCTATTCGAAAGAAGTGCCCTAGATCGACGAACCTGGGCGCAAACTTGTCTCTACTAGCAAGAAACTTTGGGGGTGAGGGCTTCCTTGTTCTCGCTCCACTCTCTGAACTTGAAGTGGTTTGGAGGAAGCATCTCCTGGAGCTACATTCTTATACTATTACCTCGCGGCTGGATGCCATTCTCGACTCGACTAAAATGGGAAGTTTCTTCAAACCCATAGCAACCACGGTGGAATGAATACCTCTCATCAACAAGTGTAGCGGGGGTCCAGATCTTGTCACGGTTTGAATTCAGCCGACGAATTGATACCATATGTCTGTCTGCACTATTATTTACTCCATTCTTTGGAGCGTCCTCTCGATTCAAAGCAAGTATGCCACTCAGGAAGCCAAACAGCGCCCCATTCGCGCACTCTGGTAGTATTGAAGTAAAACATATTTTGGTTAACGCCGTTGTCACTGATCCGGCTTGCAGGGAATATCCAAAATATGAAGTAGTTGAAGATCTGATTCGACGGTAGCTGCCAAACCAATGGGAAGTAGGTGGTAGGACGGGAAGATACGTTTCATTCTGCAAGCAAGAGATTATTGCCTTGCCACAACCTAGGAAGAATAATTCCATTATTCGTCAACAACGGATGGACGCTCTGCAGTTACAAAAACCCCAATCTGCTTGGAAACAGACCCATCTCATCAAGTTTGCTAATCCTTCAAGGAGCGATAAGAGATATTGTGAAGCTTTAAAAATGATTTTGACTTGGATACCAAGAGGTGACCCATGGGTTCTTAACGGTCTTGAATTGCAACTGGTCACCAGTGGACAGCCAGGGAACAGATTAAATTGGCAGTGGGTTTCATATCATCTCATCCCTGATGCTATCACCATAGCGAAAACAGGTAACTCAGAATCGACCATTGAACAATCAAATCTGCAGAGCCTGCGGGTCAAATATTTCGTAAATCTGCTCAACGAATTGCAGGAAGTAGTGAACGGGGCGTGATGAAGAAATCCCATACCTATAGAGAAGAAGAGAAATGAATGTAGAGTCGGCGTGGCATGATTCGAGCTTTGCTTTCCGTCTGCTAGAATGATCTTGTTTGGGAGTTATACCCTTCATATCCTTGAGTTGATTGTTTACCTTCAGTATTAAATTCAAGTTATTATGTTCATCTAAGTACGCCAACAATTGGTTACCTAAAGTACCTGAGGTACATGTAAATTTCATGTGGGGCACGCATAAAGGGTACCTCGGTACTTTCTCATAAGTCACGTGTATTGTCCTATTAGCAGCTGCCCACCAAACACCCAAGCGAACTTTTGTAAAATTCATGTACTTGCTTGGCCCCTCCACATCCTCACATCATCCTCTACAGCAACATCACACAGAATCGACAAAATGGCTCCCGCTGCGACTGGTGCTAAGAAGCAGAAGAAGAAGTGGTCTAAGTAGGTCATAACAGTTGCCGTCACTTTCTCGTTACAGGCTGACTTTTGATTTTCAATAGGGGCAAAGGCATGTATTTCCCGAGGTCACTGTTGGCGACGGCCTATTCACGACGACGACACGAACACGGAAGGAATTATATCAACAATGGACTACAGCTAATATGATTTTCCATCTTAGTCAAGGACAAGGCCCAGCACGCTGTCCTTCTTGACAAGACCACCTCAGAGAAGCTCTACAAGGATGTCCAATCATACCGCCTCGTCACAGTCGCCACTCTTGTCGACAGACTAAAGATCAATGGCTCGCTGGCCCGGCAATGCTTGAAGGATCTCGAGGAGAAGGGACAGATCAAGCCCGTTGTCACCCATAGCAAGATGAAGATCTACAGTATGCCGCTCTGAGACCACGAACCCACAGACTAGTCTCTCATGTGCTGATGTTGAATAGCACGCGCTGTTGGCGCTTCGGATTAAGCCGCCTATCTCACGATACCACGATGACGAAAATTACCGGTCGACGAAAATAGGTCGTCGGATAAGAGGGATCGCGGATGGGAAATTTGATGGATTCGGCCTTTTGTTCTTCGGCGTAACGCACTGGGACGGTCACGGTTACGAGCTGTCATAGCTACATCCAAACAGGGTCGAAATGCAGTACCCTGAGAATTCTGCATATGAATCTTCGCGCACCAAATCTTCTGCGAATCGCGATTTCTTCCGCCCTGTCCTGAATGGAACCGATTTATAGTGAGACAATGGACACCTCTTACCCAGGCTGGTTAACAGCAATCGCGGAGTATGTAGGCAATTGCAGCTATCTTTGCAACCTAGAAGACGGTTCGGGTATACTAATAAAAGACTTGATGGACCCTCATTTCTCCCCCAAGACTTGTGTTTCCGCTCGGAGGCTTGTTTTCGCATGGTTGGGTGAAATTCAGATACACTCCCGAATCTATTATAAGTGTCAATGTACGAAGTAGGTACAGCGTAGAGAAGTGCTGCGGACAGTACCTATTAGGTATATTTTAAGGAATACGGTGGGCCTGCAGCACTCTGTTCCTTACTTTCAGCTAGTACCTGCAGTGTATTGAAGTACTTAGATACTCTGCCTCTCTAATATCGACGCTAGCTTGGCACAGGTAGGTAGTAGACTAGGTATGTAGATCTCAGCTTCACACAAGCTGCACCATTCGTATCAACTGCCACTCGGTACTCCACTATTTGGTGCGATCACATGGCGAGCCCCTCCATCTTTCGCGTTGCTATCGACGAAGCAATCCAAAAAGTCATTCGCCAACGACTGCCTGTCCAAACAAGACATATATGAAGAAGAGACCCTTACGCATGATCTGCCTGCCATGGGTGTAGGCCCTCTTACATCTACTAACTACATATACGGAGGAGACGACTGCGAAGGATATTCCCAGCGTCACGAAAGAGCCCGCACGAACCACGATTGTTATATAGCTCAAAGGCAGGCTAGTGTTTCGGCACGTGTAAAAACATTGTGGTAGTAAGGTACATAGCGTATAGATATCTAGGTATACAGTGTACCTGACTCCTACCTACAGTAATACACTACTACCGCCGCACTTCAGGGCTACCCCAGGACTAAATGTTTTCGCTTCGGTTGACCCAGCCATAAGGCTCTCGCCTACGAAGTAGCCTTGTCTGATTCAGGATGAATCTCTTGAATCGCAGCGCCTACCCACACTTTGCTTTAGGTTAGTAATGTACCCCAGGTACCCGGGGAAGTACATAGCATAAAAAGGCAGACATGGCTAATAACCTTGATAGGTGCCTACCAAGTGGTGAACATATGAACGACTAATGCCATGAATTTCAATTGGAAATTATAATGATATGTTATGACCGATGGACAAAGTACTGTAAAAAATCCAATCCTGTCTGTCCCTGAATAGATTGGAAGTATCTTCCTACATCTCTTTGCCAAACCTTACTGTACCTGTACCGGATTCGGCGGACAAACCCCAGGTGGTGAGCGGTTAAAAGGCAGACCCGCAAGCTTGCTATCCTGGAGTAGGTACCTACCCTACCTACTACTGTAAAATCGCATAGGTGATGTATCGGCTGGAATCGGGAGGCCCTTGTGGGGTGACGAACTCCAGTACTTTCGAGATCGCAAACATAAAAAATAAAATTGTGTTGATCGTGTAGAAACACGTAAACTGTTGGCGGAACCGGTCTAGTTGCCTTCTCGGTTGGAGGACCCTGGATCTTCACTGTTCCAGAATCGATCTACATTACTACCTTGGACTATGTAGGTGGGTAGGAAGCGGGAGGTGTGGTGCAAAATTTTTTCTTCGGGGCATTGCAGCCCTTGACAAGTAACTGTTTCCTTCTGTAAAACAATTCGGAGAACACCGCCTTAGGTAAGTAGGTACCGATGTAGGTAGCAGAATCTGTTAACAATAGGTAAGTACCGAGTACCTACCCGAGGTCCCGAAAGTATATTCCTACAAACATAATGTAAGGTACCTACAAAGTAGTGAGGTACAGTATTTATACTGACTTAGGTACCTGCTGTCGTGCATCCATTGGCGGACTGGCTATCAGCAATATTTACTCCACCGCCAGTCGCTGGCTCCACTCTAATTCATCTTTTATTGGCCAGTTTACAACTTACCTACCCGGTCAGTGCGCTAAGATCCGGAACTGAGTTTTTTTTCTCCTATCTTGCCTTTCATTTTCATTTAAAGCCTTCTCCCTTCTCAAATCCTCCTTACCCTCAACCATCACACTTCACACACCAACTCCGTTCCCTTCCAGTCTACCCAGCCAGGCCAGTGAAGATGAGTTCAGACGCCAAGCCAAAGGTGCTCGGCATGCCGCCATTCTTGGCGGACTTCCTGATGTTAGTGAACAATTCTCGTCGTTGTTGTCCTTGCTGCGTGGGCCGCGTTTTTCGAATGCAAAAATACCCCTCTGCGGGCTAAAATTACCTCGTCGGAAGGCCTATTGCAGTCTCAAAATAATCGCATAACGGTCAAAATGGGGATGACTAACCTATTACTACAGGGGAGGTGTGTCTGCCGCCGTCTCGAAGACTGCCGCTGCTCCCATTGAGCGTGTCAAACTTCTGATCCAGAACCAGGTATGTCAACAACCTTCAACAATGGATATATCCTCGCGAGTCGTCAGGCTGCGAGCCTGTTGTTTGTAGTGACGAGGCGGAAGCGACTGGTCAAAAATGAAGACGCAAGTAGGCACGACCTATACTAATATGTCTCTATCAATAGGATGAGATGCTGAAGTCCGGTCGTCTTGACCGCAGATATGCCGGCATTGGCGACTGCTTCAAGCGCACCATGGGTGACGAGGGTGCTTTGTCCCTGTGGCGTGGTAACACTGCCAACGTCATCCGATACTTCCCTACCCAGGCTCTGAACTTTGCCTTCCGTGACAAGTTCAAGGCTATGTTCGGCTACAAGAAGGACAAGGATGGCTATGCCAAATGGATGGCTGGTAACTTGGCGTCTGGTGGTGTAAGTACCTTTGATCAATTGCGTCCATTAGGGCCGCAAAGCTGATGTGTCTTCAGGCTGCCGGTGCCACTTCGCTCCTTTTCGTCTACTCCCTCGACTACGCCCGTACCCGTCTTGCCAACGACGCCAAGAACGCCAAGGGTGGTGGTGACCGTCAATTCAACGGTCTCGTCGACGTCTACCGCAAGACTCTCGCATCCGATGGTGTGGCTGGTCTATACCGTGGTTTCATGCCTTCCGTCGCTGGTATCATCGTTTACCGTGGTCTCTACTTCGGTATGTACGACTCGATCAAGCCTGTCGTCCTCGTCGGTCCTCTAGCGAACAACTTCCTGGCCTCGTTCCTGCTCGGCTGGTGCGTTACAACTGGTGCCGGTATTGCCTCTTACCCTCTTGACACGATCCGTCGTCGTATGATGATGACCTCTGGCGAGGCCGTCAAGTACAACGGTACTCTCGATGCTGCTCGCCAGATCGTCGCCAAGGAGGGTGTTAAGTCTCTCTTCAAGGGTGCCGGTGCCAACATTCTACGTGGTGTGGCTGGTGCTGGTGTCCTTTCCATCTATGACCAGCTTCAGGTTATCCTGTTCGGCAAGGCCTTCAAGGGTGGCTCTGGTTAAATACCTCAAATCAATAGATTGGCGGGGCTGGGCGGTGTAATACAGACGGGGGGAAATCTGGTCGATTCACTGGGAGGCTGATAAAACGATTGTGATGGAGACTGCGGCGGATGGTTACAGATCGATATCACATTGCTGTGGCGTTCTGGAACATGATGATTTCGCGGTACGGTCTGATATACGAGGCATATTCCCCTTTGCAAGGCCTCGGAATTAGGCTTCCCGCTGTAATTTAGACCCTAGGCAATTCCTTTGACTGTATTCTCTCTGTTTGCATTTCTCCTTTTCTAGGCTGGATTTGACGTTTCCCCGGGATTGATCATCGCGACAACAAATGCGGCGGCTGATAGATTTCTTAACGCGTTTTGATTTCTAGTAATTGTTGGCTGCCGATCATTGTGACTGTCATATGCAAATGTCCCTAAATGTGGTAGCCACGTGATTCCATCAGTATGGATCATCACCTGTTCGCAGCTGCTGTGTCCAGCTCCCTCGTGCTCGGTACCAATAAACACCGCCAAGTCCACGCTGCACGCCAATTCTGATTAGGTACCTACTCTTCGTCGTATGTACCGCTAACATCGGTGGTTGGATCCTCAAAACGACCAAGACCCAACTCCTTCTACAACATTCCTCTAGGGTAGCTAGTTAGGGACGGGGTCTTTCGTGTTGTCCAATGGCCTCGAAATCTTCATCCACGGGCGCATCTCGTGGTTCGCGGGGTGGCGCGGCATCAGGAAGCAGGACGTCGAAGACAACATCATCGCGTACGCAAACTCAAACCACACAACCACGACACATGGCCCATTCGGATAGTAGAAAGGCTGATCCTTTCGCGGACGACGACGACCTACCACGACGGCGGAGAAAAGATGACACGGGTATTGACAGAGAGGAAGGTAGGGCGCGGAGAATCGAAGACGACGAAGACGACGACGACGACGACGAAGAAACGAAGAAGACTATACCGCCCGAACTCCTCACCCGGATACTCCACGAATTCTTCGAGAAAGATGGCACGCGGATCTCAAAAGATGCCAACAAGGCTGTCGCAAAGTATATGGATATCTTTGTACGCGAGGCGATAGCTAGGACAGCAGTAGAGAGGGAGAGTGGATTTTTAGAAGTGAGTGGTAGTCCAAGCTGCCCTGGAATGTTGTCTGTGCCGTGTGTTCTTTAGCCTGGACCGAGTGCTAATTTAAGATGGCATCACAGGTCGAAGATCTAGAAAAGGTTGCACCACAACTCTTGATGGACGTATGAGGAACATGGCTATGATTCGTTTGCGACCACGATTCCGCCTAAGCTCACGAATACATCGCGCGACGATTCTCACGGTTTTCGGGCGGCGTCTTCGATAAGCTCTCTGGCGTTAGACCTTATACTCTACCTGTTCTCTACACTCCCCGCCTAGGGTTTTCCGGCGCGAAATGCGTAGGTGGGTTGGTATATTCTCTAGATCCCGCCTCATATGATGGGACTTGGTGTAGGTAGACCTGATCTACTACACAGTCGGGCGTGGGGATTATGTGCTAAGCGCATAGACAGCTTGCACCTACAATAGTCCTTGTGCCGAAGCAGTCTGCGTAAAGAGTTCCCAGGCGAGCGCTGCATTGAGTACGGCCGAGTGTTCGTGGGCTCGAATTTGTGTACCTACTTGCAAATGCAAGTTGAAGCTATATCGGTCAACTGTTTACCTCTCTTCGGCTCGGCCCTTGGACAGCCAATCAGGTAAACATCAGGTAAATACTAGGTACTAAACATGGGACGGATAATAGGAGGCTTAGCCCGTTCAACCACGTATGCCTCAAAACCGACAATGGGAAGACAAGTGCTTTCGAAGCTGGTGATTGGCTTGGAACAATATCTGGCATTATACGCGCCTCACTATCAATATTGAAACGCATGCAAACGACTAGGACTAGATAATGCCTAGAATAACCCCGCAGACTAAATCCGTAGCAGAGATTTCGTGTGCTATTTGTTCCTTGAAACACGCCTCTTCGTGATATCTAGGTATGGCAAGTTCGGAGTCGTCGGCAAGCTGGAATTTCGCTGCGCTTTCACTTCATTTCAACTCGATTTAGAAGAGGGATGCTTTTGCGAATGTAACCTCGGGACAGCCTTGCCCAAGCTGAATGATGAAGATCCTGTTGTTCAAGTAAAATGGTCGGAGGGTGTAAGACCAGCCTGCATTCCATTTTTGGATTAAGAAGCACGGGCAGGGGTTGGTTGATTACTGCTAAACCAAGAGCCGGGGGAGCTACATATGAAACTTGGCGGGTTTTGAACATGTCGCAGCAGGGCCTTTGGCGCTAGTCTTGAGGCACTTCCGCCCCGACCGCTCCCCGCAGAAACCCCTTTGTCGGTTAGCTCTCTACTCCGATTCGGCAAGCCTCCGGCTTCTACGCTAGCTCGCCAGCTCCCCTGAGAACCTTAAACTACCCATTCGACCTTGTCACTTACACTACTTGTTGGGAGGCAACTCACTCGACAATCACAAGTCGAAAAAGGCGAACAGAATTTCGAACATATAGATTCTACAGAATGTACTGTCTCTATCTCGACTAATTTGATAAAATATTCATCAAGTGTACGATGTTGCTTCCGAATGCGCGGTTTAAACTTGCATATTGGAAGAATGATAACTCGTCTTAGAGATTCGTTGTGGTGGCTTTCGTAGATATTATCCGCCAGGGTCAGATGAGCTGTGATTTGACTACACTAGTCTCGAAGCACATATAATTCTATTGATATCACCATGGTGGCTTGATCATGTTGCTAGCTGCGCGGGGCGTTCCTCATGTGCAGGCCCATACTCGTAATGAAGGTCGAAACGTGTTTCACGGATCTCCTGGCGCCTCAACAGGCACCCTGGACGCCTCTCAGGCATGAAGGGCGATCAGGTACGGCAAATGACGATCCTTCATCGTCCAGACCTATGTCTCCTCCTGCTTTTAAGAAGCGAGCCGTCCCCCGGATCTGGCCGTTTCTTCTTTCTCTATTCACTTCACACACACACTGCCTTTACCAAGTCCGTCTTTGGGGATTTTCCTTCATCTCTTTTTTCTTCTTCTTCTTTCTTCTATCTTAATCCTCGTCAGGCTAGTCCTACACAGCGCGAGTCGCTTTATTCCTATACCAACATTCTCTTGAATCCATCCAACAACTGGGACCCTCGTTCTATCATACCAAGTCAAGAAGATACCTTACATCTGTCCAATTAACGAAAAAATAAAATAAACCAGCAAAAATGCATTTCTCAACCGCTGCTATTGCTACTGCCCTTCTGGGTCTGGCTTCCGCACAGACGGTCCACGTCGTGTCGGTCTCCTCGGCCAACAAGAGCCTCGCCTTCTACCCCGACAACCTCAAGGCTGCTGCGGGCGACTTGATCCAGTTCCAGTTCCTCGCCGGGAACCACAGCGTCGTCCAGTCGAACTTCGACAATCCCTGCACGCCCATCCAGGCGCACGTCGCCAACGCTACCGGCTTTTTCTCCGGCTACATGAACGTGGCCGCGAGCGCCGCCAGCGGCACCATCCCCGTCTACACGGTGGAAGTGAAGGACACGAAGCCTCTCTGGGTCTACTGCTCCCAAGGAAAGCATTGCCAGGCCGGCATGACCTTGGTCGTGAACGAGAAGTATGTTATTACCAACTAGTATTCTCACGATATTCGAAGAGAAAGATGAAGCTGACCCTCGCGTAGCACTGCGGCCAACTCGTCAAGATCCTTGGCGAACTTCAAGGCTCTCGCTGCTCAGGCGCCTGCCAATCTCGATCCCTCATCCATCTCCGCCGGCAATGGCGACGCTGGCAGCGGTTCATCCGGCAGCGGCTCATCCGGCGGCACTAGCAGCAGCATCCCCAGCCCTACCGACTCCGTCCCAAGCTCTAGCAGCAGCTTCCCCAGCCCTACCGAATCCGGCTCAAGCCCTAGCACCACGCCCGGCGGCGACGTACCCGCGAGAGCCCTGGGCTCGGCTGTGTCGGTCTCGGCCTGGACAGGATTGCTCAGCATCGTCGCTGCACTGGCCATGTTCTAAAGCAACTCGAGTTCTCGACAGTACGCCTAGCGGCCAAAGGGTGCGAGGGGAGCTCGGATCCAGGAAGATCCGGCTCTGTTGGGACATGCAATGTATTTTATGTTTTTCTTCTGTGTCAAGAGTATCATCTGGGCTGAGACTTGTTGGCTTGGTGGCCGGGAAAAAGTGTTTGGTTAGGGGCGCGTTTTTAGATCATTCCAGCGAACTTGGCCTACTTTAGCTTCGCTGGGACTTATACATAATATACCCATTGACTTTCAAGTAAACTGCTGCCCTCCTAGATGGTCATTTCTCTCTGCCGGATTGAGTTTTGAGAATCACCTACTATGTAATCTGCAATTGTCTGTTATGTCATGCTCATACTCGTAAGCAACGCCATGAGTTCAGAACCTAGCACGTGAATACCTAGTTGCGGGCAGCGAAATCTGTGCAAAGGGGCTTAAGTATGTCCGAATAACATCGTACATTCAGGAAGTTTGGTAGCCCCCTAGATGCAAGACAGCTTGTATGCTTATGCAGTCGTGAATAGCTTATACAGCTCGATTCAAAGTCACACTTACAGGACTCGGCTATTTGGCAGACTGCAAATTGCACGTACCCAATCATTTAATTAATATAGTTTTATATATCGTTTACAAGCTATGCAAATACCTAATACAAAATAGCAGCGGGGACCACGTCTACTATTCCGTGGGTATGGTCCTCTTCGTCCTCCCCTTAGCCGCGGTCTTACACAGCGGTTTCCTAGGCTCGCTAGCAAGCCAGTTCTTGGGCCGCTTCACGTAGCCGACCTTGGGGTACTTGGGGCTGTTCTCGAAGAAGCGCACCCAATGCAGCAGACCCTCATGGACGCGGCGCAGCGCGTCCGCGCGCTCCTTCTCCTTCAGCGCCGCCAGATCCTCGGGGCTCCAGTACGAGTCGACCTCGGGGTCGTCGAGGGGCAGGTACATCTCCTCGACCCCGCGCATGTCGGGCGTCCGGTCCTCCGCGAAGCACCCCGTCACGTAGCTCCGCGCCGCGTCCACGCCCGCGAAGTACCGGTACGACCCCTTCGGGCCGTACGTGCGTGCGTTCGAGGACACGTCGTAGATGGTGCCGTTGATGGCGAGGTAGAGGGGCTTCGTCTCGTCTTTGCCGTCGTAGGCTGCGAGCTCGGCGGGGGTGAGGTAGAGGGGTCCGCGCTGTTTCGGGGCCATTGTCGTCAGCAATGTCGGATTCTATCGATACTCGTGATTCACGTTACGAGCGAGGGGCCAGGAGAGGGGAGGGTGAGGGGAGGGGAGAATAGGCAAGTAAACGTACAAACTTCGCTTTCCACCAATCCACCTGTAAGTAGTTGGGCGGATGCTTCATGCCCCACGTGAAGGTCTCGCCGCTCGAGATGAGGTAGCTGAGCGCGCACGACGCGAAGACCAAGAACGATATGACCCGTAAGACGTCGACCCAGGGGTTGTAGTCTTCATCTTCTTCCTCGACTTTCTCTTTCGGCGTCTGGTTCTTCCTCCGTAGCCTTTCTGTCTCTACCTCCTCTCGCTCGCGCTCGATCTCCTCGGCTTCGGACGTGTCTACCTCTTCGACTAGCGGCGATGTCTCGTCCGTCGCGGTGCTGGCTTTCGCCTTGCGTTGCCGCACGCCTTCGCCTGCTGTCGACATTTTAATCGGGCGAGAGAAGGTCCCCGGACGTGGGGGGAATATGATGAGTACTGCAGCAGAGTAATGGGGGCTTCAAAATGTCGCGACAAATGATGTGCACGAAGACAGTTTGACTCCGCAGGACAAGTACGATTTAATACAAGAAAAGGACAATCACAATGGGCATGTATAAAGAACAGCTTAACGGTTTCAAGAAACGTGTATATGTGGCATCTCACGGA
Organism: Nemania serpens; assembly: GCA_022578855.1. Classification (NCBI taxonomy): domain Eukaryota; kingdom Fungi; phylum Ascomycota; class Sordariomycetes; order Xylariales; family Xylariaceae; genus Nemania; species Nemania serpens. The sequence continues at coordinate 204,114 of MU396731.1, read as the reverse complement.
AGTCCTGTCCCTTACAGGCCCGGAAGCTTGGGGGAGCTCGAAAAGCGGAAGTTGGAGCTTCCGCTTTGGCCGCAGTGCTGGTCAGCTGGCGGATATGAGACCACTGCAAGGAGATGCCCGAATAGTCAAATCGAGACGCGCTGATTGGTTGAGACGTAGGTCAGCTCGTTCTTGGGAATAGGTATGGGAAACCCGAATTCCGGGCTAATTGCCGAGAATTGGGTTAGAACGATACCCAGGTAAGTAGAAGCCACGTTCGTACAACAGATCTGCGCCGGTTTTCTACGAGAAGATTACGTCAAATCATGGACCATTTTGCCAGGTTACCTCGAGACGATCTCGTTGTATATATCTGACGCGTTTAAAAAACTTAATCAATATATTTCGACACTATAACATAGTTTCCTCTACACTAGTACCACAATATCTAATTTGGTAACTCATCGCTCTGATAAACCGCCTTGGTTCACGGCGGCACGGCTTGACTTAAGTCGCGATGACTGGCATCGTATCAGATGCGAGTCTTGTTATAGGGCCGGTGCTTAATCGTTGGGACAAATCATGCTGGGCGAAGAGAGAATTCTCAATCAATATCATTCTCTAAAGGCAGCAATACGCTTCATGCCGAGAGCTTCGAAATAGCGTACTGGATAGACCATACAACTATAGTACTATCAACGTGAATAGTATAATTCTTTTTATATCCGTACTTAATCGATGCCGGTATATATTCGAAAGAGTCGAGGGCCCGACCGGGCATTTTATGTAAGGCGCCTAGGTAGGTAGCTGCCCTGCCCTGCCCTGCCCTCATGTCTCATCTCTTGCGATAAGAGGCTGTAAGTTGAAATTCAACTTAAATGATGAGTGTTCGCCAATGGTAATTGGGCCTGGTTTTGGAGGTTGAATGTATCAAGGTTGCACCGCATGTCGCAGCACCGTGAGAATTTCCAAACAACGGACACTGTATACTTTTAATCAATGGACTGCGGCGTCTGCTGTCAGGTGGTCGATGCGCGGCCACAGCCTCCAGTACCAAAGTACCTGAGTAGCCCTAGCGCCCACCACTGCTCCCCTCTCGCTTGCAAATCCAATTTACACCTTCGCATGCCGAAGTGAAGCCGGCCAAAAACTTCTGTCCTGCATCTCAATATCGCGACAGCTCCCCACCATTTCACTTCAATTCCTCCATTTGCCAGCTAGCCACCGCCCAACATGTCTGACAACGGTGAAATCGAGGTCGAGTCCAACACCTTCCAGGTCCTTCCCAAGGATGTCACTGCCGAGATTGGCAGCATCAAGCTGTTCAACCGATGTACGTTCCGCTGCATCCAAAGCTCAAGCCAACCTGGCAATGGCAAGGGCTGCGACTGACTTGAGCGCGACAGGGAGCTACGAGGATGTTGAGATCCGTGACATCTCATTAACGTAAGTCGACAATTCGCCCGCCACCAAATCTCCAAGCCAATTACGAACGTCGACGCCCTATTCTATTTCTTCCCGCCAACTACAAAAGCATCGCAGTGAAGGAGATGGGGGGAAAAGGAGGAAGAGAAGAAAAGACATGACGCGAGGGACAGATGCTAACGGAGCATTCATTACAGCGACTACATTCAGATCCGATCCCCAGTCTACGTACCTCACTCCGCTGGCCGATATGCCGCCAAGAGATTCCGCAAGGCCAACTGCCCCATCATTGAGCGTCTGACCAACTCGCTCATGATGCACGGCCGCAACAACGGCAAGAAGCTGATGGCCGTCCGCATCGTTGCTCACGCTTTCGAGATCGTAAGGAGGCCCGGAATTCAGCACGATTTTCCTGCGCGTGTGTGAATATTGTGGGCGGATTCGATTCTAATTATGTGACAGATCCACCTTATGACCGACCAGAACCCCATTCAGATTGCCGTTGATGCCATCGTCAACTGCGGCCCCCGTGAAGACAGCACACGTATTGGTTCCGCCGGTACCGTCCGCCGACAAGCCGTCGATGTTTCTCCTCTCCGCCGTGTCAACCAGGCCATCGCTCTCCTAACCATCGGTGCCCGTGAGGCTTCTTTCCGCAACGTCAAGTCGATTGCCGAGTGCCTGGCCGAAGAGTTGATCAACGCTGCCAAGGGTAGCAGCAACTCATACGCTATCAAGAAGAAGGATGAGTTGGAGCGTGTCGCCAAGAGCAACCGATAAAGCAGGGCGGCGATCTCTTTCTGGGTTTTCTTCGGCGTGGACGATCTGGGCATTTTACATTGTGCATTTGTGCGTTCTGGCTCAGGCGGGATGTGGTACCATGACATGATAGTCATATAGGGCGTCCAGCTCTGCCTAGGTGGGCAAAAAAATGAACTGAATTACGAACTTAATGGCCCTTGAGTGTACTAGATACGGCTGTGAATTACCTACGGAGCTAGTGCTAGTTCTGTATTACGGTAGCCGCCGGATGAATCATATTCGAGGTCACTCGAATGACAGCCAGAGCAGGGTCGAAAGCATCGTGGCTGATGAATACGAATAGACAGGCAGCATGGCTAGAATCTAAACTGTTATATTCATTGGCTCGATCTGCAGACATATCATGACTGTCAGGTAAAGCGACAGATCTATTGCCCGAATCTAGTTGGGCAGTGGCACCTTGTCATGCCTCTAACCGCACTCCATGTAGTCAAGCATCGAACACCCAATCATTCTCCTCGCCCTCTTGTCGATCATATCTTGGGATCCGTGCCCTTAACCTCCAGCCGTTGAAACATGCCGACATGTGGAATGCCCTCCTCGTAGAATCTCCCCATGCCCTTGTCAACCTTGAATCCCCAGCGCTCGTAGACCTTAACGACGAGCTCCTGGGCGTGTACGCACACGAGTCCATTCCATTTAGGAATATCGTCCGCGTTACCAACTCTCATCAGGTCCATACCTAGCTCCTTGACGCTCGGGTTAAAGTAGGTCGGGTTCTCTCGGAGCCACTTCTTCGCCACGTTCCACAACTGCACGGCGACTTGATGGCCGCGGAAGTCGGGCAGCACGGCCACTCGTCCCAGCTTGACGTACGGCTCCTTGCCATCATGGAAGTCCGTCTGCCGATCCGCGCCGAACGGCATGGGGGCAGATAGCCGTCGTTGGTCAACTAAGCTTAATGCCCGGTGGCGGGGCGGTTCTGCAGCTGCGCCGCTGCCGTTGTCGTTGGGCGGGCTATTTTCATCGTTCTTGCTGCTATCGCCCGGGGCCCCATTATTTTCGGGATCAGCGCTGCTAGTTGCGCGGCCGTTGTCTTCTGCGGGTAGCAGCGTGCCGCCCACATACCGCGCCCCATCTGGAGGATGTGGGGGGTGCGGAAAGGGGACGATACGTAACGTACCAATAGGCGCTGCAATACTCCGGGTCAGTTCTCGCCGGTCTGAGAAAGAGCCGTGAGTATTTCTAGACCGTGAAGGGCTCTCAGGATATAGATCTTGTACTCTGAATGGCGCCGAGAACGGGGAGAAAGGATGTCTTCAGAGATTTACTTACTGCTTTTGGTCTCGGAGCGGCGTGGTCGAATCACGACGTCTGTTTCTGGGTCGCGCTCCTCGGGCGCCGTCGTTGTGTTCACCGAGGCGTACATGACCCAGTGGCATGACCTTGCGTCGTCGGCGTCGTGCTCAAACTCGAGAGGACATCCCTGCTCGTCGACGAATACCGCCTCCCGCACGCTCATGGCATCCCTGTAGGCGGACGGGATGTGTGATGACTGTTTGTCATGTGGGAGGTGAGGGTCGTATCCGTCGAGCCGGGTTGGCTCTAGGTGTGTGATGAATGGTGTTCCCATGTTCACTTTGTAATTCCTCGGCTCAGAGCAGTGGCTTCTTGTGATTGGGGCTTGATAATGAGTGATCTACTTGGTCGTTTAGCCCCAGAATCACGAGTTGTGGTATTGGTAGGTAGTTGACGGCGTGATGGCAGATGCTGTGGCGGTTGGGATGTGATGAGGATCAAGAAATCCAACCTTCCCTAAGGTCTTATGCCCTTGATGATTGGTGATGATCTCGAGCAGTTTTATCAAAACTAACTTTGAGGAAGGAACGGATATTTAGTCATATAGTTATGACGAAGCATGTGTGACTAAGATATGTTGATTGGGAAGGGGCTCTGATGATGCTTAGTGAGTTTCAATGTTAGTTACGATGACTTAAGAGAAGGTGTGTCAGGACTTGGGATCGATCAATACTTTTTAAAAGAACATCAGAGACGTTCTACTTTAAATGGGTTTGTATTTGTTGTCTTCTAAAGCCTAGAAACCTACCTGTGAAAGAACATGTGGCTACAAGAACAATCTAGGTTGAATTGCCGTTTGCTATGTCTACCTAGAATTGGCACGGCGCCGAAATCCGGGCAGACACATGCCCAGATAGCATTCCGGGTCGGCGCAGCACCCGGGGGTCCACTTTCATACGACTTGGACTCCGAGTCACGCAATTACCTCAGACGAGTTCACAAGTGTTTCGGATTCATATGAAGCATGTATTTTCCAGCTTGTTTCAGGCAAACCTAATGGCTTTACACTGCCTCCTGATGGCTGCTAAGTTGATTGTGCAGTAGGATACGGAAAGTACCAAAGACAGACAGTGTGTTGAAGGATCCATTCACAGTGTTACCATGTCCCTGTTCCATCCATCCATCCATCCATCCAACCAAACGTCAACGTCGACATCACCGCATATTCCCCAGGTTGCTAAATAAATACTTTGTGGTTGATGACTAGATGCACAGTACCCATGCTCGTTATTTCAGGCCGCCACTCAATAAGATTGACTGTCCAGTCAAGTAGCCAGTCTTGCACATCATCGTCACAATCCCGGCACATTCTTCTGGTGTTCCCAGACGACCGACTGGTATGTTCTTTACATCGCCTGGAGTCCCCTCGACAAATTTGGCATCCGGTATCATTCCCGTATCACCTATCATCGCAGGTGCTACATCGTTCACCGTGATGCCGGACTTCGCATGCTTGGCCGCTAAGTTCCTCATCATTCCCGACAATCCGGCCTTCGAGGCGGCGTAGTGGCATGCGTTGATGCCACCCCCAATAGCGGCAATCGAGGACACGAAAACGATGCGTCCCCATCCCTGGGCTTCCATGTACGGGATGCTGAGCTTAGACAGGATGAAAGACGCTCGTAGATTGATATTTATCGTGTGGTCAAATTCCTCAATGCTCACGTCCGTAATTCCGGGGTAGCGCTTCCCGTAGCCCGCGTTTGAGACGAGAATATCAGGGCCGTCTTGGCCATGGTCTCTCTTGATATCTTGAAACAGCGCCTCAAGAGCAGCGGAGTCGCCGGTATCGAGTTTGTGTGCGGTGACGATCTGGTTTTCGCGAGCACTTTGGTCTCGCAGTTCTTTTACTAGATCTTCTACGATCTGGAACTTGCTGTACCCTGTCAGGGCCAATGAGCACCCCTCCGCCCATAGGTTGCGAGCAATGGCGAGGCCGAGGCTGACACCGAGTTAGTACAATGGAGTGTTGAGGAAGTTCGGCGTACCTACCCCCCAGATGCGCCTGTAATCAGTGCCAAGCGGCCTGAGATTTTATTATCAACGATCGCCATGGTAAAGGTTGTGAAGATAACTGCGAGTGGTTACCAGCAGTTTCTAACACGGCCATCTTCTTCTCTAAGTTATAAGCGAGGGGTTTGGGATACGGGTATCAACAGCCGTTACCTCTCGGTATAGTGGCTTACCGACCGACGTCGGAAGTTGGGACACCCCGCATATCAGTTTCATGATTAATGACCTACAGAGTAGCTAAGGAATAGACTTCTGCCATCAACCATAAAGCATGGCGCCCTTGCGCTACCAGGTGTTGGAGATTATGACTGATCTCATGAGGCCTTCAATATACAAATAGGTAGGAACAAGGTAGGTTAAGGCAGGTAAGTACAGCACCTTGATGGGATACATGTACCTAGCCCATAGTGGGGTAATACAGCTATGCCTGTTTTGGGGCGGCAGGGCTGCAGCTGGCGAATCACGTATGCATTGGTGGCTTCAGCGGGACATCCTTGCTTGCCCTTCAACACAAACTGCTAGCTGTCCTTTTACAGCCTCTACAGTGGGATTTTTTAGTAACACGTCATGCGTTTTGTGTGAAAGCGAGGGAAAAGGGTCCTATCTCCTACCTAAACATACCTAGGTAATGCTCAAAGCCACAGCTGCAAGCCGGGTTATCGCTGCTGGGGCCATGATTACTTTGAGTTAAGGCCAGATCATATTCACTCAAGTCCAATGGGCCTTCTCGCATTTATACCAAGCAAGTGAATGCGTTTCCCTTGACTCGGACCGCTCGACCGAACTCAAACAACACCTACCTACCTACCTACCTACCTACTTATTCATCAACGGTCCTGCTGCACTTCTCAACCCATCATACCTTGCTGTAATTACCACGCATGATTTGTCTAATCAACTAAGGCACGCAACTGCTTGGTCCTCTATTACATATCTTTGCGCAGGCGAGCCTCGCGCCCAACTCGCCCCTCCCACATCTGCCCACCATGGCACCGAAATTCTCTCCAAGATCCGTCCTGCTCTCCCTCCTCTTTCTCTTCTCGACAAACGTGCTCGCTATATCCGCCGTCCTCGGTGTCGACCTTGGCACCGAGTACATCAAAGCCTCGCTTGTCAAGCCCGGTATTCCACTCGATATTGTCCTGACCAAAGATTCGCGAAGAAAAGAGACCGCCGCCATTGCCTTCAAACCCTCCCAACATGCCCTCCAGAGCGGCTCATACCCAGAGAGAGCCTACGGCTCAGATGCTGTCGCTCTTGCGGCACGATTCCCTGGCGATGTATACCCCAACCTGAAAACCCTGCTCGGCCTTCCCCTCGACGACTCGATAGCTCAGGAATATGCCGCGAGACACCCCAGTCTCCAATTGGAGACCGCCAAAAGCCGGGGCACCATTGCGTTCAAAAGCAAGGCCACAGAAAAGGAGGGCGCTTGGCTGATAGAAGAGCTATTGGCTATGGAGTTCCAGAGCGTTCAACGCAACGCTGAAGCTCTGGCTGATTCTGACGTCCGTTCAGTTGTCGTTACCGTGCCGCCTTTCTATACCACCGATGAGAAGCGCGCCGTGGAGTTAGCTTGCGAATTGGTCGGCCTGAAGGTTCTATCTCTGATTAGTGATGGCTTGGCTGTCGGGTTAAACTATGCGACCAGCCGAACCTTCCCGGTTGTCAATGAGGGAGGCCAGCCGGAACACCACATGATCTTCGACATGGGTGCTGGCTCTACGAAGGCGACTGTCTTAAAGTTCCAAGGCCGCACGGTCAAAGACGTTGGCAAGTTCAACAAGACGGTTCAGGAGGTTCAGGTTCTGGGGAATGGCTGGGACCGGACCCTAGGTGGTGATGCTTTCAACTACTTGATCGTCGATGATATGATATCCAAGTTTGTCGAGACCAAGGCCGCCAAGAAGGCCGCCGTCACGGCCGAAGGTGTCCGAAGACACGGACGCGCTATGGCAAAGCTGTTGAAAGAGGCTGAGAGACTACGCCATATATTGAGCGCAAATGTTGACTCTTCTGGCAGCTTCGAAGGACTCTACGAGGATATCGATTTCCGATATAAAGTCACTCGGGCCGAGTTTGAGAAAATGACCGAACTTCACGCCGAAAGAGTTCGCTACGCTGTCGAGCGGGCTCTGAAACTAGCCGAGCTCGATATCACGCAGCTCGATTCCATCATTCTTCACGGTGGTGCTTCTCGAACTCCTTTCGTCCAGAAGCAGCTCGAGAAACTCGCAGGTAGCGATAAGGTTCGCAGCAATGTCAACTCGGATGAGGCCGCCGTATTTGGTGCCGGTTTTAGGGCCGCGGAGTTAAGCCCAGGTTTCCGCGTCAAGGAGATTAGGGTATCCGAAGGGGCTGTCTATGCCGCGGGTATGAAATGGACCAACCCCAACGACAAGCCCCAGCAACAGCGTCTTTGGACCGAGCGGTCTTTACTTACCGCTCCGCCCAAAGAACTATCCTTCTCAAACCATAAAGACTTCTCAGTCCGCTTCTTTCAACAGGTCCCTTCGACAGATGGGCTCGTGGAGAAGGAAACGAGAGAGCTCAAAACGAAGAATTTGACTGCCACGGTAACCTCACTTGTTGAGAAGCATGGCTGTGCTGAAGACGATATTCAATTCAAAGTTCAAGTCCGACTGGGCGTCGAAAACGGCGATGTGCAGGTTGTCAAAGCTTTTGTTGAATGTGAAACTGAAGCGTTCGAGAAGGAGGGCATTATTGATGGTGTGAAGAACTTATTTGGCTTTGGCAAGAACAAGGATCAGAAGCCATTGGCAGATGGCGAGGAAAGCGCCGAAAGTGAGACTATCTCTACCGACACCACCACCACATCCACAGAAGCTACTGCTATTCCGTCATCTAGCGGATCAGCTGAGAAAGTCGAAGCCCCCAAGAAGCGTCTTGTCGTCATTCCAGTCAGCTACTCCACAGAGAAATTGGGCATTCCTGGGCTGTCTAAGGCAGATCTTACGAAAGCTAAAGACCGCCTTAAAGCCTTCGAAGCATCTGACAAGGCCCGCCGTCTCAGAGAAGAGACTCTGAATCAACTGGAAGGCTTTACATACAAAGTCAGAGATTTGCTAGATTCAGATCACTTTGTGGCAGCATCTACCTCAGAAGAGCGAGCGAAGCTGGAAAGCAAGGCCAGTGATGCAAGCGATTGGGTCTACGGCGAGGGAGCAGATGCTCCCCATAAAGAGCTGAAGTCGAGATTTAAGGAGCTCAAAGACCTCGTTTCTCCCATACAAAAGAGAATTGAAGAGTCTTCTAAACGGCCAGAGCTGATCAAAGGTCTAAAAGATTCATTGAACCAAACGAGCACTTGGATCAATAGAATCAAGGACCAGATTCAGGAAGCTGAAGCGTATGCTTCCTCTGTAAGCGCCAGCGCCACCTCGTCGACCGAGGCAGCGTCTAGCATCACAGAGGCCCCTTCCCAAGAGGCCGGCGACTTTGATGGTCTAGAAGATGAGCAGACGACTACGTCATCGACAACCACGGTAGTAGAAGATCGTGGTCCTGCTCCACCCCTATACACCCTGGATGATATGAAGGAGTTGACGGAGCTATATGATTCTATCCTGGGTTGGCTAGAAGATAAGGTTGCGGCACAAGACAAACTTCCAGAGACAGCCGATCCTGTTCTCCTCATCAAGGAGATTACAGAAAAGACGAAGAAGTTGGAGCAGGCAGGCGTCGACCTGGCCATGAGAAGCGTCAAGAAGTTTGAGGCTAAGTTCAAGAAGGGCAGCAGCTCGAAAAAGCCGAGCAAGACTAAGGCTAAGGCCAAAGCGAAGAGCGCTACAGGGACAAATGAAGACGGCTCACAACCAACGATAGACCTCAAATTCGGGGAGAACGGGGAGAAGCCTTCGACAGAAGAGATCGAGGAGATGATCAGAAAGATGGCGCAGGAGCAGAAGAGCAAGGACGATGCGAAGACGCACGACGAACTGTAGTACAGCATATTATATACACCATAGACGATATTTGATGAATAGATACGGCGCGATTACCCTCTTATCTCCACCGCCACCACGTTCTTGGCAAGTCGTTCTAGATATGGCTCTGCAACGATAAAATCCGATAGAAATAAAATGCTACTGTAGCCATATCTCGGGCTACACACACGTCGGGTCGCAGGAGAGCCCGTTTCTGGGGATGACTTGCCGTATGAGGGCGTCACTAGACAGCAATTTCTTGTTTGTGGTCGGCCCGTCGCGTCTTTGCTTCTGCGATGACACGAAGATCACGGACCACAACTGATCCTTGATAAGTCTCCTGTGCCATACAGCATGCGGCTAGCCGAGCAGGTACCTGATCGCACCAGCACGGCATGAGCATCCCCATTCGGGCATTTGGCGAAGTGTTGCTTTGGTGGTCCCCGAGAACAGTCACTTCAAGGTTGTTCGCCCAACGTGGCTGGAGTGGCCCATGCCGTGGGATTCGACCGTAGGCTTATGCTGTGCGCCGTAACGTGTGACCCAGGTAGATTGTAATCGGCTTATAATGATCGTTGGTATTCTAATACAACTTGAAGTCTACCTCTACTTTCACGATTTGGCATGGGCACAAGCGCCGGTAGACTCGGAGTGTATGGACCATTACTAGATACATGTAGGTACCTACATAATGTTGGACAAGCTGGGAAATTCATATGTAGGTGTCATAGGTGTCATAGGTATCACGAGAGTCGTACGAGACAGAGTGCTGCGGGAAGCCACTCGCTGTTTGTTATTTCCGTCTTATCCCGCGCAGAGATTGAGATGGGAAGGCACCAGGCACACAAGAAAGTACAACATGCAGGTACTAGACGTTTGAGATGTTTGCTACAGACAATGCGGTTGCACATGAGTGCAACGGAAGGAGCTCAACTAGAAGATAATAATACAAGTGTCACCACTTCCGTGCTCCAACCTTTCTTCCCGTCCACTCACGTCTAATCACTGACCTGGCATGTCAGTGTCCGACTTGGCATCTTCTCGTCTTCCCTTGATTCCCTAGTCGTCGTGTTGCAGTCCCGTTTCGTCAACTTATAAGAGACGCGTGTCCGTCGGACTTCGAATCCCCTTCACATTCGCTTAATCTGGTTCACCAGGCCAACGCTGCTCACCAATAATAGGCAGAAGCAAGTAGAACTTGCCAGACATTCTCTACCACGAAATTCCCTACCATCGCGGTCGCCATCGCCATTGTCAACTCTAGCGTTTGTGTCTAACCTCAGACGTCCCATTCGTACACACGCCCGATCTCGTTTACATTCTTTCTCAAATACCCGACTTTCGCTTTCCCGTAGACTACCCTGATATCCTCTGCAGCTCTCTCTAAGTTTCAACTGCCGTGATGTGGAACTCGAGCCCTTTGGCCCTTGTGGCCTTCCTATTCACCCTCTTCTCCTCCGTTATTGCCTCCCCTGTCGCCAATAACGCCAACGCAGGCAATACGTTCTCTATCCCTCTGGCTCACAATGTCGACAGGCCCCGTCACGGCCCATCTGAGATTCTCAAGACCCTGAAGAAGTACAACCTTGAGATTCCTGATGGCCTGCAGGAGGTTGTCAACAAGCATCATGCTAAGATGGCTCTCTTAGCGAAACCCAAAAATGGTAATCCCTTACCTTTTCTTAATTGTCTCTCAATGTCCGATAAAGTCCGCTAACTAGAACCGAAGGCAGTACGAGCAGTGTACCAGCAAAGTCGAAAGACGGGGATCTTCTATGGCTAGCCCCTATTAGCATCGGAACCCCGCCACAGGAGTTATTCGTGGATCTGGATACTGGCTCGACTGATAGGTATGTAAGATATCTTGATACGGCATCAGATAAACTACATGAGAAGCACCGCTTAGTTGCCTAACTATTCTAAACTTGGTGACTCACTTATCCCTATATATACTCCATTTCCCAAGTTCGACACCAATGGCTGGTATGTAAATACTAATCTGGGGCATAGCTGGTTCTTCTCGACCGAGACAGAGCCCAGCGAGGTCGACGGCCAGACTCTTTGGGATCCCAGCCTCTCGTCCACTTCGGCTTTGATCCCGAACTGCAGCTGGTCAATCCTCTACGGAGACTGGTCGACCTCATCAGGTACATGCTACACGGACACCTTTGCGCTCGGCAACGTCAGCATCCCAGATATGACGATTGAGTCAGCAAATTCGGTGTCTACGATGTTTACTGCGACTAGCTATATGTCGGGACTCGTTGGACTGGCCTGGCCGTTCCTAAAGCAGACAGAACCACCCCAGAAGGCTCTGATCGAGTTTCTGCCCGAGGCACTCGAAAAGCCTGTCTTTACCGTTGACTTTCGACATAACAGTAGTGATGGCTCCTTCAACTTTGGCTATATCGACCATGAACTACACGATTCCGATATCGTGTACACCAACGTCGACAACTCGGACGGGTTTTGGGGTGTCAAGAATACAGCCTTCGGCATTAGTGGCGAAAACCTCACCTACTCGTTCCTGTCCCCTAAAACCGTCATCATAGATACTGGTACAACGTTACTCTTTGCACCAGAGGCTTCTGTGGATACATACTTCGCCAAGGTACCCGGTGCCAATTTCTCGATGACAGAGTATGGCTATGTAGTCCCTTGCGATGCTGAGCTTCCCGACTTCTTGTGGGAGATATCCGACGAGGATGGGAACATCATCAAGGGTGCCATCCCTGGCGACTACTTTATCTACGCTCATACCACCGATGAACTGTGTTTTGCCGGTCTCCAGTCTATCTCATCCTTCACCGGCGTTCAGGGAATCTTTGGTGATATCTTTCTGAAGAGTGGTTTCTTTGTCTTTGACATCAAGGGAAAGCGGTTTGGTGCCGCATCGAAGCCCCTGAATATTGGCGGGGGCAAGAGAGATGTGAGCCAATATACGGATATGGATAAAAGAGGCTTCGAGACTATTTCCATCTAACGTGTCATTCACGCTATTTGTAGTCGCAGATAGAGACTTGTGATGGTCGTTAGGACGGCAATATGCTAGTGGACGAAATCTGTGCGAGGAAGAACCAACTGTGTAACGTACTTCAACCGCGGATACAGCCATCCGCTTTACTGAAGAGGACTTTCAGATTACGTAGACAGATTACAACACTGAAAGTAAGAAATGAAGATTGTTTTTCGATCAATACTGTCTCACATTTGTTTAGTATCGATTCGCGCGCATGGCTATGCGTATATAGTATTCGAGATAGAATGATACACTTGCGAGTAACCTTCACCTCCATTACGACAGTTAAGTTCCTGAGACAAAATGGGGCCAAATCAACTATTTGGCCCAACATGTGTCACCTGGTGAGACTCACTTATCAATAAGGCGTCTCATTGAGAGAAATAGAGAGTGCTTGCTAAATCGTGTGATCTTGATGAAGATTCGGCGTGGGGGATCGAATGGAAAGGGTTTGCAAGTTCGAGGGGTTGCTGAGACTGGGGTTGGAGCGAGGGTTGAGGGCGATGTAAGAGAGGTACCTACTGAAGGAGTGGCGTATACAGTGGACTTTTATTGTGAATTTCGAGCTTCGTCAATTCTCACTCCTTCTAGCGCTGTCTTACCCTGGAAATCGCATTGATGATTATCGCCCTGCTGCTGCGGTACATGGGTAGCTATAGTGATGTCGTCTTATTTATCTGAATCTTTATCTGAATCTTTACGCGAGTGTGTTTCCATGCTGCTTAGGATACCGAGTAGTGCGGCGAGTACTGTTTGATTCACCCCGGTTTATATGTTAATTCTAAAATTCGAGTATTCGTTCAGCTGGTTACGACATGCGCTCAACACGGCCGCATTGGATAGCAAGAAAGGGAGTGGAAACTTACGGCCTCCGGTCGTCACTACGTACGACGCGGTGCCCCACGCCGTCTGTATCGTCGTGAGGTCGGACCAGTCCCGCGAGTTGAGGTAGAGGCCTACCGCTAGGCTCAGCAGCACCGGCAGGATGACTACGACGGAGATGCGCGTCGCCGACCAGCCGAGCACGAGCTCCAGCCCGTACGTGCCGTTCGGCACGTCGTTCGACCCGTCGTTTAGCACCTGGTGAACCCAGTCTGCCCAGACTTGCGCCGTCGTGCCGTCAACGAACCACTTGTTGTACATGTATAGGAGGAGTTGCAGGTCCATCACTCCGTTCTTGTCTAGCTGAACGCGCTCGTGGGTCCCGTTCTCGACGTTGCACTAGGGCTGTGGTGAGAGGGACGAAGCGGGCTTTGTAGGTAGTCTGGGTTGGCTGGGGTAGGCGGGTAGGTTACGTAGGTCGGTAGGTACAGAATCGGTATAAAGAAAAGGGCGGGTCTACGAACTTTATACACTCTGAACTCTCTCACACGCGTCAAAGAGAAGAGCGTGCTCCCCAGCCCCCGAAGCCGATAGGCGCCCCAATGGAGCTTGCGGAAGAAGTGCTCTGGCTTGTGGACGAACATGACGCATTTCCGCGGGTTGGGGCTGCCGGGAGGGAAGATGCCTATGACGACGTGCATGGGCTCCAAGTTGACCTCGCGCTGGGTCACGAGCCTCCGCGTGATCTCGAAGCCGACGCCATAATAGTTGACTCCGAAACCTACCTCTCGCGTCGTGGTATTCATGGCGGTGCGCCTGTTCGAGTCCCCGCCCGCAGCATTCACGCCCGGCGCGCCTGGTCTTGGCCTCGGTCGCGGTCCCTGTTCGATGCGTAACTGTGCCATGGTCGGCAGCTCCGTCGTCACCTCGATGGAGCCGACCGTACGTATCCACCGCGTCCCCTCGCTCCCGAGGGCTATCCGGAACGCGTCCGGGTAGGGGAACTCCGGGTCCCAGGGCTTCGTGTACTCCATCCTGGCCGAGAAGACGCCGAGCGGGTGAGAGGCGTCCATCTTGACCGAGTGCTGCAGGAGCTGCGACCGGATGCACTGGACCGCCTGCTCGAGGCGGTTCTCGTATCTCACGGAGGCCAGACCGAGGCCCATGTATATTTCCCAGATCCTCGTGGCGATGCTCTCGGCCGGCGCTCGCCCGGATAGCGATAGCGGCGCTGCGGCTGCGGCTGCGGCTGCGGCTGCGGCTGGTGCTGGTGCTGGTGCTGGTGCTGGTGCTGATCCGTTTGGAGCATGGCTTTGACTGTTCTCATTACTGTGCTGGGGATTGTCATTACCGTTGGGAGCAGCGCCCGTATCGGTAGCTGTTGATTGTTCCATGACGAAGACGTGCAGCGAATTATCATATCTGCGAGTCCTATTTACTGAGAATGGGTATACAGGCACGCAGGTTGGTAGCCAAGTAGGCAACCAGCCCCCAAAGTAGGGCTGAAGGTGGGGTGAGGGTATGCAGCCTCAGCTCGTCGTGGTCAGTATATCTCCATGGTATATTTGCCCTTAGACGATCCGCCCTTTTTCAACGCCATCTCTAGTGAGCTAAGATAATAGTTGCAGCCGCTCACACAATCGTGATACCAAGCATATCCTGTACATCTGGAAAAAGAGGCACACGGGACGCGAATGATAGAAACCTCGGTGTGCAGATTGACATAGACTCAATGTAGGGGGTATAAAAATGTACAAAACTGGACTCCATTCCAGGTTACCGCAACCAATAACCTCATGTGCCGTATAGGTAGTCGTTCCAATGTCACCGCACCCCTTCCCAATGTCTGTTCTCCTCTTTCCTTGAGCGAGAGAAATCATGTCAACTACAAGATGACAATGATAAAATGATGATGGTGTAGTTGCCGCTGTTGCGACCGCAATGCATGTGCTAATTCATTTAAGTTACCGTCGCCCAGTAAATCGTCCCCGTACAGCGGCTGTTGGTAATACCAGAGGATATCATGAATGATGGGAAAACGAGTCGTCAAGAATAGGAATATAGAGGACGCCAGTGAACGCCAACATGGGCAAGTTCCCCAAGAACTTGTTGTGTCGTCTAAAAGAGGGAAGATATTGGAAAACGAAATGCATTCCCTGGAGTCCAGTAGACGGTTGATGGGTCGAACGGACCTGGTACCGGCGTTATCTGGGTGCATTGGTATGGGTTCGCTGGTGTATTGAAACAAGGCTACTGGAGTAATAGGGCATATTATCCTAAAATTGGTGTCTTGTCCATGGTTATCGTGGAAAGCGCATCTCGGCAACCAAAGTTCGTGATCCCAAGAAACTATCGCATTGGGTCCTAGCCAAACGGGAATTTGAGCACCTTCGTGTTTCCGGGGTCCGGACGGAGGGGCCAGGCGTATGAACTTGGAATGCTGCCCTCGGAGTTTAGCTGTCGCGGTCTTCACCGTCTTTGCGAACAATCACATAGTCAGCAACACTTGCGGTCTCGGCGTCACGGTCGTGAGAGGAGCTATTGACGAGGTCGGATTCACCTTCGCTGGCTGTGGGGGTGGGTGGCATCGCACCTCCGTGCATCGGTGCATTCTGGGCTTGCTTGGCAGTTCCCGGCCTGGATGCGGTCTGTAGTGGCCTCTGAGCGAGTTCTTTGTCCGCGGACCGAGTGCTGGAGTCGGATGTGTTGGCAAGGGGCTGTTGTTGAGCTTGTGAGCTGCCCCCGGGCCGACCTATCTTGGACGTCTGCAGCCTCGCCTCCATTTCCTTGAGCCGCGCCTCTAGAGCCTGTAGTTCAGTTTGTCCCGTGGTGACCTGATGTTTCCTGTGCCGTGAAGGAACGAGATCAGCTTTGCTCGCGGTTCTTCGCCTGCCGACTACTAACGATCCAACGCGGAGCGCTGCCTTTTTGGGTGCTGTGAGACATACCGCCTATCGACTTGTTCGCCTAAGTCAGCGATGCTGTTCTCGATCCGGAAGATATCCATTAGCTCGGCGCTGAAGGAGCGTGCAATTGTGCTATAGTGATACCGGCTATTAGTCTACCTTCATTTACATGCACCTATGGCCCCAGCTGCAGTCCTGCGGACCAAGGAGTGGAAGCCCGGGTATTCAGGGGCTGAGGGGACTCACGATTGCGGACGCCGGCCATTGGGCACCCAGTCGCGATCGAGTTCCTCGTCGGTTCGGTCCATATTGATGGCTTTAAGCGCTGTGTGAGGAGATGGTGATCCGTAAAGATGTACTATATAGTGTCTATTGCGATTATTCAAGCTCTGAAGCCGACAAGAGCAAGTGGCCACTGGCGTAATGATAGGTGTCGCGAATTTGTTGTATCAAATTTGATGTATCAATAGGGTGACAGGGAACGGGAGGGCGGCGGCGGTGGTTATTAACTTATTGGACATTGGAGGTGGAGATGTTCTCGAGAGGGAGAATTAAACTCAGCTAGGTACTGTAGATAGATGCTACATGAGGGTGTGAGGGAAAAGGGGGGGTCAACTGCTGGTTGAAAGGGTACTTCCGGATTGGGTAGTGGTAATTCCGTCGCTGTACCGGTACCTGACAGCTACAGTGTTCAGGGCGGATAGCAGGGTATTATTCCTACCTATAAAATAAGCATAAAGTTGAACTCAATACTACATACCTCCGCACTACTACTACTAGGTACTCATGGGCAAGTATGCATGTACTAGTGGTGACATTTTGTATTGCATTAGGTACATCTGTAGGGATCTGTAGGTACCATCTCCCTGTATTTGAGCCTTCCATCAGCAGACTCGTCCGAAGTCATTCAATATAATCACTGATCTAAGAAACGTAAACTAAAAATGTCAGGTGTTTTTCATCAGCAGCACGCGAGACTATACTGGGCATGCTGGACATCTTCCAAGCAGTCAGCAAGGCAGCTCTCTGTATTACTAACAACTTGTACATCTGAAAGAGTTCAAATTGTGAATACATACATGTATGATCCAATACCAGCAGGTATTTAATGAACTCGTACTCGTACCTACCTCATCTATTATACTGTACCTACTAACCTGCATACTACCTAACCTTGCATAATAGAGAACTTAGGCTCTCGCCCAAGTCATCATGCCGATATATCCCAGATCCACCGCCCTTTTATGTAGTACCGACTATTGCAATCATCTACCATTCTGAAAGGAGTTAGGTCATAAAATTTACAGTAAATGATCAGAAACAGCCTATGAAGTTTGTGCACGGTATATATGCACCAGGTTATCTCTCTCCCTTTTCATGTCTCTAGAATATGTGTATCAATATATACAAAACTCAAAAGATTCCTACTGGTGTGTATGGGTATAAAACCTACCTTTTGAAGTACACGCGCTAGACAAGGCTCTCCGGAAGCGCTATATAAATGTATAGCAGGGGGTTTTTCCGGGCAAGTACTGGCGGATCAGATACATTTTTCGCGGTGGGTCAAAGATTTAGCGTGCCAAGTATACCAGAGGTAGGTAGGTTTTACTGGCCTGCAACCAAGTACTACCAGGTAGGTATTGATTACCTTGGCACATGATATACTACCTTATGTAGATAGTCTTTCCAATAGATCGGCACATTTTAATTTCAGCAATTTGTACTTCGTACACTAAGAGTTAAAGCCCCCCACTCACTTCTCTTATAAACTAGAGCTAGAGATTGCCAACCTCTGGTAGGTCTTGACGTTCAGCTAACTCTAGGTAATTCACAGTGTATCTATGATCGGTGTAGGTACTGTGCTTGTCTGGTGAATATGAAGTCTATCCTCGTAAACATTAATTACATGCATGCGTTACCTTGTTACGAAGTCATAGGCAACTTATGATGATCAAATGATGGATGCCCGTGGACAGGTACTGACTCATACTAGCTACGCCCGACCTACAAGCTCGAGGCTGAGCTTTATACTTTCTCAGCTGTAGACAATAAAGGGGTCATGATGACCGCTCCTTCAAAAAGGCAATATACACGGGCGTGCGCTTTGGCGGTTGACTGTTGCCTCATATGAGCTGACACGTGCAATATCTGCTGTTGCACATGCACAATTCTTATTGTTGTTCATGTGTGACAGAACTGAGATTTAGGTATATTTGAACACCAACTAGACAAGCCTATACAAGTGGAAAACGGATCATCCCTAACTCTCCTACCACACCTAACCAATGATCCAAGACATAGATTGGTGTTCTCTTTTCTTTACCACATGACAGGTTGTGATCTTTTCCCTTTTTTCTCCTTTCTGATCATGAATACTGGTATAGTCAGTCCTCTGTACCTAGGGAGGCGTGATAGGTATCACTCACTCCCGTGCCTGCTTCCTATCCATCGATCAATATGATGGACATCTCTAGTAAGTTGCCAATAGATAGGTAGGTATCATCCCAAGTGATTGAAAGTTACCTTACGGGTATGGAGTTTACCTTGGGTTCATCTGCGTCATGTAGGTACTGTATACGTAGGTCCGGTATACTTGTGCTGGGTGGCGCCCCACATCTTTGCACCTGGTTCAGGGGCCTAAGCAACTGGAAGCACTTCAAGCAGATGATAGGAGCGATAAGAGCTAACTCATGCCAGTAAATTTACAGAAGCCAGTTCCACTGAGTCAGTTCGTCAGCAGCAACCTTCCTCTAGCTTCCCCCAATGGCACTCCGCAGGTTTGTACTCTCCAGACTTGTTCCATCATTCCATTCTGACCATACGAAGTACCCATCTAATTCTCCATCGCAGAATCCGGCCATAGATCTTACGAAAGCTCCGTTACTGTCACGTGATATCCTGACAGACATTCTTCCACCCAAACAGAGATTTCAACCCCGAGCGTATCATCCAAACGGTGCTTAATACGGTGTAATATCATCTCGACGATCTCGACGAGCTCGAACCCATCTCGCTCGACTCCATTCGCCTTGGACATTTATCCTCGTCCGTCGCAATACGCGTCCCACCGTCCTCGCGCGCGCGATTCGACCCGACAATCCTTCCCCGTCCTGGCCACAGCTCCCGGATTCTGGCACCAATTCAGCATCTGCAGCGTCGCGACAGTCCCCTCGACTCCGGCCGAGGTGGATGCTGGGGCATGAATAATTCGAGATTGACGACTTATACTTCTCTTGAATCGCTATTCCTTTTTCAGCTCCTCAGCAAGTACGGCTTTATCAACGGTAGTTTTGATCGCATAGCCCAAGAGCTGCGAAGTACACCTCTAGTAGTAGAGCAGAGCGAGTACAATGCTAGCAGGCTAACAGCCGAAGCTCTCCAGCAGCTCGCCCTCCAGCTCCTGAGCGATGAGCAGAGGCGCGAAGCAGAGGTGGCCGCGGAGAAGGGGGCTAATGGTCTGTCACCGGCGTCCAAGAAGCGAAAGCTTCCGACTCCTTCACTCCCCACATTGAAAGAAGCTCACGAGCATCCCGAGAAACTCCCGATTCTGATCGATCGACTGTACGCGCGATTCCGAGATGAGCTTGTCAGGCAGATTCGAGAAGATGAGCGGTTGTACCAGGAGAGGGAGCGCGAGATTGATGAGATTGAACGCGGCGAGTGGGATAATAGGATACTTCAACAGCAGCGCATGAACGATGCTCCTAATAATGGCATGCCTAATGAGAACGATGTACGACTATCTATACCGAAAGCCCATGTGTCTGCAGTACGGGCCGCGACGCCAACACCAACGCCAACACCAGCGCCTGTCCTAGGTCCACCACCAATTCAAGCGCCGGTGCTAGTCCAAGCTCAAGTGCCTGTCCAGGCCCCAGTACCCGTCCAGGCTTCAGTGCCAGCTCAGCCTAGGATACAGGAGCCTGCAAGGCGAGTTGAAGCTGCACCTCTCTCTGCTCCTCCCGCAGCCGTTGTCCCTCCTACTCCCGTTTTTGCTCCAGCCGAGGCGCAGATACCGGCACCGGCCCTAGCCTCGGCGCCTCAACCACTGCCCGAGAAGCTACCTCTACAATCAAGTTCTTCTCTCACGCCAGCAACGGCAACAGCAATACATTCTGCCAGCGAGCAAAGGCATGTCGTGCCAGACTTACAGCCACCACTAGGACGGGCAGAGCCGCCACCAGGACCTGCCCGCCCTGCCGCTGGTACGGCACCTGTTCTCCAGCATCCCCAAATGGCCCCTGGGTATGGGCAACATCCTGCTTCCACTATCCAGTTACATGTTCCAGATAACGTACAACAACCCGAGAATGTCCCAAAGGCGAAAAGCCCAGTGCCAGGCCAACAGGGTCAGGCGCAAGCATCTTCCCTCAAATGGGAACCACTTTACCAACCGTCTCATCAACCGCCTCATCAACTGCCTCATCAACCGCCTCATCAAACACCAGTACCGTCGCCCCGCCCTCCATATACTCCAGGACCATCGAGACCGCCAGGCTATTCTCCTCATGTTCTATCTGGTCCCCCTCAAGCACCTCATATTGCGGCTCAACAGCCCCAAAATTACACTGGCGGCCGACAAACCCAAGGACAGGTAGTCTCTCAGTCTCGGTTTCTAACACCTGGTACCAATGCTCCATCTCCCCCGGTTCTCCTACCTCCGCAACACACTGGTCACATTCCACCCTCGTTACAATCCCTTCCCCTGAATGCGACTCCAGATGGAATTGGGCAACATGGGCCGCACCAGCGGCCAGCCTCTACGCCTGTTGTAGCATCTCCTATCCCAAACGTTCCCCGGAACGCGTACACACAACATCAGACGCCTGTCTTGCCTCCGACAACTCCTGTTCGGCCACCATCAGGACTAGCAGCTACACACCCCGCCATCGCATCTGCTAAGCCTTCTACGCAAACAATACAACCCCCTCAGCTGCCCACCGTAGGTCGACATCCTCAGCCACAATCCCATCCTCGTCCGCAAACGCCCCAACAGCCATCCGTCCCGACTACTCCAACTCAGCCTCACCACTCCAAGGGCGTTCCGCGATCGTACGGCATTTCATACAATCCCCAGGCCAAAGCAACCGGTCCTTTTGACACAATTCAGCGACCTCAGCTACCTATTCAAACTCCCGTTTCGACCCCACAGCTTTCGCGTCTGCCTTCTATTCATCAAGCACAGACACCCGCGGGGGCCAATGATCCCTTGTACGTCATTCGAGGACATGGCACTAAATGGACGTCAACGCCAACTCCATCCACTCCCCGTATCAGGGACGCGGAAGGCTATTTTGACACTGAGAGCCCTGCTTTCGAGCCCCTCAGCCCTCCCGTGCAACCGACTCAACTTCCAAAGATGTCCCCAAATGTGGAGAATAGGGGTACTAGTAAACCTGTCACAAAAACAGACTTGACCAGACCACGAGGTCGTCCACCGCGACTGGCCCAGAAAGTAGAAACCGCAGCAGAGATCGAAGAGATCCCAGTCGAGCGAGATCCGGCGGCTCCATCCATTAAGAACGAGGAGACCACCCCACAGACAATGCAAGAAGCCATGGATACTGCCGCAAATGAGTCGCTTCATGGCCGTGCACCAGCAGCGATGAATACCCTATCAAATAAACGCAAGCGGCAAGACACTCCCCTGAATCGTGGACCACCGACCCCTGCAACTCACGTACTTTGGACCCGTGCTTTTCATAAGATTAGTATGGCAGCTCTTGATCAGATCATCGGGCATAAGCACGCCAATATGTTTACAAACCCCATCAAGCCCAGGCTCGCGCCCGGCTATTACGACATTATACTTCGGCCGCAAGATCTCAAAGGTATACAAAAGGCCATCACAGCAGGGTCGAAGGCTGCGGCAGCGACCGTGGCAACTATGTTTGACGCTGATCCCAACCTTCCCGCTGTCTGGCTTCCGATCTCGATTGATCTGGTGCCGCCTCGAGGCATTATCAATATTGCACAACTTGAACGAGAGCTTATCCACATGTTCGCCAACGCCATTATGTACAATCCCGATCCACAACGAGGCCTTGGGCCGTCATTTCTCCGGGCCTACCAGTCAAATTCTGAAGAAGGAGAGGATCTCCGCGGGTACGAATTTGATGAGAATGGTGTGGTGAATCAGACACGTAACATGTTTGCTGAAGTGGAGAAGTTACTCGGAGACCTACGCAACGAGGTAGTGCCTCGAGCTCAGCCCATTGGGGCAGGAAGCCGTAGCGTCAGTGCTGCCGTGCGCGAATCGAGCACCGCAGAGGATGATGGAGGCGATGACCAAGCAGGCGATGTGAAGAGACGAAGGATTCGGGGCTAGAGAAGTCTTGTTAGATGGTTCATGACCGTGTCCCTCAAGGGACGCTATCTGCTTTGCTGCTCGACCCTCCTAGTCAAAGGCCATTAATGAGACAGCAGCAACCGACTCTACTGTATATTGTTAGAATAAGAACTGACATGTCCAGACAGCATGTGAAGTATCTGCATAAAATGGAGTATTATTTGGCGCTTGTCAACTTGAAATAGGGCACTGTCCTTTAAGTTCTAACGAGCTCTGAGGTTTGGAGTTTTTGGTGTTGCCCCATGCAGCTGGATATCTGCATACAATACCGGGTACATAGGTAGTAGTGCGCGTATTTGCATACTGTAGATAGCTACACGTACTGGATAACTATATATTTCATCCACACCCGTGTCATCTCTCCCTCTCTTCTTCAAAAACCTAAGCATAAGCATTGGAGGCTATGAAACTCATGGCGGCAGCAATTTCTGTTTCAGTTTGTCGACACATTACCAGGAGACTTCTTGCCAGCTGAGCTCTTTAGGTTTGTTGAAGTTTTATTCTGAGGTCTTCCTGGAATCTGATTTAAACCAAGTGGAGACGCGTCGCGTGTACTTCAATCGTACATCATCAATCATACCTACTTGTTTATTTATCGACTGCGTCCTCGAGGCAGTCAACCTGATCTGCACCTGTGCGTTCAAATGGCCAAACGCAAAGTAATTGCAGATTCCGAAGATGAGGACGAAGGAGAGGATGTACTGCTTCTTCATGTAGATGATTCGGAACGGCCTGAGCCTGAACCGCTTAGCCCAACTGATCCGGAGCCGCTGATTTGCAACCAGCAATCAGATGTGACGGATGTGGCGGATCCTCCATTCCTTGCAAACATCTACGACGACCAGAAAAGCCTGGCCGTGCAGCAATCGCATCTCATAGAAAATATCGTCCGACAAAGCCAGAGAGCGAGCGCCAGTAGCGGGGATGTTTCACTTCCATCTATGAAGAAGGGAAGAAAGGTCAACCCATCGTCCGGCACGGACGTGACCTCGCCAATAGTCTTGAGCCGGGCTCGAAACCACGTCCAGTTATTGAGCGACGCCGCGTCTGAGTTTACCACGCCCCGCAAGAGCGCTGGTCAAGAGTGGGAGATTCCAAGCAGCCTAGAAGATGCGCCCACATCGCGCAACGTCAAATGCCTCGGCAGCAGGGAGAAGACCTATGGTAAAAACAAAAGGACAAGGTCAAGACTGATATCAAGCCCTGTCACTGCCGATCTGTTTCCAACCAAAGAGACTACACAATACGCACCACTTGAGCAAATCAGCGTTGACAATCAAGAAGATGGTGGCCTCCGAGCAGGTACCACGTCAACGCCGGCGGCAAAAAGAGTAAAGCACAGCCACCATGATTCTGCTTTGCCAGACCCGACAAAAATCTATGTCGCTCAGAGCAACCTTACGACCATGCAGAAGCTCGAGTATCAGAAAGTAAATATGTCTATGAATGGCTATGGGGCGGTTCCTGGATCTTTGCCTCCTCAGAAATCAAGTGGTGCTACCATCGCTTATTCAACTCCGAGCGGATATTCACCGGTACCACCCCTGCCATGGGAAGAGCCTCCTGCAGAGCCCACAAGCCCTCAGCGGAACGAGGTCCTGAACGTGAGCATTTACCGCCATACAATAAAGTACCCCAGACGCTGACGAAATCCACAGATCAGTTCTTCTCCAGATATGATTGGTACCGGTCTCGAGATAGAAACGCCCAGGCCAAAGGCGAATTTGAATCGCGTTTCCTCAGTTAAGCCTCAAGCTCAGACATCTGCCAGCAATGGAAAAAGGAAAGCTACACACGTCACCGAAGAAGACGAATTGGGCCAAGATGGTACCCGGGTCCCGGCTGGTCACGATATACCCCCTGAATCACATAGGCCTCGAGCTACGAAGCGAAGATCGTTAGCCGCAGGTTTAACGGGTGTCGCGGGCAATACGGGCGACCCTGACGATCCCCCATACAAGGCTGTGACCCAGAAGCAGGATCCCCCCGAGTCACTAGTCCCAGCTTTACCTGATACGGATCCTCCAGAACCGCCACCTGAGACGCCAGTCAAGAAGCGTGGACGCAAGAAGAAGCAGCAGCAGGTTACCGAAATTATCCAAACAGAGACAGATACAAACGAGGATTCAAGCCTAAACCAGAATGCTGCCCCTCCCCGTATAGTGGCCGAAGCAGAGCTTCCATCAGAACAGCCAAAGAAAAAGCGAGGGCGCCCACGCAAGTCAGGTCCTTCGAAAACGGTCGAAGAGTCGTTGCCTGGGTCTCGCATAGCGAGTGAGCCACCGCCGATAGATCTGCCCCAAAAAGCCAACAGCCCAGATAAGTCCTCTTCCGCTTCGAGGAAGCGGGAAAATGCCGAGAAAAAAGGAAAAGGGGAAAAGAGCGAGGTCCCCGCGGAGGCGGAGGGTACACCGTCAATCGATATTGATAGGCTGCCTCTCAACGAGGTAGATAGCAATTTAAAGCCCCCGTCCAAATCGGTTTCTAATGGAGGATCACCTACAAAGACGAGGGTAGAGCTTGATGACGAAAAGTCGACCCCAAAAGCGCAGTCAAAGGAAACCCCCAAACTTCCTGCCTCGCAATCGAAAGTCCCTTACAGAGTTGGTCTAAGCAAACGCTCTCGTATTGCCCCTCTTCTGAAGTTCATAAAGAAATAGACTGGGAGGAAGACCACACCATGGATTTCGCTTAAATCGTGGTAGTGTTGGCACTGTCGTATCAATGTTCATCGCTTGAGAGATAAATATGCCTAGCCGCTTGCGAGCATAGACATATCTGTATCCGTATACATGAAGCATGTTGCGCCTCATCCACCAAGGTCCACGATATACAGCAATGAAAGTATCATCGACCATGTCGCCATGAATCGTCCATAGTGAGTGCACCGCCTCCCTTCACTGCTCACAGCCTTTTCCTCAGCTGTTATGTTTGGTCATCAAGGTTACTAATAATGGGCAGTATAGATTCGATGCCGGACGACTCGTGCTTCACGCTGATTATCATATATACTACTATAGTCGACCCTCGGCCTTCCTACGAGTACTGCTATCGATGCAAGGAAGAGAGAAAACCCATATTATGGCAAACAGAGCCTCGTAAGCGCCTCATTTATAATGTATATAAGTTTACAAGGATCGGAAAGGAGTAGTAGGATAGCTTCTGGAGCGATACAAGCGCACTTTATCTTGCTTTATAGAACACTGCTTTGGTAGTCGCATGTGCATATATATTCTTCGCATTGCCATAGTCTAGTCAGCTATTCACTCTTACCGTGATTTCCACTGCAATGTTTACCTCATGCATTGACTCCGAACTAATTTCGAGGCCTTTGCCCACAGGCGTATGCAGAGCGGCTCAGGTGAACTTCTGTGTACGAGTATGTACATTGCTCCCATCCGTAGAACACCTCAATGACGTACTTATTTAAGTGACCAGGCAGATTTCGGGGCTCTTTTCAGTCTACATGCACGTATTCTACGGGGTGCATGGGCCTGGTAGGGTAGCTGCGCCCTCAGGCTGAACGAGGAGGCCTTTCCTCTGGTCGATGTGAACCGCGCGGGTCACGAACCCAGTCGAGCATGTTGTTCCATCTGCGGCCCTGCCGAGCGACGCCGAAGTCAGGACAGGGGTAGTCGACATGGTCGACCCAGTCGTATGTCACGATGTGCCGGTCAGTGTTACACATGATTACTTGCTGAAGCATCTCGGGGCAGCGATACAGCAATGATTCGCGCGATCCAGGCCCCCTCTGTGCTCCTTTCTTTCCTATACTAGGTTTGTGGTCTTGTCGACATGGGCGCGAGGCTTTGACTAGTCCGAGAAGTAAGATAGTTTTTTTTGGCGAAATATTATTGATAAGAATGCATTCGTAGTAGCTCCTTATTGTCTTGTGGGTCAGGGGATAGGCTAAAGTGAACATTTTGCACTGAGCAAGCGAGGATGTACTCAACAGACAATGCATCTGGTGCGTGGATTCTGTGTAAGCTATATAGCCACCGCTAGATTCAGGGGGGAGCATGACTGAACTGTTCAGCAGTGTCTAAGGCACACCAGCTCTCCCTTCGTGACAGAATCTACACCGGCTTAATATTCTAGAGTTAGTCATTGGGCGGCAGGTTGTTATTTAGGAGACATATCATGGAAATCTTTGCCCATGCCTCGTCGACATCTAGGTTTAGCTATCCTCGCCATGGCGATGGTTGGTCAAACTCTCCGAGGAACGTCCATCCATGTCCTTGACCGACAACTCGGACTACAGGGGCTATCCCCGACGTTAGAGTATCATTCTTTAAAGAACGTATGCATGCCCCTATAATTACCATGTTCTCGAGTCCAGCCAGGCTATTCTGACACGCCACATGTTATGCGCTTATTATACTGCGAAGCGTGCCAACGACGTTTACGAAGTTGTCCCGACTGGGAAGCGTGATCGGGTTGCTTATGAGGTCGTTCCTACAGAGTAGCTGTTTGCCTAAGGGCTCGGCAAGATAACCGGGGGTTTTGTTACAAGAGGAACAACTGCAATTATCGTGAGAGGAAGCCTAGGGGCGGACGGGTATAGGCTTCAGCTTGGTATTAGGTATCTTATCCCATCACTATCATATATTATACCTTGATCTGTATATATACAGTAGCTATGAAACCGTTTTGAGGGCTGGAATAAGACCTTGCTAGAACAATTATGCTTCTATGTAGCAGGATCACAGAGTGAATCAGGTATCCTCGAAGGATATCGGCTAAGGGACGCCTCTACAGGGGATAGTACAGTTTTAGTAGACTATCAAATAGGAGGTGATAAACATTGTTGCTATTATTGGTCTACAATGAGCCGTAGACATCTATCCCGAATTATTTTCACGGAGTATCATATAGAATATCGGACTCGATTAAGTCGTAATAATATGCAAGGCGCTCGTGGGAGCTCTCATTGATTCATTACCTTTATACGCAGCTGCATAGTACTTAACTTTACTCGTGGGCTGGTCTACTCCGAGCGGCTGATAACAAATCCTCACGCCTCCCTGTACCTCTCGATTTAGGATGGTGAGGCAAGAGTCCGGATCATTAGACGGCACCCTTGACAGGTCACCCATGGTTAAAGCCGTTATATGCAAGGCTTACTCCATCGAGATTTACAAATTGAAGCCGATACTAGTCGTTATTTTCTTCATGTGTCATACATGGTCCCCCCGTTTATCTACATAACAAGCCGCTGTAATTATATTGGATGATCTCATGTCATGGGTCTCCGCGATCAACTCCTTCGGCCCGTCCCATCTACTTCTACACTAGTGCAGAGTCCACCAGTGAAAAGCGAGGCTTCGTGAGTTCCTGCGGTAGATAGCCAGATATGTCGTAATGATGGTATATCCGTGGCAAGATCGCGATGCCACCTTGGCATAGCAGGCTGGTCGGTGCACGATGTCAATTCAGATCAGCTGCTTCTAGGAATCTATCTACATAGTCAGGGCAGAGGGCTCTTTCTATACCCCGGACATCTGGAAGCCAGTCCTTCCTATACCGGTGCTTCCTTGCACTCATAAGCTAATCCCACCTGACTTGGTCAGATCCATACCCTTGCCGTATCCGGATTGCTGTGACAGATAGAGAGCTGGGGGTTTTAGGTAATAGGTCCTTAGTATCTGATCTGGGCCTGAAACCTTAGATATCTTGCTGCACCGAGGTAACACGTTCCGGCGGTTCAACTTCTTTTTAGCATACGTGTGAGCTCGTTTTGTGATACCAGCCGGTGAGGGTGGTGTTCGGCAAGCGTTGTTTTTTGTATTGACACCACATACTCTAGTAACTCGATTGCTTCTTGTACTTGTCCGTTTGCCTCATATGCTATTGCAAGTGCATGTTGCGATACTAGTCGGCTAGGGTGGGTTTTAGAAAGCGTATTTTTTATAGAAACTACATGCTCTAGTAGTTCAATTGCTTCTTGTACTTGTCCGTTTGCCTTATATGCTGTTGCAAGTGCATGTTGCGATGCTAGTCGGTCAGGGTGGGTTTCGGGAAGCGCTTTTTGTATAGTAACTACATGCTCTAGTAACTCGATTGCTTCTTGTACTTGTCCGTTTGCCTTATATGCTGTTGCAAGTTCATGTTGCGATGCTCGTCGGCCATGGTGGTTTTTGGGAAGCGCTTTTCTTATAGAAACTACATGTTCTAGTAGTTCAATTGCTTCTTGTACTTGTCCGTTTGCCTTATATGCTGTTGCAAGTGCATGTTGCGATGCTAGTCGGTCAGGGTGGGTTTCGGGAAGCGCTGTCCTTATTGAAACCACATGCTCTAATAGTTCAATTGCTTCTTGTACTTGTCCGTTTGCCCTGTATGCGCTTGCAAGTGCATGTTGCGATGCTAGTCGGTTAGGGTGGGTTTCGGGAAGTGTTTTTTTATATATTGAAACCACATGTTCTAGTAGTTCGATTGCCTCTTGCACTTGTCCGTTTGCCCTATATGCCCTTGCAAGTTCATGTTGCGATGCTAGTCGGTCAGGGTGGGTTTCGGGAAGTGTTTTTTTATTTATTGAAACCACATGTTCTAGTAGTTCGATTGCCTCTTGCACTTGTCCGTTTGCCCTATATGCGCTTGCAAGTACATGTTGCGATGCCAGTCGGCTAGGGTGGTCTTCGGCGAGCGTTGTCTCCTGTATCGCGACAACGTCCTTAAGAATTTGCACGGCAATATCATGACGTCCATCTTCGTATAGACAGCGCCCAACCCAAAACCCCAAATCTGTACTCTCTTTTGATGTGTCGCTATTTTCTTGGAGTAGTCGTAGAGCATGGGGTAAGTATTGCCTCCACAAATAGCGGTTATCCCAATCATCATTTGGGAAGATATCGGATAAATGTGCAAGTGCATCAGCTTTAATCGCATTTTCCTCGCCTTGTTTCTTTGCCCATGCCCGTGTTGCCAGGTGCACAAGCCTGTGCATATCGTACGCGTCGCCTCCTTCTCGGATGTTTAAGAACGCGTACCCAATTAAGGTGCCAATTGAGGCTATCAGCTGGGTCTCTGATCCTCTAGTTGGCAGCATAGATCGGGGTATCGCCTTTGGTTCAATCCTCGATATGAACTTCAGCAGTTCGGCCGCGGTAGCGTCAGTATCGCAAATTTGCGTGAACGACACTTGCCAAGTTAAAGCCACGGCATTCTGCGATTTCTCGTATCGATCTTTATCGTTGAACTCCCAACTCATTAATTCAGCCGTGTCTGATTCTGTTCGGCGGAGGAGGTCAAGGTATTCTTGAATGGAAATCCGGGTTCTTTTCAAGAAGGCGACTGCCTGAGTGATCGCTAGGGGGAGGTATGCGAGTTGGTCTAAAAGTTCTGTGGCTGCTGCATTGTCCTGACGATCCAGTTGCATCTTTTCGACTAGGTAGCGCATCGCCTCTTCGGGGCTCATCATTTTCAGCTCAACGGTATCATCGCCTGCAACTGTCGTTGCGATATCGTAAAAACGTGTTGTGAACAAGATACGGCCATTATCGCTATTTGGAAGAAAGGGGCGGATACCGCCTAGTCCATCCGAGGATCCAAGCAATGTGGCCATTTCATCGATATTATCAATGACAAGGAGCCACTTGCCCGCCTGATCGGAGTTGAGATACTGTTTTAGTACCTCCTTAGGGTCTTTGTCTTTCGTGACTGGAATAGCGAGATGCTTCACGGCTTCGGCGCAAGCCTGTTGGAAAGTCGCATTGTTTACTGCTGGTAACCAGAGTACCAGAAGCCCTCGTACATCTTTTGCTTCATAGGCTATCCGTAAGGCCACTTGTGTCTTCCCAACGCCGCCTAGTCCATGGAGGCACACCCGTTGGTGGTTATCTGGAGTGAAGAGTTTCTGGTTGAGTAGCCGAAGGGTTTTCGTACGGCCAACGAAATGTTTGTTCCTAGGGAGAGAAATATAATAACGCACTGAGCCTAAGCTATGTTAATTATTGTCGAATGAAGGCCAAAGCTAAAATTGACTAACTGGTAACTGTTGCATCAGGCTCGCTCCTTGCCCCTTGTTGTCTCTGAGGACGGTTGTTGAAGCTATCTACAGACTTCTGAATCGCCATCCTGTTATGCTCCAGATAGTTTTTCGTATGCCCAGAGATGGTACTCGCCTTCTCCCAATCTGATAGTGTGATGTCTCGTAGGCCGCGG
Organism: Nemania serpens; assembly: GCA_022578855.1. NCBI lineage: Eukaryota > Fungi > Ascomycota > Sordariomycetes > Xylariales > Xylariaceae > Nemania > Nemania serpens. Next base: position 173,373 of record MU396731.1, on the reverse strand, counting down.
TCCACATTGAACCTGTGGTAGTGGCCGTTGGCTGCGTATCGTCGATTCAGTTTTTCCGCCACCAACGTCGAAGTCGTGGTCATCGCCTTGAGCGCTTTGAGGATATCTCGTCGTCCCTTGATCGTAGCGACATCCCCAAGGCCGGTACCGATACTCAGGACTCGTAATCCGCCATGTGCGGGGAATTGCCGTTCAGCCTCCTCAATGAGAACTTCGCATGGGTTGTTATGTCCGAAGGCTGCGTCGATGAACTCGACATTGTCCCGGCCGAGCGCGATAGACTTGAAAAAAGTGGTTGCAGCCGACGTCGCGCGCGCAACTTGCCAAATAGTACAACTCTCATAGCTCTTAGATGCATCATAAGTTGTGAAAAGCGTGGGGAGAGCGTCAACGTTCGCTTTTGTAATGGCCAACACCACCCTGTGTGACAAGTCAATCCCACTTATTTCATATTCGGGGCCGATCGAGGGGAAACGTACGTTTTGGTGCATGATGGGTCACGAAACTCCGTGTCCTCGTGTGGGCAAGAATCTATGGTCGAATGGCCTCGGTTTCGCTTGTCGATGCACGGTGCCGCTACGCAAAACTCTCGTACCGTCTGTTTAATGGCACTCTCGAGGGCTCGGGCCGAGTAGGCTCCGCTTGGAGACACCGGAAAGATCGAGGTTCGTTTCGGGGTAAAGGCGGTCTGCCCCAGTTTATCATACGCTTTTATGCACTCGTCGACGGTCATGCGCAGCCGCCCGAGCATGATGGCAATGATGCTAGGTCGTTTGTTAACAACAGTGGAGTCGTTTAGAGGCGATACATGTGTCACCCTACCCGCCGGTGCTCGTGCCGCCGATCAGATCGAAGTATTCGCATGGTCGAGGGGTGGATTCGAGACCTTCAGAATCTCGGATGGTTTCCATGATATTCTCGAGGATCAGCAGGCTTGATTTACCACGGATGCCGCCTCCATCTTACACGGGTCAGCACGAGTAGCACGATAGGCCGCCGGCCACACGAGCCGCGAAACGGTACCTCAGGTATAACAGGTACTCACCGAGAGACAGAACTTTGAGAAGTGGGGCTGCTGCCGCTGCCGCTGCCGCTGCCGTGTTCATCTCGTGCGCCATAGTAGCGGACACTATATCGGTGCGCTAGTTGGCTACCAACTAGTTGAAACCTTCGATTGTGAGACAAAGCTGTTGTGGATGAGGCATGTGGGGTGACGGAAGCCTAAAATGCCGCCCAAGTGGAACACCTGAGGCAGCCTCTTCACTTTCAGCTCAACCCCAACTACGTAACTTACCTATTCGACTTGGCCTTATGTTTACCTAAGCAATCGAGTAACCCACCTACGTCGGATAGGTCTGCATCCTAGGGTATGCGAACCTCTACTTATTTTATCACACTTAGGTACCTAATATCGGTATAGGTACCTAGGTTATAGCAAGGGTATGGTGTAATAAAAATAAGTGGAGTTGGCATACCCTAGGATTTAGACCTGTCCAACATAGGTTGGCTGCGAGGTATCGAGGATTAACTGGCGGCATTGTAACTTTTTGTCAAAGTAGGTAGGTACAATAAGAAGGAGAAAGCCAGTCTAGATAGCTTTGATATAGCGGCAATTGGATAATGAACTAATTAGGCCTGGAAGGCACTGTCTAGTAGGTTTATTTAAAGAAATTTTATGAGCCGGCTGCATATGGTACCTAACTTCATGTTATGTCTGATGTCACGGATATACTGTTATGCGACAGGGAGATCACAAGTGCTGTATCATATAGGAGATCGGAATACTGTAAATGGCTTTTTTTGACAACATCTTTTTCGTTTTCATTTAGCCATCCGAAAATGAGGGCATACCAACACGAACGAGACCAAACTCGAATTACCGGAGAGCGTACTCTGTAGACAAATACGTAAAAGACGAGAGGAAGCGTCATCAACCCGTCAAATGCGCAGGGCACTCGTGCCACTCTCTAATCGCTCCGCCTCCTTTCGAAGGAAATCCACCCGCATCGCCCGATACGCCTTCTCGATCCGTTCCCTACTCGCCGGGTCCTTGCTCAGGCGGCGTGACGCCGACCAAGTCCCCGTGAGCAGGCCGAGCTCGCCGCCGATCACGGTGCCGCCGAGCCCGAAGAAGAAATAGGTGGCGATATCGCCAAGCTTCGTCGGGCGCATCAGAGGCGTGATGTCGGGGATCGCCTCTAATCATAGGTAGAAACGAACGGATCGTTTTCGTCAGCCATGTTCCCTGTAACTTCCATCTGTAAAGCCAAAACGGCCTTGCTTCGTGACTACGTCTCTCGGAGAAAAGAAATAAACGCATCACACTACATCGCATCGCATCGCCTTGCCCTGTTCTGCTCTGCTTACCTTGTCTTCCGTTCGAGAAGACGACGAACGACGGCTTCTCGGCGGCGCGGAAGGCCGCGAACACGTCGGTGCGCACCTTTCGTAGCCGCACGCTGGCGTAGATCCCGAGGCCTATGCCGATGAGCGACCCGACCGTCGTGGATGTGGCGACTCGCTTGACCGCCTTGCGCAGCAACTCGCGGTCGGAAGGCTCGAGGTCCGATTGTATGTGCTTGTTAGCGAGCTTCGTGAAGTCTTCGTGCTGTTCGGATCTGCGGAAAATTGCGAGAGACATGTTGAATGATAGACAGATTCGGATGATTGATTAAACGAGTAATGGTGTTGGCATCGACAGATGAGGAGTCCGAGTCGACAGTGATATTATGATGTTTTGGGATGGAGTTCAATATGAGTGCATCGGGGGGTTTATATGATATATAAAACGCAATATACCTTTCTCTTAGTGAATTATACCGATGTGGTGAAGTCATATAGACTTAGGAGATGTTGACATCATCATTACTCGCTTGGCCGACTGGGAGTATGGACATCCCAGACCGAGGCTCTTTATCCCCCCACCGTATAATAAAGTGATACGCTACGTTCTTGCTGGTTACTGTAGCTAGTGCTTGCGTCGCTCTTCATCTTCTCTTACAGCGTGAGTTGGGCAATTACGCGGACGCTTCTCACACCGTACGCTCACTGGGCTTAGACGCATTTAGCTGATCTGTGTACATAGCACCGCATATGACAAGTAAGATCTCATCTTTCCTTTCTCCGCAGGCAATGCCATTGTCTCTCACATGACTGGTATGATGAACGTGTTGCCATGCCTGCTTTTCTTGACATCAATATGATGAATATTGTATCAATCGCTCCTGCTCGAAACACCTGATTGGTATAATTAATGCTCGAAGCATGTATCTCTTTCTTACTTTTCCTCACTCACCTGAACATGATCCGGACTAATACCTCACTAGCTGCAAATTCAGATAGACAAAAGTGACATAAAACCACAAGGACTACGCGAGTCCCTGGTTTGAAGTGTATTTATACATTATATATAGTTACTGCTGAATCTATAATCGATCTATCTCAGATGGCTTCTCTTTTCAATTGCTGGCAGTCAATGGTATCTCCCTTACATCAGAATGAACACGAAACAAGTACAATGCAGACAGACAATGCTGGTTCACCACGAGTTCAATCTCTTAAATGAACCCGGCAGCGAGCTCAAAGGCCTGGCAATCGGTGCCAGGGAGATTGGCCGGGTCGGGGTTGATGCCGTAGAAGAGCTCGAAAGTGTCGTTGACGGGGCACGCCCACCAGCCTACCAAGACACGCACGGGGGTCAGTTCATCTTCAACCTCATGATAGGCTATGGGCATGGAACGTGAATAAGGGCACTCACCTTCGACTTTGCCGTTGTACGTCAGGTAGTTGTTCTTGTTGAGCGCGAGGCCCGTGGTGCCTGAGCCCGGCTGCGAAGTGACCAGGCCGACGGTGCCGGCCGGGACTTCAGGCATGCGCAGACTATATGGGATCGGGGCGCCCTTGAGGTCTGTGATGAGGAGGCCTCGGATTAGCACAGCGCCTTTTTGCTTCTTCAATCTTCTGTCTACTCCCCCCGCCTCCCCCTTTCACTTCTGGATCCAAGATCGGACTTTCCACGTACCAAAGTACAGCGAGCCACCGCTCAAGTGCGACACGTCGGACTGGTACACCGAGGGGCGCTGGATCTGAATCACGTTGGTGCCCGCCGCGACGTGGGCGTTGATGAGGGCCCAGCCGAAGATCGCGTCGCTGTTCACGACGCGGAGCTGGAATTTCGCGGACGCGGCGTCCTGGTCGACCGCTGGGGCCGCGAGGGCCGCGCTGGCGAGGGTGACGGCGGTGGCGATGAAGGAGCGCATTTTGAAAAGCTTGGGGTTTGAGAGGTGGTAGGCCGGGTAAAATAGTTCTTTCGTCTGTGTGATTGGTGTTCACGAGGAGGAGTTGAGAGTGTTATTAATGAAGACGGTTGTGGGATATCATATCAACTGGTAAGAGACGTAGAACGGCCTTTTATATATATTCCTCATCTCCTTGATCATCGCCTGTCTCGTGACCAGTGTAGGTAGTGTATGAGGCGAAACCCAATTTGTCCGCTTGAGCAATGCCATCTCCACGAAGTATGCCGAACCGCATCGGGACACCCAGTCCCTGGTGATGGCATGAATACGAGGCCGCTTCGTTTCCTAATTTGGAAGTTCGTATTGATGGAATTGACGTGCAGCATTCTAGCGGGAACTATCCGATACACTGTATGGATTCTTACCAAAGCCCCGGCTTGCTATGCTGACGCTTCATACCCAGGCCTGCTGACGTTATGCTGGGGCCAAACTGAAGAGCCGTTCAATCGCTGATGCCTTGTTATGTGTTCGTTCAATCACTCTATGAAATTACGTAAAATTGCTAAGTACGCTAATGGCAGTCGATCACCATTGTTGATCTCATAGGAAGTACGAAGTAGGTATGTCTAGTCAAGTACATCTGCCCACTTGAGGTAAAGGGCGGTCGGTGATCATACTACGTATACTACTTTGTACCTAGCTGGAGGTTACATTTGATATAGCAACCTTGAAAGTACCTAACCCAGAAAATCGTAGGATCGGGCTTAGTGTGGTTACATTACCGGTTTTGATTGATTAAGCGTTGAACCCCAGAGTGAGGTAACATGCTTTGAGAAACGGGCCGTAGCGAAAACAAAACCGTCAAACTTAGGAAGGGTATTGAGATTGATCACACATTTGGTATACCTATGTAGGTAGTTTAGAGGGAGAAGCCCAGTGTACTAGCTAATTGACGACGATGCGGCTCTCGTTGCCGCGCAGGCTACTGTACAGATTAAAACCACATCCTCTCTTTTCTTTGAGCTAAATACAAGTGAGATTACGGAGCGTGCTGTCGCGTGACCTAGCATGCACATTATGCTGCCACCTCATGTACATCTCTGATCGGGAAGAAAAAGAGTAGAAAAAGACTGTTTCCATGCTGAACACATCCGCCGACTGAATCTCACGAGTTCTGTCACGCTCGCCTGAACACTAAACAAACACCAAGGCTGCAAGACCCATGACTACTCTCACTTATGCTCAACCACGCAAAGCCCACCGGCTACCTCGTCCCCGGCCTTGGCCCCTGCCTCGTCCCCGACCGCGGGATGGTACAAAACGCCTGGCGGGAATTTCATCCTCACTCGAGTTATACGCCGAGCTCGTGGAGCTCTCATCATCAGAAACTGACAATCTGACGACAGTTGGTCCACCGGGTCTAGCTACTACTCGCCGCGACGGCGGCGATTTGCTGTGCTCTGATTCAGATGCTACTGATGGCGAGCCTTCAGCTGTAGGAGGTTCAAAATCATCATCAACGAGTTCAGCACGGCCATGCCTGGGAGCAGATACAGGCTCGTCGGCGTCTGTAAGTGTTGCGGGAGGATCAGCCTTCTGGAAAGTTGTAGGCGTTGGGGTAGTCGTTCCAGATCTGTCAGGTTCTTGAGCGAGGTTCCGCCCTCGGATGCGGATGGCCTTCCCCTTGAGCGCCATCCGTTCTCTCATAGACATGGATTGGAAATCCTTCGTAGGTTCTGGAGCTTCCTTAGACTCTGTAGGGGAGGCTGCTTTAGGTCGGGAGCGTCCCGATCCTGGAGGACGCCCTCTCCGTCTAGCTGGGGCCTGCTGGGAGGGGGTATGTTCTGGCTGTGTCTCATCTGCGTGTTCGCGCGATTCAAGTTCTACCGCTAGCTGGGCTTCCAGTTGATCGACAGTAACATTTTCTTGCTCAGCGTCGTCACCATCGCCTTGACGGTCTGTATCAATCATATCTGTGTCTTCTTCGGCATTCTCAACTCGACTGAGAGTTGATCTTCGCGCTCGGCCGCTTCCAGGGGGACGACCTCGCCGCTTTGGCGCTGTGGCAGGCGATGACGATTCTATGCTAAGTGAGCTTCTTGGTGGCCGGCCCCGCCTCTTACCAGTATGTTGTGGGGTTTCCTGGATATTTGCTGGTTCGACTGGCGGTGCAGGAGTGCCGGTAATAGCGCGCACTGCATCTGCCGCTAAGTCCACTGCAGAAAGCTCTGTCTCGCGAATGGGTTCAGTATCGTCAGCCCCAAGGAGACGAACGGGAAACGTTTCATCTGGATCCTCCGGTGGCTCCTCGGCCTCAACGTAGGACGTCATAGGCTTAGCATGGCGTAGTGTTGGCCGTAATGGATCGATGGGCAGCGGAATTCGTGTCGGCTTTGTCGGGATGGCCGGTGTGGTGATGACCGGTGTGGGACCCTCTGTGGCTTGGCCTTCGGCTCGCTCCTCCGCTGCTGCTGCGGCGGGCGGGTGTTGGGCAATTGGCTGATCCGGGTCTGTTTGGCGGGTCGGGGTGGATGTGATGTCACCGAGAGCCCCAAGCAAAGCTGGGTCTAGATTGACTAATTGTTCGATGTTGCCGGTTTTGGGTTTCTTGCGGTGAGTTTTGGGTCCTTTAAAATCAGGGTCATCGTCCAGCTCGAGCCTTGCCTTCCTTTTTGCGAGCCGCAGAGTCTTCCTGACGAAATCGGATATCTGAGGTTCACTATTGAGAGCGTCTGCACTTGGCATTTGGAAGGCATCAAACAAAATCCTGTCCGTACTCTCATCCTGTTCGTAGAAGCCCATGCCCATCATACGGCCTCGATCCAACATTGTGGGATCGGGGTAATTTGACAGATCCGGATAAACAGAATCACCCTCCGCATCCTGTAGCCCAGACATATCCGCCGTTTCAACCTGGCTGCCTGATTCTCCATGTGAAATGGCTGGGGGATGATGCTCGCCATCTCGTTGTAGTTCAGGGTCGATATGGGTTTGATCACCGTAACCGTTCGTGATCGAATCCTGTATTGCTGGGTCCACCTCATGGGGAGCACCATCCGCATCCAAGGATGCCAGCGGGTCTTTGGCCTTCTCGGCATCGGCTTGTTGTCTTAGTCTATTCATACGCTTTGAGTCTTTGCTGCGATTTTCTTCGCCAGCCGCCTTCAACCAACTCAAGTTGTGAACGCGGAAATCAACGATGGATTCCACACTCCTGTCATCGGCGATGGGGCGGGTATCGTGCCCTAACAGCGTATTCTTTGGAATATATGGCTCAGTATTACCACTTTGTCGACATGCACCGCAATTGCAAATTTTCAGGCATTTTGGGCATTGCCAGTGCTCCTGCTCCATGACGGCTTGCGGCATCATGTCGAATGCTCTCCATAGGACACCATAGCAATATGCCATGGGGCAGGTTGTGCAGTAATGCAACTTGTAAGTGAAATCCTGATGACAACAAACATGGCAACGATAAGTCTCGCCTTGCTTCTTCTTCCGCTTCTTGGGTTTCCTTTTTATACGGCCGTCATCGTCGACCTCCGGATCATCCGATTCTTCAAGCACTCGCTCAGGCGGTTTTGTGATATCATTCCATGGCCTTCTTCGTAGCTGGTCTTGACAAATCTGAGCCACTGATTTCTTGCCTGATATTTTGCGTGCTAATTCGAGTGGCTGAGGAGAGATGTTAATGTCAACAAAGCCGTCTTGCTCGATGATCATCGCACGCCATGTCTCATATTTCTCCACAAGTTCGGACCATTGCCATTGCTCGCACCATCTAAGGCCGGAAACGCATACGCAGGAGCGACCCATAACGTAGCAATCCATGCAAATGTCGTAGGTATCTTCATCACCATTAATGAGTTGCCGTACACAGCACTTGCAGGTTAAGAACCGATTGAAGATGTTGGACCTGCAATACGAGCAGGTGATATTTGAGTCAAAAGGGATATACTCGACATTCATCTGCTTGTCGCCAAACATCTCATCGACCAATATTTTCGTGAAGAGGCTGAATAACTTCTTGAAGTCGCGGACCATCTGCTTCATGCGAGCAGAGTTTTGCATGAGTTCCTGACCAAGTCCCAACCAGCTGACTTCGGCGCTATCCTCGAACGATTGCAGCTCCTTATAATACTTCTCGAGCGTATAATAGATGATGGCCTTATTCTTATATTGTTCGTCTCGGCAAACAAGCCGGGCTTTGGGGAGAGCCTCGTGTAGTGCAAGATCGAGCGTCTCCACGGTCGTTCTATTCCATGCCACTTTCACGGTCCTAGTCCCGCGATTCCACACTTGATGTGGCGCAAGGGGAGGCACTAATATGAAATCGCCCACTCTCTGTTCGACAATGTAGACTGGGAAGTTGGCTTTCTTCCAGGCATTGATTTGGGCGAAGTGTTTTTCGATCTCTATGTCGTGACCAAGCATGGAGAGGAAGTACTCACGCACAACCTCTCGGTCTTTCGTCTCTGTCATGAACCAGATAGAGCTTCCTGGCTTTTCTCCATTTCTGTCCCCAGATGCCTCGACCATTATGTTCTGACCTAAGCTTGCGCACATCTCTCGGTGAGCCGGGGTGTATGTTCCCTCATGGCCAATGTAGCACATGAGATTTTGCGCCTGCATATTCGGATCAAGACTACTCATCAGGTCACCAGCAACTGCGGATGTCTTCTCGGGCACACCAAAGATGTCGTCGTCTCGAGATCCTTGGCTTGGGTTCTCGCCAATATTTTCATTCAGGTAGAAAACATTAGGCGGTATTATCTTCTTGAGGTGTCGAAGCCACTCGTCTGGACAATCGATATCCTTGAGGTACAGGCGCTGGCGGCGCTCATCGCGAAAGTTTGTAGGAGTCCACTGGTTCGCTAGCTGTCGCATTGATCGGAGGTAATGACCGGTGGTCATGGGGATGTCTGCCTGCGCGGTGATGTCGCGAACATTTTCCTCTGCCTATGAAGTCAGTAATCACTACGCATCATGATGAAGAGGTAGGGAATAGGGAAACCTACGTTTTTTGTCGCATGTTTTTTCTAGCCAAGCAGCACTAAAAAGATCGTTGGGGAGGACCCTATCCCAGCCTTCGATTACCAAGGGCCGCCCGCCTTCAATTACATGAAGCTGAACGAGCTTCTCGAAGCCGGTTGGGCCAAGTCGTCGGATCTGAGCGATGGAGATGCGCGTCACCCAGTCGAAGTTGGGAGTTCGATCAACCAAGCCGTGAAGGTCCAGATCCGGCGGTATTGGATCGAACTTGGCCTGTGGATGTAGCGCACTGGGCATATTGCTCTGCGCAAGCCTATATGAAGGGAGGCAGGCTTCGTGGGTGCGAAGATGGTTTTTACGAAAGGTGGTGGCGATTCCTGGCTGTAAAGAGACTGACTAGGTCACGATAAGTCTCGAACGCGTCACGGCGAGGTCGAGTCGATTGGTCGCATCGAAAGAACCACCAGAATCACCAGTGTTCCAAAAACAGAGGAATGTCACCTGGGATTAAGACTGGATGCGACGCAGCCACCTTGGGTTGGTAGATATTTTGCACCAACCAAGTCGTGAACATCGATATCGAGATGGGCGTGTTGGGGGAAGATGCGACAGTGATTGAGCCGGGATTCCTCATCATACTTTACATTCTGTATGGAGACGGGGCACTTGAGCTTGGAAGGTACCTACATGTACTTCCCTGTACCAAATTAGTGGGGTATTTAGTAGCAGGTACATATAACCTTGAGGCCCACATGCATGCACGGCACCTACATAGGTACCTACGGTGGTAGCTACATCTTGAACATCTTACTTTTTGGAAGGAACGAGGACCAAATCAACATCCTAATATTGAACTCTGCGAAAAGCCCGTGCCGGCAGTAAGTACCATATTTGCTATAGTAATATAAGGTAGTACCTACCTATGTAGGTACCTAGGTAGCTGTATACCTTATCTGCTACGAAGTATGAATTCCACTGTTTTAAATAGTGGGTATACCGGCACTTAGAACCAGGTGGCGCCAGGTGCCCAGAAAAAACAGTTCGAAGTTCAAGGTAAGCCTCAACTGATAACGAAGAGACGACGGAATAAGGTAGGTAGGTAGGTACCAGACATTTCTTATTGACTTCATTACTGCTCTAATCCGTACCAAGATCACGCAGCAGAAAGCGTGAGTGGTTAAATAGAACTCATGGGCTTCGAAGGAACAGTAAACTAGGTTAGTTACTTGTACAAGGAATTGGCCTTTACGTTACAAGACGTGAACGTCCATCCGTGGGTGAGCATACCGGAAGTGCCGCGCAATATCCTCAGCAATTCGACGAATGACTCACACGAAAGCCTTCGAGTCGTTGGAGTAGGCAATTGATAGAGCTGGGGACTAGAGGGCTGGGATATTCTTTGGACATCAGGCTTAAAAGGATATCTTTGAGCATAAGAGTAAGGTAAGCGCGTATCCAATCCCATACTAAACAACGGCGAAGAGATGAAAAGTACTGCTGTGGTGAGAGCTATCATGCTATTAGCTGTGTTGGTTTCACTTCATACAGACGTGGGAAGTATCTGTTGACACGTCGTATAGATAAACCCCAAGCCACCTGAATAAAAATGCATCTTGCCCGCACATGCGGCAGGACGACAAGCCGGCTCTTCCGAGATGGATTTATATCTAGAACCGCGCCATTGGGTCGACATATATTTATAGCTCCTAGGTCAAGGGATGGCTCGGCACATGGAACAGCCGTGGGCTTTGTAAAACCAACCCAATTGATACAACTACAACACCTCCTCACCTCTACATCTCAACGTCGTCGGGCTCATACCCTTGAAGCGATATCCTCCCCGGTCGTGCCAGAGCCCTATTCACCACCGACGGCCGGGCTCCTGTCCCGCCTCCCCCAATCATGGGTCCCCTACGCAGAGCTCATGCGCCTTGACAAACCGGCAGGGACGATATATCTCTTCTTCCCATGTCTCTTCTCCACGCTGCTCGCGGCGCCCCTCGCAACCCCAATGGCATCCCCTCTCGCCGTTCTAGGAACCACCACACTCTTCTTCACAGGGGCGCTCATAATGCGTGGTGCCGGCTGCAGCATCAACGACCTATGGGACCGGAACCTCGACCCCCTCGTGACCCGAACACGTCTACGACCCATCGCCCGCGGCGCCCTGACGCCCTTCCGAGGCGTCGCATGGACAGGTGTCCAGCTACTCGCCGGCCTCGGTATTCTGGTGCAATTCCCGACCGCATGTCTGTACTACGCGATACCGAGTCTCGCGCTCGTCCTGGCGTACCCGTTGGCCAAGCGCGTCACCTACTACCCGCAGTTCGTGCTTGGTCTGACCTTCTCCTGGGGCGCCATGTTAGGGTTTCCCGCATTGGGCGTGGACTTGCTCGCCGCGGACGCCGGCGCATTTCGAGTCGCTGCCGCCCTGCTGTACGTGAGCAACATCGCCTGGACGGTGCTGTACGACATGATTTACGCGCACATGGATATCCGGGATGACGCGAAGGCGGGCATCAAGAGCATCGCGCTGAAACACGACGCACAGACGAAGCAGGTGCTCACCGGCTTGGCGGCCTTACAGATCGGGCTGCTTGCCGGCGCCGGGTTCGCGACGGGTGCCGGCCCCGCGTTCTTCATCGGCAGTTGCGGTGGCGCTGCCTTGACGCTCGGCTATATGATCAAGAAAGTGGATCTAAAGAACGTCAAGGACTGCTGGTGGTGGTTCGTCAACGGCTGTTGGATTACCGGCGGCGTTATCAGTCTCGGGCTCGGAGCCGATTATTTGATCCAGTACCTTGCGGATGATACCGATGATAACAGGCCGCGCCGTAGCGAGGCGAAAGCGGAAAGTTGATGGATCAGGTTAAGAGAGCGATAGACCCGTGATCACAATATTTAGAGACCGATGTATATATACCCCAACGACTTGTGCTTCTACTTGTTCGACATGTAAAACGCTGAGTTAGACGAATTAGAAACTACTCCGACTTCATTTCTTTGATGATACATCTAGAATCGGCCGCCTAGAGTCTTAGAGGCTGCTATCTGGCATAAATAACAACTAGATTTTGCATGTCAAGATACGCGTAATGGTATGTCATGTTCTTTCGGTAACATAATAGAATGATTAGTGAAACTTTTCTATATGCTGCCAAATCAAAGAGAAAAGGAGACCTAGCTATGTTTACCTTCCAACGAGCGAGCACAAAGCCATAATTGTTAATCTCGAAGGTACAACATTCGACATGTGAGGATCAGTCGTACATGGACCTATATCTTCAAGGCACAATGTATATGACAAGTGACGTAGCGCGATTCACGACCGGGCCAAGAAGGAACATCTTCGAAAACAGCGAATGTTGTAGTGCAGTACACTTCGAGCAGAGAGGAACGCATGTATGTGGTGGTGTTGGTGGATGATACTGAGATCTCTATTTTGGATCCGATCAACCTAGGAAGACTGTGTGTATGAAGGCCCGAACCTATGATGCTAGTAGAAAATCAAGCAAGCCCTGTCGACTCCGCATTCCCAATGGTGAACCTTTATTTCGTCACACAAATTTTCGTCTTCGTCTCTCATGACCCCCCGGCCCGATGGCGACCCCGTTTATGATCTGGGCTTCTCCTTCTTCTCCTTCCATAGAGCTAGCAGACCGACACCAGACACCTTGACGACCTTGAAACGGACACCGGGAATATCACCCTTGGCCTTGCCCTTACGACCGAAACCGGCAATGAGGACCTCGTCGTTCTCGTCGACGAAGTTTAAGCAACCGTCATTGGGGACTGTGGTAAATGATTTGTTAGCTTCGTTCGCAACATAGCTATCTTCCTCCCTAGCGCGCAAAGACGCGGTTGTCCTTCCTGCCACTATCCCACTACTAATTGACCGTCTAGAAGGGGATTTCGTACCGAAAGCAGTTACTTTCTTGCCGTTCTTGATGAGCTGGACACGGACACACTTTCGAATGGCCGAGTTGGGCTGTTTGGCCTCGACACCGACCTTCTCGAGGACGATACCCTTGGCGTGGGAGGAGCCACCGAACGGCGAGGACTTGAAGGCGGTACCGAGGGCACGCTTCTTGTATCCCAGATCGGCCCAGCGCTGATCCTTTCGGTGGGTGCGGAGTTTTCTGGCCGCGTTGAGACCACGAGGCTTGCCTTTACCCATGATTGCTAAGAGGAGACGATGTCAGCGGTTGGGTTCGGCGGTAGTCGTGAATGGGGGCGCGCGGATGTTGTTGGGTGGTTCGATGCAGGAATTGGTCGGTAAAACGCTGGGGGATCGAGAAATCGAGAAATCGCGGGATGGTCGACGATGGTGATGGCTGTTGTCTTGTTGGATGGAAAACCTACCGATTTATTGGTGATATCGCTTGAGATGGGGGTTATTGAGGAGTCTGGTTTGGGGCGTCAGATGGCTGTTCACTCGTGTTGATAGGAAGTTCTTTCGGTTAATTTTTGCACAGAGGGGCGCCGGCGGTCGAAAATTGAAGGGTTTGCCCTAGTGCGGTGTTCTGTGGCGGTGCAAAACGCATGGCCTGTGGCTTGCCCGACTATCTGCACTGTGTATACATACAGTGTAGAAACTGTATAACAGTACCTGGTAAGTTTAGGTACCCCCATGTACTTGTGTACATGTATTCGGGACATCGTCCTTACATGTTCTATCGGTACCCAGCTTTCCCAACCGTCTAAGGAGCAGGCGAACAATCAATACTATCATATCTAAGTCAAGATGTAGCCATGTCTGAAAACAAATCAGCCCCGAGCAATTCGAAAGCTCGCGACCCTCCTCCGAGTCTCTTCCTCCGCCCGTCACCAAGCGCGTCACATGCCTCCCTGCCCGGAGCCACTGCAGGTACCGGAGTGCCATCATCCGGCTTGATGTCGGGCTCCCAGCAACCCAGCGGGACGTCCGCCCAGCAGTCCCAGGCACCGCCGCCTCTTCCTCGCGCGGGTTCCTTGCTCAATCCTCGTAACCGACCAATTCCCCGTCTTCAGACTGGAGATTCGTCTCGAACCGCCGATAGGACCGATGCGCTCTGGGCCGAGATGCAGACGACGCTCGAGGAGGCCGAGTTGTCGGCCAGCGGTGGCACTCACGTATTTGGACGTGATCACGACCGCAAGCTGGCTGAATTACGAACCGCCCAGATCGCGCTGGCACAAGCTTGGGCTCGAAGCGAGGCCGACGACCCTGCTGGTGGATCAATTGCTTCTGAGGCCGAGATGCGAAATTTGAAAGGTGCCCTGGGCGAGGTGGGAGGTATCACCGCCGCGGTGGCGGCCAGTGCTGCTCATAGTGCCACTCTTTCACCAGTTACTGCCAAGGGAACCGCCGACGGCACAGATGGTGGGAAGAGTACCATAGGAACGGGGAGTGCTTACCCCGGCAGTAGTGGTCTCGACGGTGAGAGGCTCGGTGCCAAGCTGGAAGAAGAGACAGAGCGAGACATCCTCCTTGCTAGAAATAGAAGGGAGGCGAATGATCGGTACTTCAGCAAAGTAGATCAAGGTGTGAAAGATGTAGTCGCCAAGCTCGAAGATGTTGCCAAAGCTATGAGGGCTGTAGAGCAGGAGACAAGGAGTGTCTGGGGCGAGGAGAGCGCCCTAGAAAGCGCCGATACTTAACCCCAGCGCATCGCGAGTGCTTTGCACGGCAATGCGAAATCTCTCGAGCCTAAAGCAGTGACTCTATCCTGGGTTTATTCGGATCATTATGCTCTAAGAATGGCGTTGGTATGACTTGGCATATTTATTCATGCAACAGCTGATTTGTGACGACTAAAAGATACCCTACAAAATAGCATCCCAACCTTCCTAATCCTGTAAATATGCTACTTGGCGGTTGCCTCTGCGAATTGTCTATCGTGATTCTTCCGTGTAAAAGCTTATATTCGGGTTCTAGAATATGTCGTACTCGGGGACAGATCCATCGAATGAATCAAAGTATGCTCAAAATTTGGAGACAAGCGCTCAATCCTTGCGACTAGATCTGTGTGATCTCTTCTGGCTTAGGGTCGCTTCTGGTTATCCGTGCGTGCTTGGCGGGCCGTGGTAATTCATCCCGATATATTCTCGAATCATCAATTGTCATGAGCGTTGCTCACGATAGACAGGCTCCAGAGCCCCCACGCAAGTCGCAGCCTCCTTATAAACAATCCAAGATATGAATTTCCTAAATAAGGCATTCACTGCAGCTCCAATCGGCTCAATGTTGGGTGCGTTTGGAGTGCTAGACGCGTCTCCAAAATACTGGTTCAGGTAAACAAGCAAGGAAATCGGCTGAATAATTGCAGATAGTGAGCTAGTGACCCAATCGCGCAACACCACAAGCGGATTCTCTAGAATAGTCGTTTACCGCCAAGATATCGCAGCACCTTTTGATATCCGAGTCGTTCAAACAGATTTCATGTGCTGTATTTGACGATAATTATGTCAGTTCTTGGCACAACGTGCTCGCTGCACGAAACTGCCGCGTTTAGATGGAGTGTAGTGCGATGTCAGGTTAGTGTCCCCCACGTTCCCCGCGATTACAGAGGTCCAGAACAGTAAGTTCTCCGAAGTTGCTGGGTTAGTTCGGCTTTGCTGCCCTTAACGGGGGGAGAGGGGGGTGATCCTCACGAGCTTAAGTTCTATATAGTATAGGTAAAGCACATCAGGATTTGGCCACTAGATTAGTTAGCACGATTTGCTGCCAAGGGACCTTCACCGACGAATCCTTTATAAACAAGCGAGAGAACGGACTATCTCCTGAAAAATAACCTCGTATGAGCGCGTCCTTTCTTAAGCCCCCAATGTGTCATTGTTGAGCGCATTGTCCATCATGGGTCCCAACACTTCTGCCGGTAGCAAGCAGCATCTGGCCCATAGCCATGCGCATGAGGAAGACATACCCGGCACGGTAAACCTCAATGCTGCAGGTAATTATGTCGATATTCCGGGGCGTTCCGAGTCGAGATAGGACGACGACTAATGCGCGACGATTTGTACAGAGGGAGATGACACTGGATATGGCCAAGCACTGTTTCCTGTACCTGCGGAGGATCCCAACGACCCCTTACAAGTAAGCCCATGAGTGACGATTTACTGTTAGAGGAATCTTACCAGAGATTAGTGGTCGAATTTCAAGAAGACGATGATCTTGATCATCTGCTCCTTTTATTCCTTCCTCGCGAACGCTGCTCTCATCGGACCGTCGCCTTATATCGACCTTTGGGCTAAAGAATTCAATATCTCACCGACCAAAGCATCCGAACTCATCTCGTATCCGAACCTTGCCTTTGGCTTTGGTAAGCCAACTTTCTGGCGAGAACATCACCGTCAGAGGACTAAAGTTAGGCAGGGTCTTTGATATTCGTGCCTCTGTATCTGAAAATCGGGCGCAGGCCTGTTATGCTGCTGTCTCTTATTATTGTCAGTCAGCGCTCTTCTAACGACAGCAACGGGCTAAAGTTAATCTCTTACAGTTTTGTGCTGGCATTATCGGAGCATCGCAATGTACCACTTATGGTAGCCTTATGGCTGCTCGAGTCATTCATGGCTTCGGATCGTGTGTCTGTGAAGCCCTCCCCGTTCAGTTAGTCAACGACATATTTTTCCTGCATGAACGGGGCGAGAGAATTGGTTATTATACAGGTATTCACGACCGAACAGTTAAGAATTCCAACTCACAACTAATACGAATCACATATAGTGTGTCTCTGCCTCGGAACGTTCGCTTCGCTGCCTGCGGGATATATCTTGGCTGGAGGATACGGGTGGCAATTGTTCTTTTACGTCGAGTTCGCATTTGGCGCAGCCCTACTCCTGCTTGCCTTCTTCTTCGTTGAAGAGACTTCGTATGACCGGAAAGCAGCCATACTAAAGTTGATGCCGACGATAGAGAGCGAAAAGGTCGTCGATGAGGTGATTGAGGGGTCCCCGACAAGACCATCTGACGCACGTATACCGCCTCGCAAATCATTCGTAAAGTCTCTCAGTCCCTGGGGCAGAGTCGACCACGAAGTACCATTCTTCACCATGATGGGAAGAAGTTTCACCTACTTTCTCGTACCCCAATCGTTATGGGTCATCGCCTCCTTTGGCATCAATATTGGCTTGCTAGCGCTCGGTTATTCGTACACCTTTCCAATACTCATCACCTCGCCACCCTACAACTGGACTGTGGTATGTATCCGATCCACGACATCCATGAAGTGGCAAACTGACATTGAATAGATTAATTCCGGTTTATTTGCGATTGCTGCGGTCATAGGGTATGCTATAGCCGTGCCGTTTACGCCGTCATCTGACAGACTTGCTGCCTACTTCACCAAACGTAATAACGGGATTCGCGAAGCCGAAATGCGTCTAGGGGTAATGTTGCCTGCGAGTACGTATTCCGGATAAATTTCCGCATCTGGAAAAAGTCCTCCTGCCCTTCTACACTACTATTTGTGCTAGCGTATGCTCTACTCCAAGAAGCAGTCTTTCTAATTCCTGGTTCATTAGTGCTGCTTGGGCCGGCTGGCATCATCCTATACGGGTTTGCGGCAGAGAAGGGCCTGCACTGGACACTCTACTTTGTTGGAGGTGGCCTTTCGTACTTTGCCGCTTACTTTTATTTCACCTTTACTCTGGCGTATGCCGTAGACTCTTATTACTCGAATACATCTGAAATGCTGATAGCTATGAATTTGGGCAAACAGTACGCATTCCCGACGACTCACTCTTTTCCCACTCCAGTCAAGTTTTCAATCTTCACACATCCCTGTCTACTCCCAAATGCCCCCAATAACAAGCAAAATCTTTCCGAAAAGCGATACTTTCTAACGCTTGGACTTTTACAGAGCTATCTCTTTTGGTTTTGGCCTAAAACTACTAACATGGGTTATGGAGAGTGGCTATGCAGTTGTCATGTCAGGTATCTTCGGGGGTGTGCTGTTAGCAAACAACCTAGTCTTGCTTGTCTTCATGATCTGGGGGAAGGCAATCCGTAGGTTCATGGCGACTACTTGGTTAGCAAGGTTGCATTCCTCCAGCATCAAGGAAGTTGTCACGCACTGAGTTGGAGTACATCTAGAAACTGAACGATCCTCTGGCATCCAAATCGACTATGCAGCTAAGACACCTATCATAATTATTCTACAAACCTGTGAAGGCGATATCTCCCTCAATTCTCTGCTGCTCGCCGTCTTTTTCTAACAGTATGTTTCCGTGGCGAGACCCAATCGGCTGGGGAACGCAATGGGTCTTTCCAGGGTGTTTGGGCGTACTCAAGATACGAACGGATTTAAATGCTGACACGAATAGTGTATGTCATGTTGGCGAGCCCGTCCCCCTTGCAGCTGAATCTTTACATGCGGTGGAGTGGGCCGGGCCGAACTAAAGCCTTTGGAGGCAGAATTACAAGCTTTCCCTACAGCGAATACCGGAGCTGAATCGTCCCAAGATATCCCATGCTCATTCTGTTCCAAGATTATATCTTGTTGTAGAATTATCTGACACCAGCGCAGCCACGGCACCTCCGGACGCACGACTAATACCCGCGCGACTGGGATTAACAGCATTGCATCTCCGCCAGTTACACGACCTAGTGTAAAACGACAACGGTTTTTTGTGATTCTGATTCGTTGCCCTTGCGATGAAATTAATCATCGTTGGATATCAGATTAGGTAGTCAACGTCACTTCCCTAAGTCCCATTTATATGCGATACATAAAATAACAATGATATATAGGTAGACTACGATCTAGCGGTACCAACTCTCAGGCATTGCTGGCCTACCCCAGGATTACAATAAGGAGCTCCACAATGAAAAGGAAACTACTGCAAGCCTGCCTTAGAAGCTCGCAAGCTGGATTAAAGATTGGACGAGGCCACCCGCCCCTTGTTCACGTGAGCAAGGGGCCGTTGCTGCATCTGAGGCCGGCAAGACGTAGACGGCAGAAACTGACAGCATGAAGCCCCATTCCAGAGCACCTAGCGGACGATTCCCTGCTGGCGCGGCGGCCAGTGCTCGGGAGGTTCGCTTGTATAGATCGTTCGATCATGAAGAATAGCTGCATTCGAATGCATGTCAATAAATGCAGGCTAGACAGCATGTCCCTGCCTAGCTGCTAGCTGCACGTCAAGCCTCCAAATATCAGCAGTAGAAGCCGCCCGGAAATCATGATTCACTTGCATGAAACTTGAACTTTGCGCATTCGAGAGGCGCTATACATACATTAGTTCATTGTTTACATAATTCCTTCGTGAGTAGCGTAAGCTTGGTCCTCTCCCGATGAGGTCGGGTGAGATTCCCCTTCGGTCAACGGCACGGCTGCCACGGCACGGGTCGCTTCTCCCACCGTCGTGATTGGATCAGACGTCGAACGCTGTTGTCTGCAATACTGACTCAGGTACAGGATCTCTTGGCATCCCAACTGCAGGAAGACCCGACGATGGGTATTTAGCCGAATGTCCAATCCTAGGCCATAGTTCCACATCTTTCGGAACGAAGCGCTAAACATAATCTGTAGAAGTTGTCATTTATACCTAGTATGGCAAAAGCTAGGGCAGTCAAGCCCCTCAACCCAGATTTCATGGGTTCAGCCCATTGAGACTAGACTCATCAAGCTGAATCGATCTGTAATATCATGCAGCATATCGTTGTTCCATCCAAGCCATGTTACCCAGTCCCCAATTCCCAATTGCGGACGCATTTATAACGCTCAGGTTTGATATTGTCCCTGGTTAACTACATATTGCACTCTTTATTGACATATACCAGAGTGAAGCGCTGGCCCGAATAGGTACTAGGCAGAAACATGAGAGACACGAAAGCCATTGACGTCATCGAACCCAGATTATCTCTCAAGTCTGTGCGCTGATTGCGTAAGGTAGACATGAGGCTACCCATGAGTTCGCTAGCCGATGTAGTCCTTGTTCACGGCGGCCGGTTAGGATACGCTCTGTCACCGTCCAGAGGCTGGATGAAGAGCTGTCTACGTTAAAGTAAGTGCCGTGAGCAAAGTTTTTTTATCGATGATCACTACCTTTTTGAATTTAGAGCGCAGTTTTCCAAGTCAGCGCGATCTTGAATGTTACACCCGTACGGCTTCAACTTAGTCAAGAACCAAACGGTTGACGATCATTTCCCTCTTTCGAGATGACAACACACATCAGTTCCAAGAGCAGGGGACACGAGAAGCAGCATGGGACTTGACCACGGTATTCTCCTAGAACAAGCATGGCACGTTGTATCGTGATGGCAAGGTCAATTTGTTGAGGACATTGCCCTGATTCTGCGGTCGGGCCTCGTCGAACGGCAGCGCCGGAGCCCTCGAGGGAATGATGACGACGATGGACCTCGATTGTCATTGTGATCTTGACGAGAGTCGTCAATGCCACTACACTACACGAATATAAATATCTGGCTTTCCACCGGATTAAGTCTCGAAATTCATCAGCAACCAGCACAGCAACCACTCAAGCCAATACACCTTCACCTCTACAATCTCTACAAACTCGCCAACAAACGAGAACATTCAAGTTCCAATTACTACAATCAACATGCAGTTCTCTACTCTCTTCATCACTCTCCTCGCCTCTGCCGTCATGGCCAACCCCGTCAAGCGCAACGGCGGCAACCCCCCAACTCCCTACGACGCTTGCCCCGATGGACTCTACAGCAACCCTCAATGCTGTGCCACGGATGTCCTTGGTGTTGCTGATCTCGACTGTGCAACTGGTACGTGATATTTTACACGGATTTGTAATATGTGGACAGATATCGCTGACACAATGATACTGCAGTCTCTGCCATCCCCTCCAGCCCCTCTAGCTTCGAGTCGATCTGTGCTACTGGGGGCCAGCGTGCTCGTTGCTGCGTTATCCCCGTGGTAAGTGGCACCCGTAAATCGAGTGACATATTTTATTATGAAAGGAGAAATATTCTAATAGACTGCCTCTCAGCTCGACCAGAGTGTTCTCTGCGAGACTCCAGTCGGTCTCTAAATTCACGGCGAAAGACTACCGAGGATGGCATGTTGAGAGACTGATAAGATGGAGAAGCTTGGATTGGAAGCGTCATTCATTCGCTTAAAGGGGTTGGTGAGGATGAATGTCATTGCGGAGTTGATGTTGTTGGTGGGGTGTATTAGCAGTAGCGCAGGGCTGGGGAAATGTATCATCTCTCGTTGAATACAACATTGTCACATGATCACTATCGAAAATGTCTTTCAAAGTTGCAGTCAGAGGCCAGGCATTGCCTCATCGCCCTCCAGCTTTTATGCCTTAAGACGCAGCATAGACGCAGCGCGGATGCAGCACCCCTCTGCCCTGTAATATCAGGCTGATAAGTAAGTCTCTCTCAGTGGTTATGAAGACGCGGACGGCAAGCAATGCCTGGGTCGCATTACCCCAATTGAGAATCTGGGAAACTCTCGAATAAATTTATACTAAGGGTACTTTTCCTGCAGCAGATAAATCTACAGCCGTTTAGACATCTCCGGTCGAAGGTTCGCGCAGAAGTATTTTCTACTTTGACATACATGTAGTTTCGGGTGTTGGTTTTGCAGTGAGACGCAGCGTCAGCAGCCTGAGCAATTGGTGCGGGCGTACATCCCTAGAGACAGAGCATGCAGCATTAGCTCTCGACGCATGTAGACCATCCTTCCATCCACTTTCGACGCAAAATCGCAAATAGGGAGGACACACCTTTTACTCTCCTTATCTCCTATCCTTTTGTTCCTGCTTTGGAATCGCTTTCACGAGCCAGGCCCGCCATTTCGTTACTCCCAAGCGGCTGAGACTTTGGCTTAACCAGCAATGAAAGATCTTCAGCTATTGACGGCCTCAGCCACAGAGCTGCAGGCCCTGCTTCGCAGCGGAGATCTCACCAGCGTCCAGCTTGTCAAGGCCTGTCTAGATCAGATCGCGAAGCACGACCGATCAGGTTTAACCCTCCGTGCCATTGTTTCTACCCCGCCAGAGGCATACGTTCTCTCAGTTGCCGATGCCTTGGACAAGGAGCGAGCAGCAGGCAACCTCAGAGGTCCATTGCATGGAATTCCAATCATCATCAAGGTGGGAGCGGTGCATCTCTCCAGAGCCGCACAAGTTCGATGCTTACCAACTGCTTACAGGACTCTATCAACACCGATCCCTCGCTTGGCATGCCAACAACCCTCGGTTCATATGCTTTCGAGAAATCTCGACCTAAGAGCAACTCCATTGTTGTGCAGACGGTGAGAGCCTCGGAATATCGTCTATCAGATGTCCCATCTGACGACATATAGCTCCTAGATAAAGGATTAATAATTCTAGGGAAAGCTAGCCTCACGGTGAGCAGATCTCCCAACGCTCCGCCCCCGCCTCCCCCTTATTTTTTCCCGCGTGAGACCTCATAGAGAATTGACTCGTATAGGAATTGGGCAACTTCAAGTAAACTCCACCAATGCCTTTCTGCCGCATCTGGCAACGATCTAACAATTTCAGGGGCGATAACATTACGTCTGGCTGGTCGGCGCTCAATGGCCAGACTCAGTCAGCTTATATCCAGGGCGGTGTAAAGCCCAGAGAGATGCGTCTGGGCCACACAGTAAAGTTGGTCCAAAATATGTTTACCCGTGCGCTACTGACTCGTTACTACAGGCTCCAGGTGGTTCTTCTTCGGGCTCGGCCGTGGGAGTTTCTGCAGGCTACAGCCCCTTATCTATTGGCACCGAAGCAGATGGATCTCTTTGCACACCTGCATCTCGTGCTGCCTTGTACGGTATGAAGCCAACAGTTGGCTCCACGCCTATGGATGGCATTTTTGTCATCTCGACCGCTTTTGACACCGTCGGGGCCATGGCAAAATCGGTTGGAGATCTCGCCACATTGATCGAGTATGTCAAAAAAAAAGCTCCTGGTAGCAGCGCGGCTAGGCCCGACTACAAAGCTGTGTTTCAGCAAGACTGGTCGGATTTGCGGCTGGGGTTCGTAAACCCGGATAAGTGGTGGCTCCCTCCGGGACTGGTCACGCCTATCGAGGAAGTCAATGCGCAGATTGTAAGCATGCTTGTTTTGTCTTGAGACGGGTCGTACGCAGCTTTGAGCTCATTGTGGGTTTAGAAATTCTCGTACGAAACGGCGATGAAGAAAATCGAGAGTTCGGGTGGGGAAGTTGTCTACCCCGTTGAGCTAGTTCACCCCAAGCAAAATGGCATCGGGAAAGCAATGGACACAATCTTTGGTAAGTGAAATGTTGGGGAGATGGAAGCACGGCTGATCATCAAGCAGATTACGAGCCTCGTGGTGTTGTGGCTACATATCTCAAAACGAGGGATGATCCAGACATGAAGAGTTTGGAAGACATCGCCAATTTCAACTTTAAACATGCCGATCTGGAATTACCAGAAGGTAGCTCAACTCGTCGCCCTTGCCCAGAACATTATACGTAGCTGACCAGGCAAGCAGACTATCCCAATCAAAATGCTATACTAGATGCGATAAATCATAGCTACACGTCCGCTGATCACGAAGCGGCTAAGGCAACGCTTCAGACGGAAGCTCTAGAGAACGGTGTGCGGAAGATCATGGAAGAGAATAAACTAGATGCTATCATTGGACCGACAGACGGGCCTTTGGCTTCTATATCAGCAGCTATTGGTAAGATTCCTCGCTCCGTTACAAGACTTGTTGTTGACACGCATATAGGAGGTCCCATAGCCACTATGCCAGTCGGTCTTCTGAACTTGTACGGGAGGCCTTTCGGTCTGTCTGTAATTACGCTTCCAAAGCATGATAGTGTCTTGTTCAAAATCATGAGTGCGTGGGAAGCGACATTCCCTAAGAGAGCCTTGCCTTCACTGCTGCTTGGGCAAGACATAAATCTCTAGGGAGAAAATGAAGGACATTGTAGGAGAGCGATTAGATAAGCCACTTGTGGCTTGTGTCAGATTGTACGGTTACCCAATTAGGACTAGATACAGGGACTATCCTCTGAATGCCCTACCTTAAGTAATAAGATGAATCTGTGGCTGATGCTAGAGAATGTCCGAAAATAGTTTAGGGCAATATACAGATAGTACACTACGTGATGTCCGAAACCAGGGTCGAAGGGATAATAGTGTATGTCCAAAAGTCTGGCACAAGGACATTCGAAGGATATAGGTAGTTATTATATCACAAAGTAGTCCCAATTGGGTAATCAATCTGACGACTACTGCGCGCATTAAAGAGCTAGGTTGCTTACTAATATTTCTTCACGTGGCAGTCAATCTAGCGAAGAGCGAGTACCTACGCGACAGGAAGCACATCTAGCTTCTATCGCGAGTAAAACAATTGAACGATTCCCATTGTTATTGTTACGCTATAACCTGAGCGATGGCATATGCATCACCGCAACCAGCAATCGCTTTGCCGCCCTCTATCACCTTTGAATCCATCAGGTTAGACACCAAACCAACAGCAACCATAGAGTGCTCGAGAGTGCAGAGCCTTGGCAAGTCTGGCTACTCTAATATTCTAGTGATCTTCCTTAATGGCCTCATCGCACCGCAGTCATTCTGGCTACCTGTCATGGCCCTCACGCTTCGTCGCCTCGGAATGGGCGACGCCGGCGCCAGCAGCGATGCATCTCGACCTCAGATGCTGGCATATGATCGCTACGGTCAAGGTAGAACGATTGATCGCGACCCGGGTGACGAGGGAAAAGAAGAAGGGTATGGACATGATACGCTAGATGTCGCACGCGACTTGCATCAGCTCATCTGTCAAACCACCCAAGACTCGGACCACCAACCCAGGCCTATCATGTTCGTCGCTAACTCGATCGGATGCGCTGTCGCTCGTCTATACGCCGAGCAATATCCTGGGACCGTAGCGGGCTTGTTGCTTCTTGATAGCATCATGGCCAACTCCGACTTTGTCAGCATATTTCCTGATCCAGATAGTCCTGACTTTGATCCCGGCTCATTGCCCCAAGACGTTACACCAGAAATACTGCGCGAGACGCGTCAAAAATTTCGCGAGATCTTCCACCCCAGCGTAAAGAATCCCGAAGGCCTAGATAGGCGCAATCTAGCCACACTATTGCCTGATTCGGACAATCCCTTTCTTGATCATGGATCTGGCGAGAGAGCGCCATTTGTGTCAGTAGTCGGTCATGATCCTGAGTGGTTTGCCAAGGAAAGTCTTCGAGGCTCGATGGAGACGCCAATTGCTATATCTATGAATTACACAAATCCTACCTGGCACCGTTATAATCAAGGCCTCACCAGGCTTACAGAACCCGAGAAAGCATCCGGCCCGATTATTGCGAAAGGTTGTGGCCACTTCGTTCAGAGAGACGACCCGGTATTTGTTGCTGAGCTGGTATGTAAAATGCTAGAGACTATTGCGAAAGGTTCATAACTAGGAATGTCTTGCCGGCACCATATGGGATATACGGCCCAGGCACCACAGCATGCTGAAGTGAACTGAGCTGGCTATTTGCACCTATACGTGTATGTTAGCGCTATACTGCTGCGGGTACTTTAGCTGCAATGAAGGTAACGCGATGATGAGTATGAACGGGTTCTAGAGAGAGGCATAAAAGGATTAATGAAATTTCAAAGAATCTGAGACGCTGAACTCGACATTCTCCGTACATAATGCTGTGAACCAGGTTCAGGGCTCCTTACGGAATCGTTTATTTTTATCTCATTATTTACACTGGACAGATGTACATCTAACAGCATCCTCGGCTGCTGAATGATTTGAGGATATCTAATAACGGGTCAAATGGTCCGTGGTACTGGTTTATATAGTCAATTACTGTGGTAGAGTTAGGTATTTGAAAGTTAGCAGGCGAGGTAATACATAATAGGTAGTATGAGGGGATTCAGGGGGAGTGCTACCGTACTGTACTATTGTTGGTATAACACTGTGTCTTCGTGTCCAATTTGGGTAGCTAGCTGTATATTATGTAAGCTAGCTTTCGGACCGATATTTAGGAGGGGTACCTCGAGTACTTCTCTGATTATTCTACCCTGGCTCTGATCTGCACTAAAATTGGGTGGTGTGGAGAGCAGCGATAAAATAGGTTAGACCCGCGGGCTGTAGGGTGCAGACCTGTTGAATGTAGGTGGGTTAGAGCAATCAGACGGCACCCAACCCAAAATACCTACTTAACGCCCCCACCAGGAAACGCGACACCAACGCCGTTTTTTTCCAGCTTGATAAACGAGCATCGTCGGTTTTTCATCATGGGGTCTCAAGCGCTCTCTAATGTCGCCAGTGTCGCCGGCACCCCAACAGGCCATCAGCCTGCTGTTTCTTCGAGTGCTCCCGATTGCCCAAATCCCCTAGATCGCTTCCGAGTGGCCATCTCTGACCAGATTGGGCGCATTCTCGGCGTGAATGCGAAATTAGTATTCGACGGCCTCGATCGAGCCGCGACGCTTGACAAGGGTGATCTGGTGCTAGCGATTCCCCGGCTCCGCCAAAAGGGGGTGCCCCATGCTGCATTGGGTGCGAAAGTGGCAGCTGAAGTAAGTTTGGACATAAAAAAAACTCAATACCCACTGATCCACGCGTGCTGGTCCCATTCAGTACTAATGCAGTATCACTCCGCTCGCTAGTTCGAACAAGTCGAGGGCGCTAAAGTCGAAGTTCCTACCGCCGAGGGTCAGTTTGTCCGCTTCTTCTTTAGTCCTAGCGAGCTTCCATCCACCTTGCTCCCACTCATTCTCCAACAACGAGACGCCTACGGCTTCGACCCTCGCCATGGACTTCGTGACTGGTCGGACCCCGAGGCCGGGAGGAAAACCATCATTGTCGAGTTCTCCAGCCCCAATATCGCCAAGAAATTCCACGCTGGCCATTTGCGGAGCACCATCATCGGGGGCTTTCTTTCTACTCTCTATGAATGTTTGGGTTACAACGTGATCCGCATGAACTACCTCGGGGACTGGGGTCGTCAATATGGCCTGCTCGCCTGTGGATGGGAGCGTTACGGCGATGAAGCCGCCTTCGCCAGGGACCCAATTGGTCACTTATTTGACGTATACGTCAAAATCAATGCCGACTTCCAACCGGAAGAAGACGCCTACAAGGCCGCTGCGAAGCGCGGAGAGCCCACTTCAGAGCTGGAATCAAAGGGTCTCCTGGGCGAGGCGAAGGCTTACTTCAAACGAATGGAAGATGGCGACCAAGATGCCCTGCAGCTATGGCAGCGTTTTCGAAGTTTGAGCATCCACAGATACCAAGAGACATATGGGCAGCTCAACATACATTTCGATGTATACTCTGGGGAATCTCAGGTGAAGCAAGAAACTATGGAAAACGCCGAGATCATCCTCCGCGATCGAGGTGTCACGGAATTCCGCGATGGTGCCTGGCTTGTTGATTTCACCAAACATGGGGCGAAAGCTCTGCAGGTCGCCATCACCCGGAATCGAAACGGGACCTCCAATTATCTCCTTCGAGACATAGGTGCTGCTATACAAAGACATGACGAGTATCATTTCGACGAGATGGTGTACGTCGTCATGGCGGAGCAAGAGACTCATCTCCAACGCTTATTTAAGATTCTAAGCCTGATGGGCGGGGAGTATGAAGACTTCGCCAAAAAGATGAAGCATATTACTTTTGGAAAAGTACGTGATGTAGTGACTCTTTTCTTCTCCCCATCTAACTAGGTCATCCTGTAGGTGACTGGCATGTCTACTCGTAAGGGAACGGTACGATTTCTAGACGACATCCTCGCAGATGTCGGCGACTTCATGCACAAGCGAATGCGTCAAAACGAGCTGAAATACAGCCGGGTTGATGATCCTCAGCGAACGGCAGAGATTCTTGGGATTTCCGCTATCATGGTCCAGGATATGTCGGGGAAAAGGGCTAACAATTACGACTTCAATCTCGAGCGGATGACAGCGTTGGAGGGAGATACAGGACCATACCTCCAGTACGCTCATGTGAGACTGTGCTCCATATTCCAGAAGGTAGACATCTCGCGCGACGAGATGTTAGCCGCCGATTTCTCGCTTCTTTCCAGCTCACCTCACGCTATTAAGTTGCTCCGCGTCATGGCACAGTTTCCAGACCTTGTCAAGCAAGCACTCAAAACCTTGGAACCTACCACAATCCTGACCTATCTGTTCAAGCTGGCCCAGCAACTCAGCTCTAGCTATGATCATCTGAAGGTACTGAATGCTCCAGAAGGGCGTCTTGTCTCTGTGGCGCGGGCGGCACTGTACGAAGCCGCCCGCCAGACACTTTATAATGGAATGGTGCTGCTTGGGCTCACCCCACTTACTAGGTAGGAAAGCATTCCTAGTTTGGAGTATATACTTCCAACTAACCTTACGCAGGATGTGATACTTCTGGTGCAGTACTGGTCCGTAGCCCGATTTTGACTCGTTTAGGTTGGTACTAGGTAGGTTTGTTTCGCAGTTACGTTAACACCACAGCCGAGAAGGCGTGAGAGGGCTGGTAGGGGGTTGGAGATACTGGGTTTGGAAAAAATGTTGCCAATTGCATTGTGCTGATATAGCACGTCACAGCGGACACACTGGAAAACTCAAAACATTTTAATGTAAGGCACCTAACAACTCACAAAGGGGAGAAGAGAGAAGAATGGAGCAATTTAGAAAAACATGAAATAGTAAATGGTAGGTCTTGCGCTTAAATACTAGAACTAGGTCCTGTCTTATTGTTACGGCACCAAGTGCTGTATGGTCTGTACGGGCCCCTCGGGGCCCCTATGAATAAAAATGGTATAACTACACACGCCATTCCGCCCTCGTGGCGATGCGATCAAAGACAAATAGGGGATAATGGCCAAAAATATCTAACAGAAGCTCTGAATCTATTATGTAATGGTTTTAATCCTTTTCAGTTCGCTAAATCAATCATTGCCGAGGGAGGCGCATAAAGCAGTACGGGATTATTAAAGGAAACCGTATAGATGCCGGAGCTAGAGCTGCCCCTATTAACTAGCTCTGAGTTCATTATACCGGTATACCAATTGTCAAAGATCGATATATAACGACCAGCTCTGAGCCCGTCAAGTGATCTCACTACGCGCTTTGTACGTGAAATGGATTAAGTCGGGTATATACAAGCTATTTGCGGGCTACCAGCACATTAGCGACGAGCTCCAAGCCAACTGCGCCCATCTTTTCATGTCGAGCACATTCAAGTAGCAGACCTTTTCAAATCAGCTGCCGTCGTCAGCTTTGAAACCCCCGACCTGAAGAGCTTGTCGCAAGTCGGCTTCTTTGAAATTCTCCAATGGGAGCAGCGGTGGCATCGGCCCATCGCGGCCACGGGTGCGCCAGTGCGCATGCTCTGGAGCCTCAACCTGCGCCATGAAGATCCAGATAGTAGCAGTAGCGAGGCCGCCTAGCTTCATGGTTCGATAAACCTGTCGAGCGGCCTCATCGTGGTCCCCCAGACAATGGAAGGCGAAGCTTGTGATTGACTGTGTGAAAGTGTCGTCGGCAAAGGTGTTGTCTTGAGCAGACATGACGGCGGTCTCGACGGGCTATCCCTTCCTGTCGGATAGCTTTCGAACGCCCGCAACGAACTCGGGATTGATGTCCGTCGCGTGGATTTGGATCTCGGGGGGGTTTCGTGCCATGACTGTCTCGGTCACGGCACCTGACCCACAGGCGTTGTCGTGGATGACGTCGCCGTCTTGGACGGGAGGGATCAAGCTCAGACAGTAATCAATAGCGATCTCACTGACGTCGCCCTGCAGCTCGGCCAGGTGCTCAGCCTGGTAATTGGTGAGCTGCTTCGGCCGAAATGCCATCTTGGACGCAACAAGTGGAGAGAAGGGGTGTGAGTGGCGATGCTCTTGTCGAGATCAGCCGTGCGAAGGTCACGAGATAGATGCGTGCAGTGGACGGGTAAGTTGCTGAATAAAGTCTGCGATGGACGGCGTCAACGAGCGGCGTTTCAAAAGACCTCGCCGTGAGTTGTGTTACTTAAGTACATATAGGTAATTACCTGCTTAAGAACAAAGGAAGTTACGATAGGTACTCCGTAGCCACCAAGCCCCATTCCGAGCCTCAGCATCGGAAATGAGATGTGTCAAAGGAAAATATCGAAGTCCCCTGCAGACGGATCCATCCGTCATACCTTGCATCGCTACATGGAGAGCAGTCTCCGGGAACATGAAGCACAGGAGGGACTATACTATATATACGAGTTATACGCGTTGATAATAATAGGTACATGTGTATCGAATGGGCCTATGTTAGATGAAACAATTGGACAGTCCTGCTATTTGTTGCATACTTAAGTGACCAGCAAGTTTCTCTATAGGCAATTAACAAAAGTCCAGTAGCCCTTGTTGAACAAGTCCTCGACAACCCGCTATCACCGCTTCGCCATCCATGAGGCCATGAATATATGATTCTCCTACAAGAACCCAACTACTTCCCTGCTGCCTTATAATATAAGGAACACCACCGCCAGGTATAATTGCGACAGTACCACCTATGCGAGAATCTGATGGGCCAATCCCCATCATCATGTACCAGAATCTCATGTAAGTACA
This sequence comes from Nemania serpens, assembly GCA_022578855.1. NCBI lineage: Eukaryota > Fungi > Ascomycota > Sordariomycetes > Xylariales > Xylariaceae > Nemania > Nemania serpens. The sequence continues at coordinate 142,635 of MU396731.1, read as the reverse complement.
CCACACCATCTTGGAAACACTGATCCCATTGGCGTCCATAGTGGGGGTATTGTTCAGCAGTAGTGGCTTTGATGATATGGCTTGCCCAAGTTGATATATCGGTTTCTGCTAATAGTGGCAGTGCGGCTTCGCAGATGCTTATCATTATTGATTTGAAAGACTGTTTAAACCCTGTGTTAGAGTGTTAAGATAAGGTCTTGTTATAAGGGACAGCATAGTATAATATTGTATTAACTTTTCATATAAGGTTAAAACTATAAAAATATAAGTGTAGTTAAGACAAACTAGGTTATATATGTATTACCGCTTATTATTAGACTGCCTGATATTGGAGAAGTCAATTGACATGTACTCGTGAGCTGTTTGCGTTGCGTCACTTCCGATGAAGTTGGTTGTGGAATCTATGCATCTGTCGACGATATGGTTGGGATTTTGTATTTGCTTGATTGGCTGTGCTATTGTTTAGATGAGTTTGTCTTGTGCAGCTGCGGACGGAGGTGATTCTACTGAGACATGTATACGGTATTGTGGACTGATATAGATCAAGTATACTGTGCGCTAAGCTCAGTCCGCAACTTGTCTTAGGTGCTAGGGACGAGCGATTGCCTGTTGCGGCGGGAGGCATGCCGCTCATTGGTAGGAAACCTGCCACCTGGAATTACACAAGCAGATGAACTTACCCAGGAAACGGAACGGGTATCACAAACAACGTCATTAGACCCTCTTACATTGTTTTCTAATTTCCTCCATTGAATCATTTCGGTTCATGAAGGCGGTAGGAAACTCCGAGTTGTTCTCTGTTCTACGTATCACACCTATTGTACCTCTCTCTAATTATAACTTATAAGCTCGAATAACACTACGAACGTTCAGACAGACAGCAGCGGAACTATTTACAATAGAAGCATCGCCGCCAGCTTGCCTCGGAATAGTCCAGATCACATAGGACAGCACACCAAGAAAATCTCAAGAAAGCAAATCTCAAGATGAAGAGCTCAATCCTAGCGACAGTATCTCTCCTCGGCGCAGTCTCTGCACTCCCTGGATTCATACCAACGATCACGGCTGCACCTGAGCTGAAAGGCAATTCGGTCGATACCTCCGTCAAGCACAGCTCAAAAGCCTGCACATCAACAGACTGTTGGGCTTCTTATGCCGAGTGCAATGGCTCCCTGACTTTCGTCTACCTGTACCGTCTCCCCCCTATATCCTCTATTGCATAGTAGCTGATTTATTGAACTAGCTGCTACACGCCTCCGCCTTGTGGGACGGCTACTTCGCCAGAGCCGTATAGTTGCCCACCTCCTTCAACTTCTCCTGCAGCGCGTCTCAATTCCACCAGTCCGACGGTCTTTACGATATATCCGGCTTCTAAGACATCTACCGCTCCATCCGTTCATACGAAAGCCCTTACTTTCACAACCGCTACTACTTCCTCCTGATTTTCGGTTGGCATTCTGTAGGCGTTATGGGAATTTGGAGGCACAGCGTTTGTTCTATTCCAGAAATGTGATCAGTCAGGCACTACAGACGTCGGCCCTGGCAGTGGCTTCTTCTGGAGGATTGCTGTGAGCATATAAGTACATGGAGATACCCGTATATCCTTCAATCATACTATGAGTCAAACAGTATTTCGCATGGCAGGGTTAGCTGAAATTTAAATGCATTAGAAGGATGGAGCATGGTGCTCAATTTATGCTCGTCATATGACCGACTTACTTATTTATGAGACTCGGTGCATTTTCTCCTGATACACCCAGTCAGCTATTTATACTCTCTCAGTGAATCAGGCGACGACGTAACATAAGGATTCTAGTTAAGACCCTTGCAATTCTGTTCTGTCTTATAAAGCGGCGAATACTGCAGCTTTCCCTAATAGATAGGAATAGCGAAAGGTGTAAGTGGGCCTTTATTCATGCTGCTGACCGAGTCATCATCACTTGCAATTGCAGCGACTATCGTTGGCATTAGAGCATGTGAGAGTTCCTGCTAGCGCTGCGATGAACTCGATCCTTATGCCACCGAGGGACGTCTCTTCTGTCTCGCAGAGGAAGTGCTGCAATTATTTGGGTGCGCATCCTTCAGCAAATCCTTGGCCACTGCCTTATAACTTCAATCATTACTCATTACTGCAGTGATGGTTCTATGGGGGAAGCTGGCCAACTACTGGCTGTGAGTGCTCCTCGATTCTTGACGGTCTTTAACTTAGCAAGTATGCACAATCTGAATTCAAGGACGTATTTGCGGCATCTGCGCTCGCTGCTAGAGTTGTCGGTGCGTAACGAAGCCAATTGCTTGAAGGGACGATATTTCGCCAAGCCACAGAGAGGGGCTGGTGAATGGCCCAACCCTGCGTGCCTTGAGATTCAATATCGAATCGCTACCACCGACTGGAGCAGTCGGCTGTTTGTGCATTTGCAGAAACAACTGATCTAGGCCTGTAAATCTAGGCATTCCCGGCGTGTAGCTGTGGTACGGAAAGAGAATCAGATGGAGTGAGAAATGTTGGCTTCATTGCTCTCGTCGGCTGGCGAGAACTGAAGTGTCTGTTTGCAGCTGATGGAAGCCTAAGCCGCTATTTGGCATGCTACATAGGTACTTCATCTCCGATCTTGGCACTATTCCCCGGATGTACTAGCGGGCGTACCCGGCGTGGCTGTGGGTCGACGTGCTGTCATCAAACTGGGTAATCCGGTGTTCCCACCTCCCAACTTCCAACTCAGTACCTATTAATACTTATTTAACCTGCCTAAGGTATCCATTGCGACCTCGACATTTTTAGGCAACTACAACACATTTACCTTCATTCCGCAATTAGAGTCATATTGCGCTTATCTCTCTGGATTGCCGCACAAAGCCTTCAACTACATTCCCTACAGCTCGCCATTAATCCCTCTTGCGTAAAGCAACAACCGAGTCAACCAATCGATCGAAGTCAGCACCCGTGAACCGACAAAATGCGATTCTTTACCGCCGCCGCCGCCGCCCTGGCTGTTACGCAAGGCGCATTCGCCGTCGATATCCAGAAAGATATCATCATGACCTTTCCTCAAGGGACACCGGATAGCGTTGTCAGCCGGGCGATGGAGGATATCCGCAAAGCTGGTGGCACCATAACCCACGAGTACAAGCTGCTGAAGTACGAGATCTCTTTCAAACTATCACTCTGCATGCCAAATCTACTACTAGTACTATGAAAGCGGACCTGTCATTGCCTCCAATGTTACTTGGCTCCCGCTGACGATCACTTGCGGCGATGATGCGGTGAAGTGTCTTGCCATATAGCGTACTGACTATTTTGACCAGGGGCTTCGCGGCCAAGGCACCACAGAAAATTATTGAGACTGTTACGACCTGGAGCACCGAGTACCACGCAATTATCGAAGAGGACCAAATCGTGGAGATTTCTCATCCCAACTCTCACTGAGCCACCACTGGCTCCGCGAGTCGACAAACGTGATTACGACTTAAACGATCTGTGGTTCTACGCTACTCCGATACCCTCACCATGTGATCGTAATGCTTTTGATGAATAGCGAGAAGAGATGAATGATTAGGCGACTTGTTATATATGATAGAAGAGGAGGCTGGATTCCATTGTCTCGGCGTTTAGAGTCTGACTTCCTGTTTATATGCTCGAAATAATTGCTGTACCCGTCAAAATATCAAGAAATCCAATCATTCCTGGTGCGTACTGGACATCTAGGTGATGCAATACTTAGTTCAATGTAGTTGTCCTCGCTATCTTCCGTTTCTATGTTTCCCTCCTGGGCTCCGCGAGAGCTTCATGAGAAATGCCTCTATTGGGGGGACACTGCTAGCCGGAGAAAACACAGCATGGAACTCTACAAGTATTTTTAGGTGGACCTGTATTCGTAAATCGGAAAATGCGTCAACTGTCGTTTTGCTCGCCGTCGACGTGATAAATCCAGCGACGTCATCAATCGTTCAGATTTAAGTAACAATAATTATATCTCACAGCCCTTACCCAGGGTATCTTAGGTAACCGGAATTCGAATTGGGGCTTGCAGCTGTCGTGTCGCGTGCGCCTCGACCTTCACATGCAGAAAAGTGCTCAACGGCCCGAACTTGGCACTTCCACAACCCAAACTCGCTCGCTGTCATAATTGGCACTAATACGAACCCATTCAGGATTCGACGGGGCTAACGCCAGCTAATGTCCAGAAGTCTCCCCTTGCTCTCCCTCCTAAACGCACCCATTTCTAGTTTAGGGCTGTGAACTTCTGTAGGTACCGTGGGAGTATCTACAGTAATGTACCTCTCCGTGTTGCAGGCTTGTAACACATGAAGATGTAGGTGTATGCAATCCGACGATCATGTCTATTTTAAGGGGTTTAGCATTGTGTGTAGGCCCGGCAAAGCTGGGTAGCGGTAGGTATCCCGTCTTACATTGAACACAAAAGCCTTTATGGGCCTGTATGGCAAATGACAAAGGTGGCAATGCCAGACGACAAACACCTCCTTAGACTATCCTGCTGCTCTGGCTGAAATATCTACAAGTCCTGAATAGCAGATAGCTACATGTAGCATACATGTAAGGTTCAATGTTCCCAATCTACTTACCGGTACAAAGTAAGTACCTACATACATATGTAGGTACTAAACATAGACACTCCACCTACGAAGTATTATTTGCAGCAAATCTGCCGTCGTAGCGTGTTTTCCCCCTGGCGCTCCATGCGCTCTAGCGGGGTCGGTATATTAGACTTCCTGCCCATGATGTACCCACTTATGCTCAGTCCCTGGTAGTAATAATTCCGGCGCAACGCTTCCTATCTTCAACCTGCGATCCCGACCTGGCGATGACAACCTGACACGACCCCCAACACGCACGACAATCAGTCGCTTTGTCTTCGAATACAGCTTGACCCCGGTTCCCTTCAGCGAAACGTCGTCCGATTATTGAAACCCATGAGACAATGCGCTTTATGATCGACTGAACAATACGCACTCTACCCAACAATGGAACCCTGATGCTCTTTGTAACGGATCTTGACCTACTTCTTGAGCTTCGACGCCCGCGGCCCCATGAGCCCTCGATCTGTCGACAACGGTCACTGATACCATGAGTTCTGCAAAACTCTGTATACGTTCCTATACTGCGTTCCTGTAGAGTAGCAGTCGCAGTTCCTTCTCAACAGCGTCTTTGCACACCTTCACTTCCTTTCCTCTGTCTATTCCTTCACCCGCTTCGCTACCGCCGAATCGAACCCCCATATACCGGCCACGATATTCCAAACCACCTCGTCACCTACGGCCGCCTAATCTTTATGATTCTATATTGTCGACTGGCGCGATGATACCCTCAATGAATCTTCAGGGCACCCATCTGGCCCTGCTCGAATGGGTATGTATACTCCCCCCCCATGATATCTATGATATCGTTCATTCTTCTCTATCTTCCCTATTGTCTCTTGTCTCTTGTCTGTTTTCTATGCGTACTATAGCGTTTGCTAACTTACACCCCCTCTATAGGCCAATGCGATGATCCTCAAATTTGCCTCGTCCGAGCGCGCTTCGGCCCCGAAAGCGAAGAAACCCGAACAACTCTTCGACGGCACCTTTTTCTCTGCACTCCTCCAAATTCTAGACCCAGAATATAATCCTGCGCGGTTCGAGCAGAGCCTCGCCGCAGCGAAGGCCGGCGACGAGACGAGAAGAAGCATGCACATCATTCATATCAGCTTGAATGAATTTGCGCGAAGGCTCTGTCCAAAGATAGAACCTCTGATCAAGATGATCGATTTCCAGGCCTTGGATAGAGACCCGACTAGAGTAGGCATGTCTGAGGTGAGTATCCCCTCGTCATACGAGTCCCATAGCCCACCTTGCCACAAGGATGCCGGCGACTCTTCGCACGATGCTAAGCTATGCCTACAGGTTTTGCTGGTATTTTTGTGTGCTGCCTGTTTCCACAAAGATAACGCTCAGTTTATCATCTTAGTCCAGGAGCTGGATGCGAAATGCCAATCCTCTATCTTTCAGATCATCAACGAGGTTGACGCAAAGCTTGAACAAGACACTGGTGCCACCGATAGTGACGGTGCTACTGCCACTAGTAGTGCGAGACTAGATGCTGATCTTGCCCACGAAGCTGCCATATCTGATTTGCAGCGCGAAGCTGAAGAGGCCAGGCGGCAAGCTGGTGGCTTAAGGGTACGATTGGACCGTCTTCAGGATAACTATGATGAGCTCGTTAGAAAACACGAAGAGTTACAAGATGAGAATGAGCACCTTCACAAACAACTTGAGTCGGAAGCGGGTAACTTTGACCGCCACCGACTTCAGAGGCATTTGAAGGAAAACGAGACGCTCATCGCAAATTTGGAAAATGAGAGGAACTCACTGATTGAAGAGAGGCAACACCTCCTCAAAGACAAGGCACGTCTAGAGGCTGCATCGCAGAAAGCTGAGTTGCTCGTCGATGAGAACCAGGAACTCAAGGCCAAGAACGAAGAACTGTCTAAAAAAGCTAATATGGCCGACAATTTACGGAAAAAGGTTGAGGGATTAAAACATCTTGAGGCTGAACTAACATCACTACGGAATGACAGGATGGACCTCTCGAAGACTTATGATCAACTCACATATGCTAACTCGAGGGTTGATACGTTGAAGCGAGAAGGCGAGGCGTATGCCTCCAAGATGCAAGGATACGAGATCGATATCGCAAACATGCGAGACCAGAAGCTAGCGCTAGTGTCACAAAATCAAGACATGATGATGCGTCTCGCTGAACTAGAACAAAGAAGTCAGCTTGATGAAGCTGTCGTAAAAGACCTCCAGGAGAAGATCTTGATGCTGGATCCCTCGGCGGTTGTGGATGACTCCTTGTCTACACACCCTACATCCCTCGAAGATGAGCTCAATGATTCAAATAATGTAGCCTCAATGAGAAATCTGGAGGTGCAGAGGCTTCAGGCAGAAAACGCAGTGCTGAAGAGGACCATCGGTGCAGAGACTGACAAAGGTCAAATAGTCCAAGAAATGGAGGATTTGCGCATCTCCCGTCAGGCTATCCAGGATAAATATAATGATATCTTTGAAAAGTTTACAGTCAGTCAAAAGCAGATCGACACCCTCATCCAGGGCATGAACGGGGAAGGGTTAGTCGAGATCCTACAGGCTTGTTATGATATGGCCCCGGACACCAAATGGCTGATGTCAGAATTTTTCAGAGAAGAAGCGTACTCGAATCTACGAACCCAGGTCCTTGCCGAACAAAGCCGCTCCAAGCAACTCGAAAGGCAGTTGGAGAGCATCAATGAACAGCTCGCCGACAAGGAGCGTGCCTTGCTAGAGGCCCGCGGTGACTGTAAGGCAATATTTATAGAGTACGTCTTGAATGGGGAAGATGCTGACGATGTTGAAAAAGTGGCCGCCGTCGAAAAATCTGCCACGGAAGTTCTTACAGAACTGAAGAACACCGATGTTATGATTGCAGTCTCGCTTCGTGCAGAGCTTGAGGTCGAGCGAAGGAAAAATAAGCTCATGAAGGATGAATCGGAGGCCATGCAAAAGCAGCTCCTTACTGCTTTCATTGAGAAAGATGAACTTCGCCGCGAAGCTGAACTTGCTAACAGGGAACTTCAGAAGGCTGCCGACGGCCAGACCGTCAGCACGGATTTTATCAAACAATCCGAAAAGATGGAGAAGCTTCGGACTCGCTACAAGCAGCTACAGCAGGTGAGTCACTCTTCTTTGAACTCATCAGACCCTTCAAGCGATGAAGATGATCCCGATGTCATTCATGTCGAAGAGAAGCGACAATCTATGTGGGATAAGTTCAGCCCCTGGTTTGTGAGATCGCCGACCATTCCTGAGAGTGGTTTCTATCCCTATGAGATTGGAGACGATGGTTCATTGACTGTACCTAAACGTCCAGTCTCAAGGAACTATCCTAGAGGTAGTTACTCTGCAAGTCTGAACATTAACACCCGTGGATCGGGGTACACCTCGCCCGACCGCATGAGTGCCGAATCTGCGAAGCCTGCCACTATACATGGGGATTCCCCCAGTCAAAGGAGTGAAAGGCCTAAAAGCCGAACCTCTTGGCTAGGATTTAGGGCCCAAGACTCAGGCTGTCTTTAACTGTTTCTCTTCCATCTTCTGATCTTGAGCACGTGGCTGACAATTTGCGCTCTGAAAATAGCAATACGAGCAATCCGACCTCAAGAACCGTGAGCTCGAGCGGACCCTCAAGTCTGTTCGCTCAGGTGAAGAAGCTAGCGCACAAAAAGTAAGTAGTATTTTTCATCTCATAAAAATTTTGGTATACAACAGCTTGGATATTCCTATCATCGTATGTGCAATAACATGTTTTGTCCAACCGAATGTGCCCAACTCTTCTTTCTTCCTTTTTTCGTAGTCCGAACTAGCTTTACTTGCAAACAGCGAATTGCATATGTGATAGCATGTTGTGTACAAGATTCTAAACCGGAAATCAGGCCCAGGCAGACCAGATCATCAAGAACCTCGAACACGAGAACTCAAGGATTGCCTCTGCATGGTACGACTTGTCGAACAGGTTACAGAGTAATCATTTCGTGCTGCAGCGGCGCAACGAGGCGCCTAAAAGCTGGTTGAACAGACAGAGGCAGATCGTGAATGGTTAGTGCTCTTCACCTATGAATGTGTTGCTGGTGACGCCCACTTACAGTTTGCGCGACTTTAGCTACGCCGCGGAGATAGGAGTTCTCGCCGGCATAAGTGTTGCAACCAACGTTATTCGCCATCCAGTGCTTGCTCGCAAGCTCATACTCCCAAGAATGCTTCGCCCCCCTTCCCAAATGAGATGTAGTCCATACTGCTCCAAGCGACGTCAGGCGTCGTGTTCTTTAATGGTCCCTATGAGGAAGTATATGTCGTCGGTTTGGTTTCATTCTTGCATCCATCGCTTTCAAATTGTAGGATACCGAGTAACCTGTGTCGCTGCATCTACTATCACACGACGACAGGGCGCGTGGGGACTGAATCCCATCGGATCTTCGCTTTTTCTTTGTTTTTTTTTTTCATTTTCTTATATCAGTCCCGGAGGTGGTTCACAGCATCAGCATCTGCATAGAGAGAGCATCATGTATAAAGGAATCAGGACATATATACGGACGGAACCGTCGTTGTTTGCATTGGAAGCTGTATATATACACAGTCTAATTAGATTATACCCCCTTTTATGTCGAATATATAACGGAGCACCACAAGGCTAGTACACTTCTACAATTAGGAATTCACGAGTGTGTATAATGCGGGATAGGTAAAGTAGTTTATCGTAGGCAATTCTGACAAATTAATGGGTCGGTACCTTTTTAGGTGGACTCAGGTGTACACATGAGACAAGCTGCTTGCGCATTTTCACTTGCATGCTCAACCTGTAGGCTAAAGGAGCCCCTTTTCAGCGCCTAGGTGGTTCGTACTTCGGCATAATTGGCTGGTCTACGTACACTTAACGACACCTAAAGCTGGTTATGACCAAGTTACAGAATTTACGATTTTTTGATTGGTCACAATTTACATACATACACAGCAAGCCAAGGGGGCCGAAAGAAGCGGTAGGTATGATACAAATAGTCGTGGTTCGCCCATGTCCGCCTCTCCTTCCTTATCCACGTACGCGGCTCCCTGAATTCTCCCCAAGTAAGCGCCAGGGTCCGTCATCGCAAAGCCGAGGGTCGCATTGGTCTATTTTTGGGTTTCGATGGCCATCATCTCACAAACAAATTCGTGACGCGTGCGTTGTCTTGTCTCCAGTGACGTAAGACGGGGGCGTCAACATAAACATTGGGCAACGTTAAATCCCCGAGAGCGACTTCGTTTATCTCGTTAAGTTAAGCCAAGTTCGACGACGGCTATTGGCCGGTCAACTTGCTTAAAATGCCGGTTTTCTTCTCGCCATTGCCGAATATCTTGACGAGATTGCTCCAGACCTGCCCGGGCTCCTGGCTTGCATCGATGCCCTTCCAGATGCCGGTTTTCTTGTAGTAGCCGACGACGGGGGCCGTCTGGGCGTGGTAGGTCCCGAGACGCTTCTTGAGGGCGTCGGCGTTGTCGTCGGATCGTTGGATCAGGGGCTCGCCGGTGAGGTCGTCTTTCATGGGCTCCTTGGGCGGGTTGAAGACCTGGTGGTACGAGCGGCCTGACGCAGGATGCACCAACCGCCCGGTGATACGTGCTACGAGCAGCGCATCGTCGATTTGCAGCTCCACAGCATGTTGTAGCTTCTGGTCCTTCTCCGCCAGCATCTTGTCAAGCGACTCGGCCTGGGTGACCGTGCGGGGGAAACCGTCGAGAATGAAGCTAGAGCAATAATCGCGTCAGTCCATTCTAGGCTGCTTCGCCTCATGACAGTGGGACGCTTGTGCTGGAAGAAGCGCCAGCTTGAACCTACCCGCCCTTGCACTCCTTGTTGGTAGCTAGCTCCTCCTTGATCATGCCGATGACGATCTCGTCGCTGACAAGACCACCAGCGTCCATGATCTTCTTAGCTTCTCGCCCTAGAGGAGTCTTCTTCGCTACCTGGGATCGCAGCATGTCACCGGTGGCCTGGATGTAACTCGTTAGTTGCGGCGTCGATTTGAGGCAATTCTTCGCATGTCGGAGTTGGGACGCACTAGATGGCAACATGAGAACTTTTCCTTGATCTTGGGTGCTTGTGTTCCCTTTCCTAGAAGGAGAAGACCTCGGTCAGCGCATTTCGAACTGGATAGCTTAAAGACCGTTCATTAAGCCGCTCTCAACCAAGCTCCCGAAGCTCCACTCGGCGACGTACCGGCACCAGGAGGACCGATGAGAATCATGCGGATACTCTCGGTGGTTAAGGGTTCGCCGGATTGACGCTGTTCCAAGCGCTTCACGCGCTCCTCGAGGCTGGTCACGACATCGTGCAGCCGCTTGAACTCGTTATCGATGACACCCATGGTGAATTAACGTTGCGCCAGGCGGAAAGAGGGCCAGACCGGAGGGGTTGGACAGGGAATAAAAAGAAGGTGAGGATGAGCAGCTTGTTACGAGCTAATATACGGGAGGATGGTTGAGTGGAGAGGGTGTGACGCGGAAAAAAAGAGACAAGAAAGAAAGAAAAGGGAAGAGGCGAGGAAGCTCCGAAAAGTGAGGGTTGCGAGGTTCGGGCTTGTCTACGAGACGGACGGCGAGCAGGAGGGACGAACAGATCGCGACAGAAATGTTGCGTATATACTACCTCTGCTCTAGGCCATTACAGTAACAATCGCTGTAGGGGGGGGGCACTATGTAGCGGGCTCAATTGGGGGCTGTGACTGGTTGTGAACGCCCAGTGTGGTGGAGCGCCCCTCATGGGTGAGGTCTTAGCGGCTTGTTTGCCTTGTGCTGTGTGCTGCAGCAGGTTGCGAGTGCAAAGCATCCCTGTTGCCATTACTACAGGTAGGTACCTTATGCCCAGTACGAAGTACTTCTTAATGTGGTACGAAGCTGTTGAAGTTGTACCTGCCTAAGTTAAGTAGGTATTGTAGCTTGTATGCCGCCGTTGTCTTCAAAAAGCCGGCACCTGGAGCATCTCGGCAGCTCCTTAGCCGCAGCCGAACCAGATGAGCTAACAGTACCTAGGTACTATCACTTCTCCATCTGTCCGATCTTCAACGAAAGCTGAAGATGCCTTTCTCTTCCCCACGTCTCCTGAGCAGTAGAGCTCTGCATCTAAGATGCTAGTTACCTTTGTAACTCGGTTAATAAAAAATTATGAGACATAAACTTCGATGCACTACCTGTTTAGGCCAACTAAGCTGGAGGAAGGGGGACGGCTCTTAGTAAACGCAATCTGTTAGCTTTACTCAGCTTCTTGGTCTTCACGAGTTTCACAGACCACTCCCATCCGTCTGCTAAAAGGGCGCATATTCATCTAAGCAAGAAAGCCCTCTCTTGGCTGTTTTTGATACCCACCTGTCAGCATGAGACCGATTGTCCATGTGCCTAGATTCCAAATACTTGCTCTTTGTAGCTCTCTGTAGCTCTGATGTAGGGACCATGTAGGGACCGTCTCAAGTACCTACATACCTGAGGTACATAGAGGCAGGCCTTTCTTATCTAATCTGGGGGACGACAGGAGGTACAGTTGGAACCTGTTGGCGAGACACTGCGCCACACCTCCCAAGCCACTAAGGTACATAAGGTAGGTACCATTGCGGCAACAGTACACCTGCTTCAGCCTCTTTTAGTTAATTTGACCGGGTCGGAACTTTGGCGGGGCTGCTGCCAGTGACCTCGACCATGCCACTAGTCCATAAAAGGGATCAAGCTTCCTTCCTCCCAGGGATTTCGCAACAAGGCAGCCTCGCAGTTACGACAGACAGCTACCGCAGGTCCAGCCTTCTGCCACCAAGCAAGTCGCCAATCACCAATTCCCACACCATATCAAACATCACCTCTCTGCCTCCCACGATCCCTGCGTGTACTCATATATATCTCACAGCCGTCGACACACGGGGCCTCGCTTTTACGATGCCTACCACTACTGCCGAGACGCTCTCGCTCGTCAGTAGAAATGTCACCGTCGCACCCCTCGTCCTCTTATCAGTCGTAGACCACTTCAACCGGGCGGCCAAGGGAACACGAAAGCGCGTCGTCGGTGTATTGCTGGGTCAGAACGATGGAAAGAATGTCCGGGTATCGAACAGCTTCGCAGGTCAGCCAAAACACCCCGCACCCGCTGCTATCTTCGCCTGCTTGACACTAACACAGTCCTGGGCCTGCAGTACCTTTCGAGGAAGATAACGACGACCCCTCCGTTTGGTTTCTGGATCACAACTATGTCGAAAACATGAACGACATGTTCAAGAAGGTCAACGCACGAGAGAAGTTAATAGGATGGTATCACTCGGGTCCCAAGCTGCGCGCCTCCGACCTCGAGATCAACGAGCTCTTCAAGCGATATACACCGAACCCACTGCTTGTCATTATTGATGTTCAGCCTAAGGAGTCTGGCGTACCAACAGATGCATATTTCGCGGTGGAAGAGATCAAAGACGTAGGTACTCTACCGGGTGTTTTGACATAGAGAGGTTGTGTTAACGATACATTACCACTAGGACGGCACCACTACATCGAAAACATTCGTACACACACCTTCCACGATCGAAGCTGAAGAGGCAGAGGAGATTGGTGTCGAGCACCTTCTCAGAGACATCCGCGATGTTGCCATCGGCACACTATCGACTCGCATCACAAATCAGCTGCAATCCCTGCAAGGATTGCATCTGCGCTTACGCGAAATCCAGACGTACCTTCAGAAAGTGCAAGACAAACAGTTACCAGTGAACCATGCCGTTCTCGGCAATCTACAGGACATATTCAACCTTTTACCTAACCTGTCCACGCCCAAGCCGGGTGGCGAGCCCAAGGGTGCCAATGTTGGCGAGCTAGGCTACGCCATGAGTGTCAAGACCAACGACCAGCTACTGGCGATCTATCTCAGCAGTCTCATTCGCGCAATCACCGCCTTCCACGACCTCATCGAGAACAAGATCCAAAACAGGCAGCAGCAAGAGGAGTCGGAAGCGAAGAAAGAGGAGGCTGCCGCAGAGAAGGAGAAGAGCGAAAAGGAGAAGAAGGAAGCTGGTTCTAATGGTTCGAGTTCCGACTCGGCAGATAAGAGCTCCGAGAAAGAAAAGAAGAAATAGAGAACGCGGGGCTGTACATGAAAGCCGAGAGGCAACAGAACGCCGCCATGAAAGGGGCAGCAATTATGTGGCCTCGCCTCGGACAACAGACATTGTATAATATCCCGGCCCCGATGAAACAGGGCCGGGAGACCGCTTGAGCTGGGACGCGCGCCTTCTAGGTTAATAGACTTTAAATGAAGCATGTCTGATGAATGAAAAGCCAGTTTTGTTTGCGGTACAGAAATTCGAATGCCCATGTCTTTTATCTTCATATGCATCATATGATACCACTACCTTAACAATTGCCAAAGCAGTGGCCGCGGTGCCATTGGTCTATGCATACTGTATTATGTCGTTAACGTCGTCGCTTGCATAAGTATTCGAAGGCATTTCTCACAGCTCAAAAGCTACTCTGGCTAGCTCTCATATTCACCTCATAAGCAGCGTCACACATTCAGCACAGATACTCATAATAAGTGAACATGGGCAGCCTCATGAATCTCATAGATCTCCCACCAGACCAGCGCCCTCCTCTCTACTCACCAGACGCTCCTCTACATACGCACCCAGCACCGCGTCCCACCTCTCGGTCAACACGCAGGCGAGAAGGTGCTTGCAGCAGGGAACGCCGCCGCCGCCGCCGCCGCCATCTCTCCCGTCGGCGCTCAGGCCGCCGAATTCCCAGGGCTCATCTGCGGTTTCGCCGTCACTCGTTGCGGCCTCGTGCACGTCGCCGGGCTCCGTAGCATCCGCGGACGCGGGGGCGGGGAATATCGGATACCCGGACGCGGATGCAGGGACGGATGAGAAGGCGGGAAGGGGAGGGAAGGCGGAGAACGCGAAGGCCGCGCAGGTGCAGTTCCAGCTTCCCAGGCGGACTACGTATGCCTGCCCGCTGGGGAATGGCGCCTGGGCCTGGTGGTGGCGCCGGTGGGAGGGCGGTTGCGCGGAGCGGACGAGATAGTAGAGAGGGGGTGGTTTTGCTTCTGCTTTTCTGCTCGGAGGGGCTTCTTCTTTGGTTTCGGGCTGGGTTGGTTGATGGGAGGGTATGGTGGGATTCTGGTCCGTTTGTATTTCTGTGTCGTAGTGCGTGGTACCGTGCGTCTGGATCACGCGGGTCACGAGACGTCTGTCTAGGAGATCTAAGGCCGGGAGGAGAGTGGATGGATATAGAACGTGCAGAGTTGTGAGGAGGGGGCGGTAAGCTGGTGGTATGAGTTTGAATGGATTTGATGGCGGGTTTGGGTTTGGGTGTTGGTTCAAAGATCGATGAGATGGAATGAGGTTTGTGGCCGTCGTATTGGTGGTGCTGTTGTCGAGTATGGGGATGGAGGGGAGGCTTGAGATAAGAGAGGTTAGGAGATCCCTTGGAGAAGGGAGCGCCGTTGTCATATTTCATTCATATCTGTCCGTCCTTTTGTGATTAATATTCCTATGGCGAGGAATAGTTTATCGATGATGTTGAAGGTCGATAGTGATGTAAGTGATGTGGGTGTTGAATTGAATCTTGTTTAAGCACAGTGGCTAATCGGTGAGAACTGCATGTATGTGCACTGTATCCAGATTAGGCAATCTATTAGGTACCTAGTAAGTACTAATCTATATTTAGATGTGTAAAGGAACGCTGCTTACGTAGCAACGACCGTGGTCAACTTATAGTAGTCAAGCTCACATCGTCAATAGGCGCCATGAAGTAGGCCACGGCGATATCGATTGTACTAAGTAGTCGGCAAGAGCCTACGAATCGAGGTCCGTTGCCGAAGTGGTTGTGCATAGCGCTTGACAAGCGCCCTCGGCGCTAACCCTCATCTACATCTGGAGCCATTCAGACCAACTTCTTCCAGAAGGATCACCGCGCCAGTCATAAAATGAGCCACATGGCGGAACCATTAGCGCTTAAAGGAATTGGGCCTACCTGGCATATGGCCAAATGGATTGCACCTCCACCAGGTAGGACTTTTGCAGGCGGTAGAACCTTGCACGAGAGGTATGTTCGAGAGATTATTAAGAAAACCCTCGCCCAAGTTATTCTGTTAGTCCAGTTGGTCTGCTTAGCTTTAGACTCGCTTTAACTTCTATTTAGTTTTTCATAAGTTTGGTACAAGTTAAAGTTAGCTTCGCGCCAACATCGATATGTATTCGACGGACAACCCGGGAGCCAACGGCTCACACTATCACCAGTTCACAGACTTCTCTACTTACGAACCGTTCCATGAGCATCAGGTGGGATTCGATCCCACGAGCGACAATAGAAGCTATGAGAGCTATGACATGAGCGCAAGTCAGTCGCATCGCCGCCAGGCTGAAAACATAGCAAGGAGCCCGTTCATCAGCAACGTGCCGGAAGAATACATTGGTGACCAACATCCATCCCTTGATTCACAGTATAATACTACTTTATATAAGCCGGATGAAGAGCCAAGACCTGTACGGTCCCGTCCTCATTTCGGCTTCAAAGATTGGTACTGGGAATTCGGGTTGGCCTTCGTCAGCATAGCCAGCACAGTCGTCATCGTCGTGATTCTCTGCCTCGAGAATGGCAGAGCGTTGTCAGGGTGGCATTTCTTCATCGCACCTAATTCGCTGATCGCCATTTTTTCAACTATTGCCAAGTCATCGCTCCTAGTGTCGGTGGCGTCTTGTCTAAGTCAGTTGAAATGGATTTACTTTAAGCATTCAAGCCGTCCGCTGTACCACTTTGAAATATTTGAGGAGGCGAGCCGGGGCCCTTGGGGCTCCGCCGTTTTATCCTGCGTTGTCCACATTCGCGCCAAGCTGGCGTTGTTCGGCTCGATCATCACAATCGTGGCGCTCGCCATGGAACCTTTCACCCAGCAGATATTGGCCTTTCCCAGTCGTGTGGTACCCAGTAACGACCTCGCAAGCTTTGGTATCGGAATGGCATACGACAGCGGCATAGAGCTGCTCAAGACGAGGACAGTATTTGG
Organism: Nemania serpens; assembly: GCA_022578855.1. NCBI lineage: Eukaryota > Fungi > Ascomycota > Sordariomycetes > Xylariales > Xylariaceae > Nemania > Nemania serpens. The sequence goes on along the minus strand of MU396731.1, from coordinate 126,038 downwards.
TTAGAAGCTACCTTTTTTACCTAAAGTGACCGGTAGCTAACTTTTATTACAGGTCTTCCGATCGAATCGAAGATGCAAGGCGCTATCATGAGCGGACTATACAATACTGAGGCTCCCGTTAGGGTTCAGTGCCCTACTGGCCATTGTACTTGGCCTCCTTTCACCACAATGGCTCTGTCTGCTCAGTGCTCAAATGTCACACAAACAACAAAGACAAAGTGTGAATCTGTTGGTCCGTCAATAGACTGTACTTATACCACTCCCGGTGGTTACCACATAAGTACCGAGGCGGCATTCAGTCAAGGGGGTGCCTCATATATACTTTTCAACTCCTCAGCGGCTTCACAATGGGACCGCGCCTCTGACTGGGCCAATAGTACGCTCCTCAAATTGGCGGCTGTTAACATCTCGTCCACCATTACTGAAAACGGCGCTACGGATGCGGACTACCAGTCACCGTATGCCATTGAATGTGGTATGAGTTGGGTGGCCCGGACATTCCAAGGCATCAATGTTGTGAACGGCACCTTTATCGCCGGCACGACTGAGGACCACGACTTAGAAGGTATTATGCGGGGAAAACCGGAATCAGGCTGGTGGTTCCCCGGGCCATACCAATTTCGCATCAAAAACGCAAACAGCGACACTCTTAAGGACCTCATATTCTCCATCAATCCTAATGATTACGGCATCATCGCGGGGCACCTTGAGGAGGTGTTCTCATCGAACTCGGATGACAACTTTGGGATGGCCCTTATGCAGAGCTCAGATATAATCGGAACAATCCAGAACATCAGCACGAGCATCACCTACGCCATAGGACAAAGCAAGAACGCCACATCGGCCACGGGGACTGCTCTGACGAACGAGACTTACATCAGCGTGCGATGGGTGTGGTTTATATTACCGGCCGTGACGGTTGCGGGCTCCCTCGTGTTGCTTGTAGCGACTATCATATACTCTAGACAGCGGGACGTCCCTAGCTGGAAGCAGTCGAGCTTGCTGCCCCTTTTCACACGCTTTGCGGGTTTGCATACGGGAGACGTCGCTCCGTACTCACCCGACGATATGATGTCTCGAGCTCGGCAGATTAGAGTGAGATTCGACATGAAGGATGAACCGACACTCAATGCTATATGAAAGAGGCTGTCGTCGCGATAAAGTGCCTTGACTCGGGCGGTGCTTCAGAGTCCACCAAATCTCCCCTAGATACCTATATAACAATCGGTAGTAGTAGCGGATACAGAGTTACCCCTAGGCTGTAGCAGCTACCCCTATATCGGCAACGATCGATTCACCCAATTCCCCCCGTGCTCGTCGGCAGGTCGCTGAAGACTGTTAGGCTATGAAAAGAAGCCACGGACAACGAAAGATGTCGGGTAAGGCCTTGAATGAGCATAAATATAGAACTTCTAAAACGAAACACTCGCTAACTATTTTCTCTCGCAGTCTATCTTATTCTCAGTTGACTGGACGTCACTCATTCGCTAGTGTCTGGCGCGCATAAAAGCATGCCCGTGAAGACTTCCAAATCAAAATTTATTATTTTCGGTCATTAGGACCATCCCGGGGTAGCTCGCCTTCTCCTTCCGTCAACGCGCCTCGATCTTGACCCGACAGCACCACGACAGGGGCGGACGGATACCTCAACAGTGTTGCTGGACGTTCATGTGCCGGGTGCCGAGTCCCTTGCGACCTACGTGCTGAGAGAATTGAGTCATGGCTTAGCAATACGTACGCGGTTAATCTTCAGGGTCTTGATTCTGCTTGCGCACGACTGGAATATTAAGCTGCTGGTAATGGGCAGGTCTTATCGCTCTACATTGGCTAGAAATGGGCACTGCCTACAGGCGTCTTGCTTTCGGCTTCGAGGCTTACTTATCCGCAAAGGCATTACAGAATGCATCTCAATCATAACATGAATCGCTGAAGAATCGTACCGATCCTTGCCACGATGTTGTACTTCATATATGTTCTCTCCAACCTGAGACTTTTCAAAAACCAGTCTTCGTCCTTCTTCACCCACGTCTCGTGATAGTAACCTCCACCCCTAATCTCTGCATAGCCGTATAATATTATTTGGTCTTCCATCCCCCAGATAGCCTTGACCTCGCCGGGTCCTGTTCTTTCAAGTTCCCCGGTCCCGAGCATGTGAAGCGTCTGGGCATTGGCGAAAAACTTGCTGAAGTACTCCACGAAGGCACGTACAGACGTGAACGCCAGGGGCATGCGGCCAATCATCATCGGCGAACCGTCCGAGTCGACGAAATTCAACTCAGCATCGGGGAGTGCGAGCTGCTCAAACTTGCTCCAATTTTTGGTGTCCATATAACGAACGTATTGAGATTTCTTGCGACGGATTATCTCGGCGATCTCAGCTTCCACTACTGCCATCTTTAGACGATTAAAAGATAGGCTATTCCGGATTTGTGATGAGAAGAGCAGCTTGTTGTAAATGACAGACAGATGTAAGATAAAAACCAGATATTCGTAGATACGCTGATGATAAAAGGGACATACAACCTTTTTATAAAAAGGTTAGTGAGCTATCTACCCGATAACTCCGATCTCGACTTACCTCGGCAGCACTGTTCAAGCTAGCTAAGCAAATCTTCAGATTTCTTCTAATGGTTTCGCCTAGCCCTTTATAGTTACTCACTGATTAAGATATTCCCCTACTGAGGGCAGGCCCAGATCCCAGGGAGAGCCTAACTCCACTTAGCGCACTTGGTTTCATTGCATTTCTTCTCTGCACTACCCGACCCAGATTTTGACACATCACGTTTCACTATCGGCACATCACCCTATTGGAAGTACCCTCCGTCAGCCACAGATTGTTCCAATTACTACCCAATTTGTATGAGAAGTGGAGCACTTACCGGCGCACCCTGGTTCATTTAGCAAATATCTCTTTAAAATAACGGTTTATACACAGGAAATTGAACAGCGGCACTGCTAAAGTTGTTAAAGTAGTAGTTTTGATAGAAATAGTTGTTTCGAAGTGCCTGTAAGCCAAATAACTGGTCAAATAATAGTTGCAGAAAGCCTGCAGGTCAATTGATAGGCAAAATAGCTGTTTCTATAGCCTGGAGGCCAACTGATTGGTTAAATGGAGCTTTCTAGGTATATATAAGTACGTTGGAGGTTTGGACTGTCATTTTGCCGAAAAAACCAGGGTGCGCCGGTAAGTGCTCCACTTCCCATACAAATTAGGTAGTGATTGGAACAATCTGTGGCTGACGGAGGGTGACTTCCAAAAGAGGCTTAGGGTGATGTGCCGATAGTAAAACATGATGTGTCAAAAACTGGGCCGTGCACTACCCAATTGGAGTATAGTAGATTGCAGCAGGGAGTGAAATATGAAAAGCACTGAAGCTCGCACACTAATGTAGCCCTACTCTCTTACACCTGCAGGGGCACCTATGAGCCGAAGCAAGAAACAACACATAGCTTCTCTCATAGTACCATAGTCCATTGAACAGCTTTACGTCTCATCATTGCCAGCAGACCTAGCGGCAGATACCTCTCGTCCACAAGCCTGGAGCCACCCCAGCGCTCCTGGAGTTCGTCGTGATACAACTGCAGCACCCATTTCACCTGGAGCACCTTTGAATCTTCTGCTGTCTTGATTCCGGCGTGCGCGAGTGCCTGGTTTACGAACCTCTCTAGATTTGCGCCCTTCTGAAAGGGGACGTCTAGGAGTTTGTTATAGGCCGAATTGAGAAGAGAGCTCGTGGACTGACGATGGCGAGTGTAGTCTTCGAAAGTCACGGAGTCGTCGTCTATGCCTGAGGTGAGCACATCGTCCAGGACTATCTTTCCGAATTCAAACCACAGGTCCTTGGCGTATAGCTTGCGGAGGTGGCTGAGGCGCTCTTCGCGGCTGCCGAGCTTCCCATGTTCGCTACGGAGTCTATCGTACTCTTCCTTTTCCAAGGCCACTGCGATAAGAAAGTCAGTACCTATAGTTTCCATACAATCCCGTGGCCGTCGCTTAAGGGAATGGATGTTACCGGACGGTATGTCCGAGGGACCCAGCTGCAAGAGACTGAGATATTAAATCGCAGGAAGCGTACTTACGATATTTGGCCATAATACTGCTTGGCGACGTATATAACTCTTTTTCAAGAAATCCGTTCCGAAAAGCGAGATATGGGATGAAAGGGTTCTTCACGCCTAGCCCACCCATTTGCTCCGGCAAAAAGATGAAGGCGTCGGGGAGGTCTGAAACCCCGAATCGTTCCGCAATCTTAGACTTTAGGTAGTCGACAACATTGCCTTCGATGGTGGGCTGGCTCTCGTCGCTCTGGGACAATTCCGAAGAAGGCTTGAAGAGAACGCCCTGGATACGCTGGTATGTCTGCAGCACGCTGTCTACATGTTTCAGACCAAAACAGTATGCAGGTTCTCCGAGTGTGTGGCTAAAGAATCGGCCGATGCAACTATTCCACGTCTTGACCCAGTCGAGAATATTGTTGCAGGCGGCGAGCTGCTTCCGTAGCTGAGCCACATGCTCGTCGATTTGATCTTTATCAAGAACCCACTCTCCGCTATCTTCGTCTAGGAGAAGGTGGCCGATCCGGACGACACCTTCGGGCAGTGTCGCTTCAACTTCGGGATCGCGACTCTTCTCGGGGTTGGCTAAATAAACTGATCCAGTTTTACTCTCGTTAAACTCAACACCCATGACATCTGCGAATACTTCCATCTCTTTCCATGCCTGTGCGCAACGCGATGGCTCTCCGCACAGAAATAGGTCGTCATGCAGGCGATAAAGCAGCATACCTGTTGCTCTATTGACAGCAAGGTCCATGACGAACAGAAGCATCTCGCCAGTAAGTTTTTCTGGTGCGTGAGCCATCGGTACGCCTCGCTGTCTGATCCTTGGCTCTCCCGTAGGCGATGCCCCTGGTGTTCGAACCATGTTGAGGGGCGCCTGGAGGACTTTGCGGTAAAAGGACACGAGCCGCTCGGAAAATCCCAGGAAGCGCATCACTGTAAAGATGGTTGTGTGCGAGAGCCCGGTAGCGTACCATTGGAGATCTGATTGAACGACTGCGGCCTCGCCGTAGAGTGTGCGATGAACGATTGCCTCCGTGGCCAAAGTCCGGAGGAGCTTTTGTTTGATGTTGACGTTCTCGTGCGCTTTTTCGTTTTTATTATCTCCATTATCGTCCTCCTCCTCCTCTTGGACAGCACCATCGTTGACATAGGCTCGATGCTTGCCAATTGTTGTCACAGCGCTCGGGAGCTGTGATAAGAAAAAGGAGTCCTTGAATTCAGTTGAGCGTGTCTTGTCCACGGTTGTATCAGAATTCAGTTTCGCGCCGGTGAAGTACTCGTATTTGAAACGGTCACCGGTGGGCATATCTTTGCCCGCTGTCCAATTCCAATGACGCTTCAGGCATTTTGTCAGGGCACTCTTGAGCTCGACGCAGTTCTTGATGCCGATGTAGTGGATGAAGATGGCTTGTAATACGTCTTCGTCCATCCAGATTCGATATTTTCCATTCAGCTGCGGTCGCGGCAGAACTGGTATTCCCTGTTCGCCGGCTTCCCAAGACCAGTCGTCGAAATCGGCGAACCGTAAGTTCAAGACGTCGGCAATCTCGTCAAGCACTACCGGGCTTTCGAGGAACTCTCGTAGAATGTCCTGCTTCTCCTCACTCAGGAGATCCTCGGCGAGCAGTCCATTCACGCACCAACGTAGGGTATCTCTGTTAAATGGCATGTCTGCATTTAGCAAGCTATCCTCATGGGATTGAATCTGAGACCGCAAGGATTCCAGTGCGCTTTTGGCGTCATCGCTGCTGAAGAGGCCCTGCATGTACTGTTCAATTCTAGCCTCGTCCATGTCGAGTGGCGTGAAGACAACCTCCTCGAACTTGTCGCAGAGCTCCTCGAGGCGCTTTTCCTGGCGCTCTGCATCGCTCGACTCGTCTTCGGAACCAGGCGCTTCGCTCATTGGCGTTGATGAGTTCATCCATTCGGTCACCAGTCGAGACCACAAATAGCCTATGCTCAGCTTCCGACTCTGCACTTCTAGCTTCGAGCGCAGCAGCACCTCGTACGATTGAAGCATCTGAGGCGGGACGGAGGGGTCATAGCTGGATTGTTGAAGCCACAGATCGATATTAAGGACACGGGTATCTCGCGCTAGTTCTGCCTCGCAGAGATCTTTCACGCCCCGGAGAAGCTGAGTGATCCTTTCGCGGATATTGTCCGAGTGCTTATCTGCCGCGGATAGCACCTCATTCTTTCTAGACTCATATCTGCCTCGTTGTTTCTCAAGCTCGCGAATCTTGGTCAGCGAGATAGACTGCATAGTCTGGGAGAGAACCGACGATGGATGCGCCATGATTGCTGTGCGACGAGACGTCGCAGGGGGATACTGGAAGAAAAAGTTGAGAGGAGAGAAAGTAGGATCACCCACCTGGTCGACCGGCTTTCAGCTCTTATATGTATTTCTTGGTATCCTCGATATACAGTTGGTTAATCGCTGCGCTGCCTATCGCTCAGCTGAAAGCGACAACCGGGGTTGCACGGACCCTGCCTGTCGACTTCTACGATCATTGATTCATGAAGAGAAGGAGAAGAGTGGATAGGGGTGCGAACACCAGCTATGAACACATTACGTACGCATATTAATCTCCTCTTTCAATCCCTTCAAGGGCTCACGACATCAACTACTTCTCTTTAGGAGACGTACATTCTCTAGGTATCTATATGGATAGACATTATGTCAAACCCCCGCAGATATTGTTCCGGGTACCTATATAAGTAATTAATATAGCCCTGTCAAAGGTACCGTGGTATTATTATCCACCCGTCCAATACGACGGTAGATGGCTGTACTAAACTCTCGAGAGGCCAGGCCATCCAGTATCGTAGACTTGAGATCATTCATTCTGACTACATACTCTTCATATCTGTCTAGCAAAGTCCTCGACCAATCGGGGTATTACATAAGTAATTTACCGTTGTTTTGTGTAACGGACTAGAGGGGGGAAAGAAAAAAACAAAACAGAAAACCGGGAAAACGGCGCCGGTTTCCCACCACAGATATGAGCCCTCGCTTCGGTCCGAGGCTCGTTAGCCCAACGGTATGATCGACACACACACTTGGCTTCCAAGTACACGGAGCTCAGAGGTTCGACTCTGCAGCTGACCGAAGCTCTACTAGCCAGCGTTGACAACAATCGTGTGCGAAGATCGTGTCGCTAGGCTGACGAGCCCCGGAGTGAACCGAGGGCCACATATCTGTGGCCGTCATTTTTCTATCACTGTTTTTGCCTTAGGATCAAGATCCTCCTCCGAGAGCTGAACAGCCAAGCCCCTCCATCTCGCCAATGGGAGAGCATTGGTCGCAGAGTGACATGGGCCAAGCAAGCGCGTCTCCATGAATGAACTCCCCGCTCGCTTCTGGCCAAGTGCAGTCCCAATTAGAAGGTACTGAGCCAAGATAGTTAAACGAGTGGACTGGTACCAAAGGCCGGTGGGTGTGATTCGATTGGGGCCCATGAGTACTCCTGGCCACCTAACAGGTACCGATAAGTATGGTGCTTAAACGAACGATTTCAGGGGGGAGGGGTTGCATCGTGATCATTAGCGCTTTAGCTGTGATGAAGCTGGAACAACACAGATTCAAACTAGCCCCATTACTGGTGGCAAGTGTGATTTTTTCATTGCTACTCTATCTCTCAGCATGATGTCTATCCCCGGCAATGCTAAGTCTTGGTAATTAGGTACCTATGCTTAAACTTACAAGTGAAAAGTGAAGAGAATATCAGAAGTGTTGATCTTAATGCAGTATGGAGTAACATTTATGAATCTCACTAAATACTTATAAATCCTACTTAGATCTCCTCGCTCAGAAACAATTACTAAGCATCAGTGGTTTAGTGGTAAAATCCATCGTTGCCATCGATGGGCCCCGTGTTCGATTCACGGCTGATGCATTTTTTCTTGCTATTTTCTTTCTATAGATTTAATCTCATTACATAAACAATTCCTTTTTGCCTACGCAGATTCAGGGGTTTTAGATATAAGCGATCTATTGTTACATCTAGTTTTGTATAGTATAAAGATTAAGGCAGCTTGCTAAAATGCGAACAACTTCTTCATATATTAAGCGCGTTGGTATCGCTCCGAACAGAAGTTCCCTTTCGATCTCAAGCTAGACGTGTGGATTGATGTTGTACTCACTAACAATCGAGGAGCCAAGCCTCGACTGGGGGCCACGTCGATTTTAACGGATAAAGCGCTATCCCGCTCAGCGAATTATCTCGCGCTGCATACCGTAAAGCTCTACTTACGAAGACACTTCTCTCGAATGGAAAGTGCAAAGAAACTTATCATAACTAAGTACGCTTCGTAGATATTTCGCAGACAATGCAAAGCCGATTGTTCGTGTGTAAGCTCGCTATTGGATGCATAGCTTCAAGCCACAAGTAGAACGACAGGCTCGCCATTGGTGACAGTGACACACACATTGCCACTGCCGTCTGATGTGTAGGAACCGGTGCCGAAGGTGTTGTTCCAGTGTCTATTGGGTGCTTGGGCGTTGAAGCAGTGTTCCCCAGTCGTCCCAAGGCCACTATTAGTGGTGAGAACGATGAGATCACCCCCTGCCCTGCTCCAAGCGTATGCAGTGTCCGCGACATATAAATGAGTTTGATCATCGGCGGCGAGTCCACCAGCAGACTTCCTGGCGGCAGATAGTCGAGAGATAGCCTGGTAGATGTCGGAGTCGGTATTGAAACCGCTGCGCCAGAGATCCTCGCGATTGGCAGGGTCTGCGCCACCAGCGTAGGCCTGCTCTGTGCCATAATACACGATAGGAATTCCCCTTGAAAGAATGACATATGCCAAAGCATTCTTCAGGAGAGACAAATCGCTCTTAGAGTTCAACCACCGGGGGTTATCGTGATTGTCTAAGAAAGTGCCCAGCGCCGAAGGGTCGGGGAAAGCTGAGCTAATCTGGTTATGCATGTCGACGAGAGCCTGACTACTACCCTTTTGTTGGTAGAAATTATTCATCGGATAATAGATGGCATAGTTCAATAACCCGGACATTAGATCGGCGTACTCGGCAAGGTATGAGACACCTCCGTCGAAGACTTCGCCGATTGTGTAGACTCCGGCGGCGGACGAAAACCCGGGCCAAAACCCTTGGCTAACATGCTTCACCGTATCGATACGAACCCCGTCGAAGCTATACTCCTTTACAAGCCAGCTGACCCATTCCTGGTAGAGATTTTGGATCTCAGAACTCTCTGTATTCACGTCAGGGAGACCCGCGATGCGGCAATATTCTATACTAGTCTGATTCGAGTAGTCAATATCGCAAGTTGCGTGGTATGAGCTTTCTTGGTTAAGTGGTTCTGGCTTGTTGCCTGCGATGGCCGAGGGGCCCATATGATTTGCGACCACATCAACCATGATATATATACCCTGTACTAAATAGTTAGAAAATCGAGAGAATAAAACACAAAGGGCAGAAATGTCTCTTACCTTATCATGGGCGGCGCTAACTAGGCTTTTAAGATCGTCTGCAGTGCCATAGTTTGCATTGATACTATAGAGGTCCGTCGCCCAATATCCATGGTACCCACCGTCGCTGTCTAAGGTGGGCGGGTCAATAACAGGGCGGCCATTCTTATATGGACATTGACTTACTCGTCACCACTGGTGTAATCCATACAGCATCGAAGCCCATGCCAGCAATGTAGTCAAGCTTGGACTTGAGACCTTGAAAAGTACCACCGCAGTAAGCCCCGAGGTTTCCGCATGCGCTCCCTCCCGCATCGTTACTGCTGCGTGCTATGCGGTCGGTCAGCGCAAAGTAGATGTTCCGAGACTTCCATGCTTCCGTGTCCGCTGCAACAGCGGGCAGAAGTAGACGAGAAAGGATGGCGATCGAAGAGCCCGAGACACGCATGGCTTCGATTGATAACGAAGGCGTCTTTAATAGTACAGGAGCAGGGTTTGAAGATGCAAGAGGCTGCCGGCGACAATAATAAAAGCGTGTACGGAGTACCACGATACATATAGAGCGGTACCTCCATTTATATGCATCATGGGCCGTAATGGGAGCCGGTGCCTCGGTTGATGGAGATTGCTAGGGGATGGGGGCGGTGCTATGTCGGCTGGACTGTGCGGTCGGCGAAGGGCCGACCCCAGACGCCAGAAGCCTGATGATGGAGAGTGATGGAGATGGTAGAGCTGCCGATCTGCAGTAACAGCTCTCCTCTTCCTGCTATCGCAAGGCAAGACCGTTCATCGCGAGATAAGTTGCGCTAAGACAAGACGATAAATGCATACGCCTATGGTGATCGCCCTAGCTGTACCCCATGTGGAAGCTGGCAGAGGGGATCGATTAGAGGCCGGCGAGGCATTCAAGGCATTCAAGGTCGCAAAGCTCATCACGGGATTATGCGCATGTGTTTTATTGAGATAAGATCGCCAACAAGATTAACAACAAGATCGACGCTTGTTTCAGGCTACTCGTACTGACCTAACCCATTCGACTTAGCAGGGACGGGTACCAACTGCAGGTGCCTAAGCTTCATGGGGATGGCTACCAACATAGGGGGTAAGAGGTACCTACCTACTTAAGGTACCTAGCCGATGATGTAGGTACCCGCCTGGACTTATTACGTCTCCAGGCTAAGCAGTAGCGGTGCTGACCCTTAATGCCGTCTATTGAGGGCATCTACGGGATACCTTAGCATCTGTCCTTCAATCTGCCCCCGCCCCAAAGAAAAGGAAAACGTCGTCGTTCTTAGTTAACGTCCACCAACCAAAAGCCAAATCCGACAAGAGTAGGTAACCAGTACCAGGGTGGACCTTTGAAGGCATCCGTCTATCGAGGCAGAGACGTTATCACCATGCAGAATCCAACAGACGATTTCGCAGTTCCACCAAACCTGTCGCGTCAAGGTTTTGATATGCTCGCCCAACGCGTGGACACATCACGCGCAGACACCCCCACGGTGACTTTCTCTGTGGCCAGCCAGCCAACCGCGGACCGCGCGAAGGCGCAATCCGGCCATATTGTTGGATAATTACACAACCTGGGAGGCTCTGGCCGAGGATACAGCGCCCTGGGACATGGAACGCATTTTCGCCGCACCTTTGACCCATTTCGAAGATTATTTCACTAGCAATACCCTCTTGCAATCTGAAATCATGTTAAACCTCGCTGAAACGCACTCCGCTGCTGAACGAATGAGCACTACAATTGAGAATTTGCAGACGCAGACGCCATCTAGTATACACACCGCTATACAGAAGGGAACCAGAGACGCGATTAAAGCCGGGACATTCGACAGGAAGATTCACGACGCTGTCGAAGCCCAAGCCGACGACTTCCCCATATCGGGCGCCCTTCCTGCTCGGACTACGCTTATGTACGGAGAAGGCCTTGAGAGTCCTTCCAAGACCACGTCCTCAAAAAAGAAAGTGTCCTAAGGGTCAGCGCCTGCTCCTGCTTAGTCAGAGAGATGATATTAGCCCAGGCAGGTACTGTTGATATAGATCTGATTATGCGAGGAGGCAAGGTGTGTGAGGCGTCCTCCAAACGGAGGTTGGCGACTCTCCGTCCAACCCGATCCATGAGTCCACTGTCTCTCGCGGAAGGAGAATCTAGCTGGTGAGGGACCCGCAGCGTGCAGCCTTGAAATATAGCCAGGCCACCAAGACTGCTCAGCTCATCTATCTTGAGTGCATTTTCGGCGAGATCCTGGATATTTCCCAGGACGGTCTCGAGATTGTCCTTGTCAGTTACGCTAACTCCAAACTTGCATATGCTGCTGTGATCTGCGTCCAATGATACCACATTCTCGCGATTCCCAGGTAGGCCAAGACTGGCACTCTCTTTTGAGACGATCTGTCGAAATTTAGCGGACGTTGGTCATCATCGCACATACGAGACATACATGGTCTAAGGTGCCCCAAAAGGATACAATATCAAAATCCAGAAGGCGGTGCCTACAGTGTTCGTGCAGAAGATCGGTGAACATGCTGCCCTTGTCCAGTGCTTGCAAGATGGTGTCGCCCCGAGAGGTGATTTTTGCAGCCAGGTATCCCAGGCTGACCCACGAACCATTTCCGCCACGATGAGGGGTAGCAAAGAACACAAGGCCTTTCGTCGCCAACTTTATTTGCTGGTACTTCTCATTGTTGCATGCATTTATCAGTGCTTGCTTGATGAGAAGGCCACCTAAGCTATGGCCTAATAGCAAAAGTGGCCTTTTCTCATCGCTCCTCCTTTTCAACCGGATGGCTTCCAACAACGCATTGGCCTTATCGACAAAATTGCTCTTGTCTTTACCGTACCACGCAGTCGAGTTATATTGATAGAGGAATACGCGTGAGTCAGGGAGTTGCTTAGGAAGGTCATCGCGAAGCCAGAGCCGCCCGCTAGGACCAGGTGGTGTACGCCACGTGTCCCAAGCGTGCTCGGAATCCTTTCTGCCTTTAGGGTTCAGACCATGGACGGCGATAATGCTAGAAAAGTCAGGGCTAAATCCGGCACAGAAACCTAGTGAGCGTACTCAATTTTACTTGTATCGACTATGTCGTCCTGAGGCTCAGGATGAAGCTGTCTGAGTGGCTACATAACCTAGTTTCAGCACCGGACTACGGATATATGCCTGAATGGCATCGAATCACTGACCATTGTTGGTACCCGCAGGTTGAATTGAAGCTATTGGGGATCACGAATGATCGGGAGGGTTTTTGTTTTTGATAAGGATTGTTCGAAGTCGATTGGTATGGTGTTTGTCGACGAGGAATGGGAAATGAAGCAGATCTCGAAAGCTTGGTTAGTAGAGGGCATTTGAAAGATATCTACTATCCCCATATGACCTTCATATTGGCAACGTAACAAGTGTTCATCCAAGTTCACCACCACCGATCTGGGTACTATGAACTGTACTGGCTAGAGCAACGCGTTGTTGGCTGCTCATCACGACCCCAGCCAAGCCAGTCTGTTTCGACAACGCAGCATCCATGCAGGAAATAGAGGCGCCAGACTACTACCTCGGCTGACGAACAAATCGCGTCCCATCTTCGATACCCATGGTCAATAATACGTTGGCCCAGCCTGCATTGCTTTGTTGACACCACTAACTAGGCGAACCTGCAATGTTCAAGGCCCCTCTCACCTCGAATGAATGGTGCGCCCATGCGCATGTCCATGGTAGTAAGGCAGCAACGATCCCTCGTTAGTTGTACACTGCTCTTTCGCGGGTGTGAAATGCATCTTGCTTCGAAATTAGGAGCTTCAATTTCCCCCCTCGTAAGCATAGATATCAGCGTGATTACTTGAGTACTATCTGCAGCGCACTGAATGGGGACTGCGACCAGGCTACGATACCCAATCACGGCATATCTGAATTTATAGGCACTCATTAGGCGCCGATATAGGAGCCCAACTCAGGCTTAGTTCCTCTGAGGGGTCAGCTAAACCTCCTTGCTAACGAGCCTGCCGAGAGGTGTTGCTGGATTATTCTACACTACAAGAATTCCTCGATCAATTTCTCTAATGAGAAACCGTATAATCTACCTGTCCAGCAAGCTTTTACTTAGTTTTTGATGCTCCGCTTTACAGTAGGTGCCTGGCTAGCACGTACCTCTTTGTTCATATGGTCGGCACTAAACCCCGATTGCTGTCTTAACCAAATAGTCTTCCGAAATCTTTGTCGCCGACGCGAATCTAAAATGAACTGACGAAATAAAAAGATGATTAGAGTAGCATTCTGCTATAGCTGCAGTACGTACAGTATGCTTGCTTTATGTAAGATATCTTATGCTAGATATACTCGCTTTCGGAACATCTATGAAGAAATTATAAAGTGAGCTTGACATAGCTCATCCGATTGCGTATTAATAATCACATGTAGCAATGTGACTGTTGTACAAGTACATCTGTCTTTCTTCCGCCGAAGGAATGTAACAAGAACGATCTTTAAATTGATGATATGTTCGCGTGATAGTAAACCCAAACGTAAAACGCATCGTTCAGCTTTCAAGAAAGCAGAATCGTGGTTAGCAGCAGACATCAATAGCCATGAGTAGAAATTACAATACAAAAACTATCCCTAACACCTTCCCGTACTATTTTGATCAATATATCCCGGCTCTGAAAGTCCTTCTACAAAAATCTTACGACATGTAAGCGGCTACATTGTACACCGCCCTGTCGTGTCAGCCTTACATCCGCCTGCAGCTATAAATATACACTCCTGCCAATTACATCAGATATGGCTCGGCGATAATGTCGAAATGACGTATCTGACTTCTGGACCCTTGCTATAGCCAATAACTCTATGCTAGATAAATCTTTGCTCCTGACGCCTATAGGCTAGTTAGAGCTAATTGAGGGCTTGAGTTTCTAGGACAGGTGAAAATCCCAGCAAAGGAATAGCAGACGATCGCCCTCTCAGCTTGTCAAAAGATAGTAGTAGACGAGTACTGATTCCGCAATCTCACCTTAGCGACCATTTCAGCTTTCGGTGACAGGTATTCAAAGCGTGACGAGATGGCGTTAAACGAGGGACGCGCGAACATGAATCGGTACAGATATTAACGCGGACGATGCGCCTAGCCCTGGAGACATCAGAGATATACTCCTGAGCGATGGTCATCGGGATAGGCGTATTCGTACACTTCTAGAATAGTAGATTACACCGTGCCATAGGGAAATGAGTGAGGAAGTAAAAAGATTAATAATCCTGTCGCAATATGAAGTGCGTAGCGAAATAGAATGAAGGTAACTTACCTAGTTAGCGAGGGTGGCTGGCTGAGAGTGGCGAAAGCAGACGTGTGATAAGCTAAGTCCTTAAAAGTCACAAGTAGCTGTAAGCGATATTGACGGGTCTGGGCTGTATAAGCCTCGTATCAGTCGCTCCACTATAGCATCTCGTATCATTTGATGAGCCCCTTGCTGTGTTCGGCGATGTCCTTTGTGGCGCTGCTGAGAATATGGTATCCCGTATCTACATGCGGTCCTGCTACATATACGGTGAGCAGGCGGGCAAGATCACCATCTATAGAAAAAGGAGTATAAATAGAGGGATTCCTCATTAGCTACCAGCGGTAATCCTGTTCCCTCAAGTCTCTTATAACCTAACCCCAAGATTATACGAACCTCCAGGCCACGAAGTTATAGTTTCACATATCGACACTTATAATACACTCTCAGCAACATGTACACCGCATCAGCTATGCGCTCTCTCCTCCCTCTTGCTTTAGCCCTCCCTCTTGCCTCGGCACACCCTGTCGAGCGCCAACAGGGTTCCCAGTTCGTCATCACGAACTTGGGCGCCACCTTCCCCTACCCTAACTCCCCATACGGAGTCCCCGCCATCGATTCTTTCGTTACTATCTCAGTGAATTATCCGGACCCCTCGTCGCCTACTGAGTCGACTCTCGATACAACTTGCACTCTGCGCTGGCCTAGGGGCACCGACCCAGGCCCGACGGCATGGACCCCTTGCGCCGACCCGGCGCTACAATTTCGTCTGCCGGTAAATGGGTGGACCAGTACTACGAACTTCGCCGTCGAGCTATGGGAGACACTGACGACTAGCGGGTAAGTAGACGGCATTAACCGATACTCTGACTCTTGATTTTTCTTTTTTTATAACAATTGAATCGGGTTACTGATCGATATTTTCATGCGCAGAACGGCCCTAGATGCTTCGCATATTCTCACGTCTAGCCCTGGCAACACCAGCGATCCAAACACGTACATGTTCTGTCTTCAGATGGGGAAGTTCAACCCGTTGACTTGCACCTTGACGGGCCCAATGGGGCAATCGCAAAGACAGGTCGTTATGCCCACCGTAGAGGAGGGTTCTAGGCCTGCTTAAGATGTATGTGAAGCTCATATCCCGACCTCTAAAGCCTGGAAGTTCGCAGAGAAGAAGGTAGAGCGAGCAATTTGAAAGGGAGATGGGCGGCTGTTAAAGTGACAGCGACCTGTGTACATACTAGTTAGGGGATGAGAAGCCTTGCTTCAGATCAGGTGCGGTTTGTTTCTTTCTGCTTGATATATTTTCTTGACTTTAGAAGGTTAGATCGGTGTACATTAGGGGGTCAGTTTATATATACATACTATAAAGAGAACCAGCAACTCGAATATAAAGTGTATGTTACCCTTCCCTCAAGGGGGAGCATATATCCAATACGAGCATGAAAGTCACGTTGAGCTGATTCGATGAATTGGTAGATAGATGTGTCGGCCAACATAGAATTATATATCATATACACTTCAAATATCTAGTCGTACTATTGAAGCGACTCACATCTTACTGTAACTAGTTACAAGATATAAAAGAAAAATGTAGATGAAATATTATGAGTACAGATTACGACGACATGCGGGATAAAGGGGTCTGCTGCTCGGATCATCATCCAACATGTCTCAGACGCCGTGCTTCTTTAGAAAACCTAGTATCGTCTGAAAAGCGCGGGGCGCGACCAGATGAAGATTTAAGTTATGACTAAAACTCAAGTCAGCATGAAAGTGTGCGTGATGGAAGAAAGTACCGAAAATTACATACCCGGCGGGGAGATCATCGACGGTCTCGATAGCCGTAGCCCCGGTGAATAGCGCCGCAGTCTTCCCAAGCAAGCCAACACAATCGCCGCCACAAGCCGAGACATCGTACCGTCCCTGCAGAGCCAGAACAGACGCTGTGATATCGCCGTATGTGATGTTGGCGGCGATCAGTGAGAGCAGCTCTGCGGCGGCAAATGGTTCGCTACCGACGCTGTACGACCAATGGGCAATGCGACGCTCGAAGTACGGTGGAGTGTAGTAAGCATATGTCTCTGCATATAAATCAGAAGAGGTCAGGTATGAGGAGTCTAATGACCCCCAACGCGAGGGGTTTTGTGTCTTGGCCACGCGGAACCCGGCGCCCGCAAGGAAAGGCGAGAAATAGGTGAAGTCGCCAGTGAAACCGGTAAGAACGATGGCGTCGACTTTACTCTGACTTGCTGATGCAGCCGTGATGTAGGAGCCATAACTGTGGCCTATGAGTCCAACTTTGGTTGCGTTCATCGCGTCGCGGGCATAGTCAATGAGGCCATTCAGCACAGCCGTCTGCACCTGAAATTGGGTATCTCGGTATGCATTGACCCTTAGCAGTCACACAAATGTTAGAAATATTACACAGCGTCGGACAGAAATTAGGAGTGAATTTCTTGCTTACTTAGGAGACGAACCAACACCGATGCGGTCGTAGCTGATGACCGAATAACCTGCTGCCACAGCGGCATCGACGAAGCTGTAATTCTTGGAGTTGTCGAATGTAGGACGCCAGTACCTATTCAACCATGTTAATTATTGCGCTCACTCGCCTGGTCTTGGGATTCTTTACAGCTTAGACTCGATGATCCCATGGGTTAGGATGAGTGTTGGACCTCCATTCCCACAAACAGTAGCCCCAACTGTGTACGTGCCCTTGACAGCATCAGGTGTGACGCCGGAGATGGGTAATGGATCCGCCGGAGTAGTGAAGTCCCGGTTTGTCAGATTTAGGGAGAAGGATACGGCATCCCAATTATCGTTCACCGACACATCAAAGATGAAGCGTGGCACGGACACAGTGATGGGTATCGATAGCTCGCGACAGGCTGATGAAGTGTCATATGGCAGGGCGAAAGCACCTGCAAACAGGAATGCGCCGACTAGTTTCGCGTACATGTCGGACAGTGATTGAGTGGAAACGCAGGTTAATGTTGTCTGGAGTAGAGGAATAGGACTCCATGAAAACGGGCATCGTTGCTCCTTAAATAATGGCAACGTTCACACTTAGACTCACAGACAGGGCTCATGATCAAGGATACGACGCAATGTAAGCAAGTCGTATGCACAAGAATTCTCCCGATAGAGGATGATTCATCAACTACAAATTGTGATGTCCGAATAGTACCTAGACTCAATACCTGAAACCGAATCGCGCTGGTTGATGATGGAGAGGTGTTCGTCTTACATCACCGAGCTGTCGCTGACATCGCACCAGGTACTCGCTTCTTACCTAACCCGGCCTAGTCTATAAGATACATGTAGGTTAGTATCTAGCGTGCCCGGAAACACCATTTGCCTAATCGGGCAATTCTTACGTTGCGGGCCAATCATTTCCCCGACAGTATCTTGCTCTCGGGAAGGACCCGAGGCGGCATCAGGGTCGGCTTTGTCACTCCCGATTTCTTTCGCATTCGCTTCCGGTCAGAGGTCGTGGGGCGGAAGAATATTTCACTCCTCTGACTTCCCTGAGTTGTACAACACCAAGTTACACAAGCTACCAAACATGTACTAATTACTTCTTGTTGCATGTGCTGAGTTATCTCTTTTGTGCTAACACAAGTATGTAGGTACATGTAGTTACTTAGGTACAGTGGAAGCAAACTACTTACCTGATGCCAGGTGATACTTCAGGCGACAGCTTATCAACTATAATCTACCACTCTCCTCGTCAATGCAAGAAGGTTACAGAAGTATCTTTGTTCTTGTCTAACACGCTTGATTTCAAACCCGATTAAAAATTCCAAGTACTAGATACCCGAGCCCTCTCATTTATACAATGGTACAACAGCTTAAACAGTTGCGACCATATGAGTTCTATCAGAAGTTTGGCTCCATTATGAAGATAGCGTTGCCATCTAGTAAGTCAATGACGAGTAGGGCAAGAGTTAAATGTAATCCATTCATGAATTTCCCAAGCCCTCGAGGCGGTTCTCATCCTAGCCTATGGCGTCACAGCGTATATTAGGCATACCCCATAGCTCGATCAGCGACCCTTCTTGATCTTACCTATCATCTGGCCTTAACTAGACTCACCAGAAGAGTAATTGTAGACGCAATCACGAGAAGTGAAGTGGTCTACCAGCAGAAGTAGTAGACAATTAAGTGCCATGCTATTGTCCAAAAGTTCAGGCGTGACCTGTGTGCTCGAATTAATTAGTACCCTTGAGCTGCAACAAACAGCCACACATACAACCAATTTGGAAAGTAAGTTAAACACCATCAAGTCACACAAGCGAGAATTAATTGTGTACTCTCAATATAGATTTCATGACATTTCATAAACTCCAGGCTTGTAGTAATAAAGCCTCTACTTAAGTAACATACAAGGACTTGCTTAAGAACAAATAGTTTTAATAAACAGAACTATACAGGTCACGTAGAATGTACATATATACTTCAAATACTTTAGTTTGAAGTATTCTTTTATCACTTGAACTTGAAGTCCACGCAATAGCGTAGCAAACAAGACATACCGCAAAGAGTTTGATCGACAATTGCAAGCACTTCAGCTTCCGATAGCGAAAGGGCAAGACAACTCTTGTAGTTAACATGTTTGCACATTTGGGACAGCTGACAAGGCAAAAGACAAACAACACCGCGGTTTCCATCTACTTAGAAACTCACCGAAGAAATCAGAATACATTTTAGTTAGAATGCTAACCGGTGAGTGGAGGAGCGTGTACGCACCTACGTCAAAACATGCGCTTGCTCAGAAAGTAGTGCACTTACAAGCAAACAACTTGAGAGAAGCAACTAGATAGGTATCATGGTACTGATGCTTCCATCCCCTGCTCTCACAATCTCTTTACCACTTCTAAAAGTACATAAACTCGCTCTCCCGCCGAGCTTGAACATTCCTCCTCTCTCTCTTTCTCTTTCATCCCAGTTCACAGCGCAGTAACTGACCAATTTTGCACATCTCGACTTCAAGAAGAGATTGCTCCTCACACACCAACTTGCCCAAGTCTTTCTTCAACAATTGCCAACTCACTACTCAGAAGCACAACGTGGTGAGTTTTTCCTTTTCACTTTCCTCTAGCCACTGTATCTTCCCGAACCTCGCGCACAACGACTTTGCTAACATCCACAGGATTATACCACCACCCCTTCATCCTCTCCCCCCCACCTTTGCCAACTCGACATTGCCCAAGCTCTGCTCGCAGTTGCTACAAGGAGACTAGATACTAGCCTAATATTCCGAAGATTGTAAGTTCCCCTCACAACTATTCACCGCCAACATTACCGCCAACCCGCCCCCCTAATAGCTTTGCTGATATAGACAGGACTATACTGCTGTCTCTCCTTGCTCCTAAATTACAATCGGAGACCTTCTAGGCACGATTTAAAAGGAACAGGGCAGGGCAGGGCGCAGTTTTTCTCTTACCTATATATATACACAACCACTCTACACCCGACTCTCCCTTTTTCTTCAACCCCTATCTCCAGATAATTATATCGGAGATTATATATAATGGCACCACCGACCCATGAAGAGCTCGCGAACCGCGAGAGGATGATCCGGCGGGCGGTGGCTAGGCTAGATCCGCAAGGACTCACGCCGGCCGCGCTACGTGAGGGTAAGTCATTCCCATTAACTCGGAGTATACATGACATGCCTTTGCGCCGATTGCCCATCTTCCATCTTCCATTTCAATTTCTGCCATGTCCCGATCACATTATCACTAACTGGCTCTTGATGCTGCAGTGATTGTCCATGCCGGCACCCGCAACACAGACGTGGGAGGCACAATCCTCCAGGCCTCGATGGACCTGCCGGCTCAAGGTGCTCAGGGTGCCCAGCCTCAGCCGGCACAAGCCCAGCAGCCACAAGTCCAGCAAGGACAGGGGCAGGCTCAGGCTCAGGCACAGGCACAGGGCCAGGGACTCCAGGGCGGACAAGGAGAAGGACAAGGAAGGGGGCGGGGGAGGGGACGAGGGCGAGGGCGAGGGCGAGGGCGAGGGCGAGGGCAGCCATCAGGGCGCGGCCAAGGATCATCCGGCCAGTAGCCATAGATGGTTGTCCCTCTGCCCTCTCGGATGAGAAAGAGTGGGAAGAGGCCACAGACAAGGGCCACAATAACATACCGCAAGGGCCGCAGCAGTAGAAGATTGTCAAGTCGAGCACTTGACTGTCTGCAGGTCCTTGTGTGTGGCCCAAGTCACGGCATAATTAGTGGGAGTATCAAGGGTAACAGATATAGCCGAGCCAGATGAGACCAGCTTATTGGTGCGAGGAAGCACCAGTATATGAAGGACTTACTTCTGGATATCTATAAAAGGAGCCCTTTGGCCCTGACTATATAGATATGATCTTCGGGGGAGGCTGATCTGAATTGACTACACTTGATCCCATATTGTCTGACGCACTGGTCACCTAATATTCCTACTAGATCTCTTCCCAAACCTCCGTTAGAATATGAAATCTGGTATGTATCTTAGCTACTTCTATTGGTGCCATGATTGATTGCTTAACCTACCTTGGGCTTGATTCTTCCTCTTAGTGAATCTGCGCGAGTGATGAGAGGCGGGGGACTTGAGAACTGTGCTTGCTAGTTGAATTCTTCTTTTTAACTTGAAAGACGTAACAAGTCACGGCATGAAAGGGGTCAAGAAGTCGGCGTCTTTGAGTATCAGCTGATATTACATAGTTAATGACCTATAGACAAACCTTCTGAGAAAGGAATGGATAGTCGTCATAGCCTCTGTACAAGGCAACTGGTTAATGAGTGCAGTTATTCCAGTCAACTCAAGGATATGAAAACACAGTCCTCGTGCTGTGTCATTCAGCATCGTGTATAGCATTACAAACAGGTGTATATGAATCATACAATATGAAGCACAAGGGGTGTGGTTTCGCCACATAGAAATGTGCTATATTCTCGCTTCTAGCAGGTGTGAACTCCCTATGGTTCTGCTGTATAGAATAGATACAAGGCAGCCTGCGTGAAATAATCCAAACTAGATCAACAGGGTCTCAACATAGCTATCGAAATTATCCGATCTTGCTGCGGCCAAGTCGAGAGAGAAAGTGCCATGTTCCGAGTGGATGCTCAACATCGTAAAATTGTCCGCGGGATCACCAACAGGATACGGCGACGCTGCCCAGGCGAGATTGATAGACGGAGAAGTGGGATCAAGGACGGTCTTCGAGCCGCCATCGTGGACCCAGGAAGAGCAGCCCTTGCAGAGCGCAGTCAGTGTCCAGTGGGTCTCATTCGCCACAGACCCCTTGAGAACAGTGTATTCAGCCAGATCATAAGGCTCAGGGATCTCATGTGCGCTTGACGAGGGAGTGGTCAGCTCAAAGCTCGAGAGTGGGGAGATAACGTGTTCCTTACGATGCCCAACGAGAGGAGGCGACGGCTGTACTCCCGTTCGCCCATCCTATAGCAATCGTGTTATTGACCATACGTCCGCCAAAGGCGACCCCAGCCCATTGAGCTGTATTGGGCGCAACTATCTGGAGCAGCATATCGAATGGGCTAGCGGTCACGTTTGGAATGGCGAGTCTGTAGGATATTCCTGCGACCCCGACAGTGCTGCTGGAATAGCACACTTCCGATTCCGGGTCGCAATATTGTGCCGATGGCGTCGCTGGAGCTGAAAAGGCGGCCCCAGCAAGAGCCACCACGGCTGCAAAGGTATGAATGAGACCCATGATGAAATAGAGATAGGCGAAAAGACCAGCTAGAGGCTAAGGATTGTGTAGTGCGAGCGTAGGTGAGTTCTTCTTGTCGATGACCAACGTGGACCTTTCGTGGACCTTTCGAAACTGGGGGACTCTTAACTCTAAAAAGCGTGACGCGTCAACTGATCTCCGGGCGGATTGAATATTTTACCCGCCGTGGGCTTGCCATTCCTTGCCCGTTAATTATATGATTCTCTGCTAGTCACTTGTTCGGCAGTGACAGTGATGATTGTCGCCCATCTCTTGGTAATTGGATGACGTTGATAGGCCGACTGTAAGCGTCTAGTCGCCCATATATTAATCCGCGAGTTTTGGCAAATCAGCCTTACTAGCTGGACACGGTTTTGCCAAGCTTAGGTAAAGCGGCTGAAGTCAGCGTCGAGACATCGAGGTGGGGTTTGGTGCCTGGGAGTTGGACATGTGCGCCATGTGCGACATCATTGATACTATATCCATGGCGGGCAGAGCGAGGAAAATAGGGTCTTATGTTGCCTGTCTAGTATGGCTGAAGTGTTTAGCAGTGTTAGTCGATGCCCTTAGTGTGGGATAAAGCAATCTGCGAGTGCGCTCGGAGGACGATCTCCGGAGACACCATCAATTGGTCGGCATTGTCATAACATGACTTCAATCCATGATAGAATGATATCAAGTAGATTGAAATTGATTTCGTGTCCTCGGACGTACGGCGCTTATGATTGTAAATTAGCGGGATATGCAATGCCGTATAACTTGCTTAAGCGCGAGCTTATAGCCCCTATTACGGTTTGGGGACTCTCTCGAGGATGGTGCGTGATATTATCATCGAACCTTGCGTTATTGGGCTGGGCTGGATGGACCGGTCTTACCCAGCAGATGATTTTTAACCGTGATGGGATATGTTACCTACTTAAGGAAAGTAGTGATATGGATGAAGTCACACACTTGTAGATCTGCGGTTCTATCAACCAGTGACGTTGAGGGTGGAGAATGAGAGCATTTGACTGGCCCAAGGACTTGGGTGCGGTACCTAGATACATCGCGCAGTCCCCACATGAAAATGAAATGCCGATTGGCTAAATGTCGATAGCTTTAGCTTGACGTCTAGGCGGGGCACTAAGGTAGGCTTAATTTCTCCGAAGTCAACAAACGAGGTCGCAAGGGCTCTTCTTTGCTACGTAACACCTCCAAAACTACCGGCATTTCCTCCAGCTTCACATTCGACATCATGGCGCCAGGGCAGAAGACGTACCCGCGGGCCACGGTCAAAAAGATCGTCAAGGCTCACTCGAAGTGCAACGTCAGCAAGAACGTCGATGTCATGGTAAGCTTGAAACTAGCCCGAATCGCTGTGTCGCGCGTGTCCTGACGCGTCTAACAAACCGCTCAACCGATAGATATTCCTCGACTACGTCTTATTCATGCAAACGTGCGATAATTCCCCAAACACCGAGGGTTTTAGACTACTTGACTCCTGATCATCGCAATAGGCTGGTCAAAGAGGCGGCGATTGATTCGAAGCAGGCGGGCGAGCGAAACATATCCGCCAAGAGCATTCGAAAAGTGACACCTGTAGGTTCCATCTGGGCCGCATGAATGCCGGCGATACTATCTCTCGCTCAGCTCAGTTTCTAACTCTGGTAAAAGGACACTCTTGCGAAGTTCAGAGGATGATACAAATGGACACATTTGAAGGCTTTATTAGATGCGCCAAACGACCCAATTCCTCGATCGATCCGGCCCAACGAAACATCACCATTGCTGGTAATACCGTCTTACGAGATGGCTAGCCACTACCGGTCGAATGAGGCCGAGAGCGCCGATACCACATGCATATCCCTCTGGACACGATTCGATATAAACACCCCGAACCTTGTCGGCAGGGCCTCGTTGATGGCTCGCTATAGTCGATCCATCTGTACTCTGTGACGGCTTGTTGGACGGATATCAAATACTGTGCAAACCTATGCGGTCTAAAACATATCCAAAGAGTATGGAATGAAGGAGAACCTTGTGAGGAGCAGTGCTGGCGCTGTAAAGCTGGTCGCGAAGCGTGGGCAAGCTGAAGAAGAATGGCGATGCGTTGCAGATGCTCAAATTCCTGTTTGGAGATGGGGCACGCGATATGCTACAAGGTAGCTTCCGATGTTGGGATGGAAAGAAACTCCTATATAATCAAAGTGCTACAAATAGTTGTGTCCCGGCCGTCTTTGTTGACTTGAATTGGTGCATTCGTGTGGCACTCGCCTAATGCTCACAAAAGACATTCATTCGTCATGGTTCTATGCAGCTCTAGACCCCAGCCCTGAATCTGCTTGTTGACTAGCGTGCTGTACACTACTAGGGATCAGTAGCGTAGCATCCCTCGAGACAAAGCACATAGGTGACATTTCCCCAATAAAGCAGCTGGCTGACTGGGCAGGCAGGTGTACCATGAGTTTTCCCGCGTTGATTATATTGGGAGCTGTACCTGAGGCACGCCGCTTTTAGCCTGAGCGGATCCTGATGAGGTTATGGTGCCCCACTAAGGTCGCTTGCATAAAAGACCGACGCATCATTAAACGGACCTTTCAAACGGATGGGGTCTACTTTGTAACGGTATAGGTACTAGTAATAAAAGAGACTCATGATTACCGCTTTGCGTACTAATAGCGCACTTAGTTTTAGTATTGCTATTAACAGCGTTATACTTATACGTAACCATACCGGGGCGGGCTTTTTCGAACGTGGCGCTGAAGTATTAGTAGTAGTTATTTTCGGCATTGTATTGAGTAACAAGCCACTCGACCGTTAGCGTCTAAAGTTACTCCCCGCCCTCGGAAAGAAACATACAGCCCTCCTTGATAGCTCGAGTCACCGATGCCCTCCCGTCTGCCTTGCCGCACCTCTTTCTCTTGTAGATCATCAGTTTGAACCAACACAATCGATTTGCTTCATGTAATATGGTCGTTGCCAAACTTCGCTGGAAACATGTAACCGTCCTTACAAACCCACTGTAAATCAGGTATATGGATACCCTCTGAATTCATAACGTCAAGCCATCCTTCATCTTCTCCCTCACATTGATAGTGCCACCTATCTTGCCGGGCAGTTAGCTTTCGCCAGATACGTTTCGGATCCTTGCTACGAGCAGATTGGCTCGCAACAGCCTTGGATGCCCGTCCCGAGCGCCTTTTCTGCGAAGTTGATTGTGTACCGACTCCCCCAACAACCTGATTTGCCGTCCAGCCATATCTTCTCGGGTCAACCAAAGTATAGAGAGTTCTCTTGGCACTGCCTCTCAAATTATACCGTGCCTCACGAGGGCAGCCCCGACGCCCGGGAAAGGCCTCGATGGAGATTAGAGGATTTCCGTTACCTCCAAACCCGTAGTTCCATTCTCCAATCTCCTCGTCGAACCATTTGTAGTCGGTAATGCACTGCGCAAACGTTTCCATTTCGATAGCTTTAATCATCGCGGAGCTGAGGTATGGGTTTAGCTCCGGATTCGTCATGAAATGAGGAAATGTTATAGCGGTGCTGAAGTCGCTTAGTCTACCATCAATTATCTGCCGCGTGGCGAAGTCGATTTTTATGATGCCAAGTTTTTGTAGCTTGATAATGCTACGAAATAACCGGCTCGCCACTTTCTGCGACAAAACATGGCCCTCCCACACGTCGATGTTTTGTCCAAAGGCTTTCACAATACATCTCAACGGTGGGGATCTGCCGTTCTTGTCGGGATAGAGAAGACGCTGCTCGTCTATCTCGACAGACCCGCTTTCCTCTTCGGACCCATTAAAGGTCCAGTTGGTAAAGTTGAATTTAGTCATTAGAGCGCGTTCGTGATCTTCGTCCAGCAGCACATAGCCGAAACATGGAACCGCTAGTTCCTCGCACCCGGTTTCCTTGAGACGTCCGAAGGCGCGACACTCGGCGTTGAACGGCTCCGTGTAGTTGTATAGGGTGGTGAGTCCTTCAGGATTCTCGCGGTTAATAAAATCACCATATCCCTCCCATTGAAAATCATATAACCATCGAAACTGTTCGAATTCATTCAGCGACTTATTCGTAAGAAAATCTACAGTGCAGTGGAGGGACAAAGCTAACCACTTTAAGCGCATAGATCTGCCCCGATATCCTAACCTTGAAGACTATGGCATGGAGACCTTCTCCCGCCTTTTCAAGAAATTCGATATTCTGGGGACCTTGAAAGTCGAAGGGCCCTAACTTTGGGCCTGGGCATTCTGGCAAGGGCCCTAGATCGGCAGTAGACTCGGGCCAGTTGGGATACATTACAGCTGCGAATGGCTAAATAGGCGCGGAGAAAATCAGGAGTAATGAAAGATTTGAGACTGAAGATTCTGGTAGCGCCGAGGCGCATACCCCCCAGGAAACCCGGCCATTAGGAATTGAATAAAGCGAGGGCGAGTTGGGTTGTTTGTTTGGTGTAGTCCGTCTGGGAGATTGTATTTACGCTGTCTGGGGGATTGTATTAACTTTAGTCAGCAAGGATAGCAAAAGTGGGCCTATATAGGTACTTAGGTACTTACTCAGCTAGACTGTGCTAGGTGGAGCAAACAATTTATTTGATTCGAGGATACAAATAAACTAAGCTGCAGTTACAAACCGTGATGGACTGGATGGATGCACAACCCAAGAGTACTTAGTCTACATTGATGGTTCCAGCAAGCGGCCGCGGCCAAGAAGTGAGGCAATGATGGTGTAGAAGGGATGGTGGCTTTCAGTGGATCTCGGTGGTAGATTTGGTAAGTACCTAGGTAGAGATGCCAAGGACCCCAGATCTCCCGCCCTAGACAAAAATAAGTACGGCACCTAGGCCTTGTGGGGGTTCAAGCCCATGCAAGAATCCCTGTCACGGCCACTTGTTATTATAGACATTGATATTGATGTATTTCGTTTCATGTCAACACCACATCACACCTAGATTAGTGGCAGGTATGAGAGGGAGGGGAGAGCAAAACCTAGTAAGTGCTACAGAATCTACGACCACTTAGGGTGATGACGTCGAACACGTTCTTCATCTAAGCTTGATCCGTCTGCCGCAACGCCATACAGATGATGATTGTGATCCAGTGTGATGACCGACATGTTGAATTTCGCCACGCCCCGTGTGTTCGACTCGTCTTCGTTGATGAACGATACGCATTTGTTGGTATTCCACTTCAAGTCCACCTCGCCGTCCCCCCAGCTCTCGATCATCTATTGGATCTATGAAGATGGTATAGAATGGTTAAGTCGTAGTGACACTATGAGGAAAGGAATTAAAAATTGGGTGGGCAGGGACTTACTAGAGAAAGTTCCATCGCCTCCGTGGTTGTATTGGAAACCTCTAATGTCGGTATCGGCATACCAAAAGAATGGTAGTTCGTCGACGATAACGCTCGTGATATTGCCATAGGTAAACGGGATGATGGCCAGTGGCGAACCTGCACCACTAGGTATCATTGATATCGCTTTACACGTATGGTCGGCTACAGCAGGTGTACTTCGTAGCCGGAACCTGCCACAACCTGCCAGACCTGGTAGACCTACCTACCTGTCAGCTAGGGTACATAGCACAGAACTACACAATAGCAGCCAACTAGGCAACCAGGCTACTGGATCCAGCCCAGGGGCTGGATACTTTAACTTGACTTTTTTTTTCCCCCTAAGGATAGTACTGCTTGCTAGTAATAGTAGCAGGCCTGAAAAGCTATTCCAGATTAAAATAAAGGAATAAAAATAGTATAACTAAGCGTTTTATAGCAACTAAGAGTGGTATTAATGTTGTAAAAGTTATGGAGAAGTCTAGTACAGGAAACCACTATGAGGGGTATTTGTATGCACTGTCTACCGCACCTGCCATAGTTTAACTAACTATGCTTAATTAACAGTTAAACCGTAGACCTTGTCAAACTGTTTTAACTTTAACTGTTTTTTCTTGTATAAATAATGCATAAATACTGCTCTACAGCTACCTGACTAATAACTAGCTAAGCTAAATCTGAGTAAAAGCAGCAAGTGCGCTAGGCCTAGTTCGGTGCATACTTGGCATTTGGTAAAACATAGAACCTACAAAGTACTTTGTACTGCAGTGGTGCAGTTTCTTGGGGAAACGTCCAAAAATCCATTTTCGTGCTTCACACAGACCCCATCACTTCTCCATCCACCAATCCACCACCATCAACCATTATCACCATCCCGTCGTCTACCTACTTGCATACTTCGACCTAGTACATAATCTGCACCCACCACAACCATAGACCCGAACCCTCTCCGATCTCCTAAGAAATAATATTCTACCTGCCTCCTCAAATTGTCAACTAGTCCTCTTTTTCTTTTTTCTCAATTATTGAAACAGAGGAAAATCAACGTGAGGCCGATCCCTCCCCCCACCTTCGATCGTTTTGGTCACGCGAACAGGGCAACTCTGTCCGATAAACACCAGCAAACGAGTGAACGAACACCACTTCTGCTCCAACGACGTTTCTGACACGGCTGCTTCGCCCTCCACACAGAGCCACAGACACCTAGCCTCTACCTACAGATAACGCAGCGGAACCTAGCTACGCGCTCTCTCGTCGCCATGCCGTCGTCTGCTGTCCAAAACCCTCCTGCTCCCGTCGAATCCAAGTCTGCCAAGAAGAAGAAGGCCAAGGCTGAGCGTACCGAATCGCCAGCCCCTTCTGCCTCTCCTGCCCCCGAAAATCCCATCTCCGTTTCTGGCGCCGACGCCTCAGACGACGGCTTTGAAAGCCCTTACATTCGGGAAGTACAGAAGTACGCCTTGCCCTCCCTTCGAGCCCGAGCCTAAGCCTCAGCCTGAGCCCTCGTCTCCTCCTTCCTTGTTAGCCCGGCTCTCGGTGTTTGCCGCGTGTCTAATTCGAGTAATAGGAATATTCGCAACATTAACAAGAAGATCGTAAGTCATGACATATCATCATTTTCTGCATTTCTATAGCTCATCCTTCACACAATGCCCTACGCCTCTGCCTCAGGCCGCAAGACGACACACAACTAACAAGGGCCCTTCAGGTCAATGCCTCCAAGACCGACCCCATTATCGACCAGCACAAGGACAAGACGCTCGATGAGCTTGTCGAAGCCAAAATTATCAATCCCGACCAGCGTGCCCAACGTTTGAAGAAACCTCATCTCGAGGCACAACTAGCCCAGTATGAAGAGCAACTCACTCAGTACAAAAAGGTCGACGAGGACTACCGGTCTCGCTCCGCTGCCGACAAGGCAGCCTTCGAGAAATTGACCGAGAAGTTTGAAAAGGAGAAGGAAGTTCTGATTAGCGAGCTCACCCAGAAGGCCGTTGCGGACGTCAAACAGTCTCTCCGCGATAGCCTTTTGACCCTTTCTCAATTTCTTCGCCTCGCGGCTGCTCGAAGATCCGAAGAAGAGGCCGACCCAGGTCTCGATGAGAATATGGCTTTGGAGGGTGTTCTCCTCAATGTATACTCTGGTGACGAGCATGCCGTTTCAACTATGCTCAAACTTATCGAGGGCTCCTCTGAAGCAACCCGCAGTGTCGCTGGCGATGAGCTCCAAACCACTTGTATGGCCCTCAATCACTATTTCTGGTACAAACTAACAATTATGTAGTTAGTCAGGTTAAGGCTGCGGCTACAGCGTACACCGGCCCTTTCACCGCCGCCGAGGAAGTACCAGAGACTACCGATGTTGTCACGGAGTCTACTGCCGCCGTCGAGACCGATCAAACCGTTGCCCATGCTGGCTTAACTGAGATTGATTCTACGGGTGCTACTGAACCGCTGACGAATGGCCATACCGAATCAGGACCCCTATCTAGTATCCCTACCAATGCCGACGTCTCTGACAGTGCCGCCAATGCTGCAGGAGGATCTGATTGGGATGCTAACAACACCACGAGCTCCTCCATCACCCAAGAGGGTTGGGTGGAAGTTCCCCGTGACCCCACAGAAACTGAGACTGGCCTGACAGCAACCCCCGCGGCTGCTGGCAACGTGCAGTCTTGGGCTGACGAGCAGCCCGAGAACCCGCCCGAGGTAAGTTTTAAAACAAGTTTTTCGAATATCTAAGCGGTTGAGTCCCGGGCTATCGTTCTAGCACCCTACTCACTGATGTATCTTGCAGGTGCGCGCCTCGACCGATGCTACCGACGGCTTTCATCAGGTCCAGCGCAACCGTCCCCGCGGTAATGACCGCGAAGGTGGTTGGAGAGGACGAGGCCGGGGCGACTACCGTGGCGGTCATCGTGGGGGCTACCACGAAGGTCGAGGTGGACGTGGTCGGGGACGTGGCCGCGGAAACAATGCGACACGGGGTCGACCGCGACCAGAGGAGGCCTAGAAGTTTCATCGCCGCGCAAGGGCTCGTCGACCACAACCAACCAGTCTCTTTCAAACGAGACCTTATGGCTACCAACGACTGTAGCACCATCATCTTGATAGGTTTCTTGCCCTTTGATCCCATTAATTCGCTGTACACTAGATTTCCCTCTTATTCCTGCTATAACGCGGTCTCAGACACGAAGTCACATGTAGGGAAAAGGCATTGGTGCGTATGGAATGATTGATTGATTGTATTGGACCAGCCATCACTTCAGGAGCAAAAAAGGACGGGCATTCAAACTGGCGTCAACTGTCCCATGATTTCTTGGTGGGAAAGGGTCCTGTTTGTCTGTACAATAATTCTGATAGAGTCTGCGGGACGAATGTCTTCCGTTTAAAAGATCAGAATACCAGGGAAGCATAGTACACAATAAGCTCAGAGTGACCCGTGTCATGTTGCCGGCCCCCATGAGAGCAATAGGCCTTTTATAAATCCAGTACCTGTGAAGTTTATAAGTGTGGTTATTTTTTTCTAAAATGTGATGCGCTATCACATGCCGGTAGAACTGTAGTGCCATACACGACATATGTCAGCGATAAAATTATAGACCAAGTCAAAAAGGTACGCACCGCGCAACCTGCCGGATTCGAACGATAACCTTCCAGTTCCTGGACATAGTAACATAAGCGAGAGACGGAAGGGGAGAGAAGATAAGATAAGAATGAAAAGAAAAAGAGAAACAGGAAGATAGAAAAATAAGCAAGAGGAGGAGAGCGAGATTATGGAAGCCTTAAGAGGGGAGGGAAAAAAAATTACAAAAAGCGAAGGACTTTACCCAAGTCAGGGGTTGAATTTCGTCTCAAGGGCGCTTCCAGTAGAATGGTAGTATTCGCTACTTCGCTGAGAGACTCTGTGTCTATTATGATTTATAAACCTAGGTTGCAGGTAGTCGGCAGGTGGAGATGATTGGAAATATGATTGGCTGCTGCGGGGTTTCTTCGGATAATAATTCCAGGTACTTGCTCGGCGGAGGGAAAGTACCTATGTACCTCGTGTAACTTTAATACCTTACCACCTGTGAGAAATACACGCCGCGATACTTCGTAGGTCTGGGCGGATGGCATACCTCGACCAAGGAAGCTTATTCTACGAGAGAAAGAAATAGCAAGGGTTATAACTAACTTGCTGATCATGGATAAGGATTGTTGATGCCGTTGCTCTATCCCTGCCCTCGAACTATTCACGGGCGCAAACGCAGTTGAGTTGTGTATCTATCTGATTGATTGGTCTATAAGGTAGTGTAGCGAGGCGAATAGGCCTTGGATTATCACCTGGACTGCTACGGATAGGAGTAAACGGCCACATTCCATGATACGCATTAGCTATAGTAGCGAGGGACACGCATAGTCACTATACGCACTCTTCTTGCAGTAACCCCTATTGCTACTGAGTATATTGATACATGGATTGACATTGGTATCTTGCCTCGCTGATCTGCTCCTTGACAGCTGGGCCCCCTAGCCAAGATATCCGTTTGCCTTGAGCCATTCCTTCAGAACATCGGCGTCTCGTAGGTAATAGGCGGCGCGTCCGCGAATAGCATCCTTGACCTGTTCTAGGGTGCGGTCAAAGCTACTGGTGTCCTTATCCTCGAAGAATTTCTCTATCTCGGCGATGTATTTGGTATCGACGAACTTGTTCAGAGATATCTTGACAAAGCGATCCAAAACTACGGGGTTCGCCATCTTGGTTGTGAGTTTTTCCCAGTTCGCCTGCATATATTCCCACTGTATGGTGCGGGCGGCCGAGTTGGCTGCGATAGAACCGCCGAGGGAATGCATGTCTCCAGACGGGACTGACTCTGTGGCGGGAGCCGGAGGCGAAGTCTCAAAGAGGAAGGGCAATAGCTCCTTTTTGATGAGTTCGGCATCCCGGGTTTGGCCCAGACACGATAGACAAACCTCTTTACCATCAATAGAGGAGCCGCTATACCATTCCTTCTTGAGAACTGCAATGGCTTCAGCAGGTTTAACTTTGATGGCGGTACGGTAAACAACAGTTCTCAGATTCGGGTTGAATGTAGTCCCCTGTGAAACCCAAGCATCGAAGAGAGATAGTGCTTTCTCAGTCACTCTAAAACACCAGGATTGATTAGCCAAGATCGTAATTGGAGTAGAAGATGCGGGGAGGAAGAGTTTTCCGAATCTGCTTACCCCGGGTGTCCATTAGCAGCCGCATGCAAAAGAAGTCTCTTCCGAAGCAGTCCTGTCAGATAATCCTCCGACTCCGGAAACTCCCATCCAGTCTTCTCCACTGCACTTCCAACTAGCTTCAAGGAGAAGCTCTCTAGACCCTGTTTTAGAAGGTCGTCTTGGCCAAAAATAGACTTCAGACTGCTTAGCGAATCGAGGACTTGGCTCCAAACCAGGTAGTTGGTCTCTCCCCCAAATCCTTGGATAAAGGAGAGCAGCGCTGCAGGAGAACCATAACCAGAGAAAGCCAAGTCAGCCGTAGAGCCGATGATGGAGATCTTGTCCTCGCTACTCAAGCGATCGAGTTGAGTGCCAAGCTTTGCAAGGCGGGCAGGAGGGTAATTGGTTCGGTAAAATCCAGTGGCGTTACTGTTGATTTTATAGAAGTCGTCATCGATGTCCCTTATCGTTGTGTCTCTTTCCGTTAATGCCAGAGTCTGAATACCTTGCTGGCCGACCTTGCCTTGAAGACCAAGTGGAACCCACCAGACTGTTTCATCCTCCTCCGGCTTCACGTCGCCAGTCGACAGAAAGCGATTCTGCTTGATGGAAATTTGGCCAGGCTCTTCAGCGATAGTGATTAACGGATGGCCGATCTTTTCAATCCAATTACCCATCAATTCATTGACGTTAGCTCCGGAGGCATCAGATAAGGCCTGCCAGAGATACTCAGTCTTAGCATTTCCATACGCGTGCTTCCTAAGATATGCGCCAACGCCTTGGAGGAAGGTCTTTTCCCCTAGGTGATTCACTAGCATGCGGAGAGTAGAGCATCCTTTGAGATAACTGATATGATCAAATATCTGGTTCACGTCAAGGGCATCGTTGACGGGAACATGAACGGGGTGAGAGGCCCGCATGCCGTCAAGCTTAAATGCCATCTCCATACCTTCGTTGACGAATTGGGCCCAGACCTGCCAGTCGGGGTGGAACTCGTTAACGGCATACCAGCCGGCCCAGGTCGCAAAGGATTCGTTCAGCCAGAGTTCATCCCACCAGTCCATTGTAACGAGATTACCAAACCACTGATGCGCTAGCTCATGGGCAACGACATAAGCGACCCGGTTCTTATATCTCGCATCCGAGGTCTTCTCGTCGAAAAGAACAGCGGTGGTGCGGTATGTCACCAGTCCCCAGTTCTCCATTGCACCGTGAGTGAACTCGTGAACAGCCAACAGGTCAGACTTGGGAAGAGGGTAATCAATACCAAAACTTTCCGAAAAGAGGTCGATAGTCTTAGGGGCATGTTCCAGCGCCCAGCGGCCTTGTTCCTTCAATCCGCGTGTGGTATATACGCGCACGGGGATCTGCTTTCCGTTGTAGCGACGCTCCGTGAAAGCCTCCACGTACTCGAAATCTCCCACAGCCCAAGCCAATAGATACGTGCTCATGACTGGGGTGCGTTCAAACGACACGGCCTGATATCCATCACGAGTCTTGGTCACGCTCTTGACGGGCATATTGGACAGTGCCACTTGATCATCGGGGATCTCGATCTGAAAGTCAAATGTGGCCTTGAGGCGTGGCTCGTCAAAGCAGGGGAATGCTCTTCGAGCGTCACAAGCTTCAAACTGGGTGGAGAACATGTAGTGAAAAGTATCATCCTTGGGGACCGACGCGGCTGGGGGAGCGACAGGCTTGTACTTGCTCCTGTAGAAACCGGCCATGTCATTGTTGATGGTGCCCTTGAATGAGATAGTCAGAGTAGCTTGCTGCGAGGCGGGGATCTCCTCGGCAAAGTGAAGTGTTGCGCGCTGCTTCTTCTCATTGTAACTAAACTTCGATGTCTGAAAAGTTTGAGCGGATTTGCCGTTTTCGACAGCTATCTCGGCCTTCTCGAGGGTTAATTCAAGCGAATTGAGAACGACATCTTTGAGGGGCTCGGCAATAGAGGCGTTGATCCTTTTGAACGGGGTCAGGTTGTCTAGATAAGGGAAATGGTGAGGGTCAAGCTAGCTACTCACGCGACCTGTCCCTTGTAAGACCAGTCATCAAAGTTCAAGGACGAGATAGAGAGATCATAGTGGCTGGGCCTGACGATGCTGGGGAGGGTATCGCGGTCCGTCATGATGGATGATGGGATGATGGCAGAACAGGAAGCTCGACACGTGGTAGAGAATAGTCGTGGTGAAGAGGGAAGAATCGAAGGAGGTGCCCCACGTCGTTGGCTCAAGTATTGAGTTCGGTGGTGGGGCACTCGGGTTCGAGGAGGAGAGGCTTGCGGCACGACCGAATGGGCAGGTGACGAGATGTTGACGGCCGTGGATTGGCTGAATGATCGGGACAGTATCTTGGTCCTCTTCTGCTGGACGTAGCCGTTGCTACCCTGAAACAAGGTGGCGGTAGTTGTTCTAGACCAAGGAGAATTAGGCCGTATGGTGACACAATGTATCCCTCGACAGCTTTCTCGGGTTATGGCGGTTATAGAGAGTGTGGTAGCTTGTGTGGCACAGCTGCCCCTCATGTGGTACCTGATCATACATGTAGCAGGCACTGCGCTACTTGGACCTCCCAAGAGGGGAACTCCAAATCGAGCTAGCCGACCAATGAAATCCATTAGATCTTCGTGCCGGCCCAATTTGGAACGGCCTGCCGAGAGACCGGCTGATAATCATGAAAAATTCAACAGGTCTAATCGCGATCTAATCTGGCCGGACTCGAGTAGCAGCTGTGGGATCGCGTGATTTGGTGCACAATAACAAAATCCAACGGCTTTTCTTGAATGCGCATGATATCAGCTATCGCCTCTAAGTCTAGACGTGCATGTTTCGGGGTGGGCTCTGAGTGTTGTTTTGGTGGTAGTTGTGGTGGTGGTGATGGTGAAGATGATGATGATGAAGCCGTGTTCCAACCAAAGTGCGTTAGGGAACCGAGAGATCCGAAACAAAGAAAATCAATCAGTCTACAAGGAGAATATGAAGAATAATTATACAAGTGGGCACATTGATTAAGAATAGGTAGTAGTCTGTTGATGGGCGGGATTGTAATAAATACATATGTAAAAGAGAAGCTCTTATGCCAGCCGTCTCTTGATTCAAGATGAAGCCCGGCCAGAGCGAGGCAGCGTCGTACAGTTTTCAAAGTCACGGCTATCAACATATATGGCTTTCTAACATACATAATGCGTTTATCAAAGGTATCAGTCTAACGATGGTTATGTAATGTGTGTGTTGTGGACCGCGAATCACGAAAGGGGAAATCTATTTTGATTCAACAGGTACCAAACATCACGTCATCCTACCCGGTGGTGTTGGAAGTGAATATAACGACGACTTAGAGACAACTAACTAGCTTAAATCAGCCTTGAACCACAGTAAACAATTTGAACAAGTACCTACCTACGTACTCAATAGGTACTTCGACATCACGTCGACCCACGCCACCGGTCGCTAGCAGGCAAGAGAATACCTACCCGTCGCTAGTTGCTTCCGAGGACGACGGCCACGGTACCTCCATATCTACGGTACATGGTGAGCGTAGAACGTATAACGAGCACACGCGACTAGGAATTTCGCCAGACACTCGATGGACATTGCAAACATCCGAAGGTCAGTAAATTCCCTCTCAATTGCCGATTATACCTGCAACCCACCACCAGACAAGACAACATCCCTATCCTAGAACCCCACCGCCATTACCATCAACGTCACAATGAAACCTGCCCCTAGATAGAATTCATCCCTTTGCGTCCTTGTCACACCTACGCTATTATATAATAAGTGTAAACAATGCCCCCCTCTGCAGAATCGCGGAGCACACGTCTGCCTCTCACAGATTCTCGATGGCGCGTCATTCGAGGTGATCGCACCCTTCCACTCAATCAGACTTGGGAACGTGGCCGGCGTCAGGAAGAGGAGAGCCTCATCATACGCGAAATGCCTCAAAG
The DNA here is from genome assembly GCA_022578855.1 of Nemania serpens. NCBI lineage: Eukaryota > Fungi > Ascomycota > Sordariomycetes > Xylariales > Xylariaceae > Nemania > Nemania serpens. Next base: position 89,109 of record MU396731.1, on the reverse strand, counting down.
TCCACTCTCCGAACTCTTTGCTGATGTCCTCACAGAGCGAATGTCTAGGCACGAGCTGCTTCCTCCCCGGATACGGGGTTTTACCAGTAGCGATAATGCTGATGCTGGTATGGATGTAGGGGATGACATCGATGCCAACACAGAGCGTGGCGACGGCAACGGAGAACAGGATGTAAGCGAGAACGGTGAGGTTGAGGATGCAGAAGAGGAAGAGGAGGAGGAACCATTCGACCCCAGCGCCGTTGGCTTGAAGGAGATTAGCAACTTGGCTAGTTTCACCGTCAGCAGCTACAAGCCCGGATGTGGTGTGAAGGAGCTCCGTGACGACGATTCCAATAAGTATTGGCAGTATGCGACCACTTCGTCCTCTATCTGTCTCGTTTTCCATCACTGACCCCTGTTCCAGATCAGACGGACCTCAGCCTCATCGCCTCAACATACACTTCATTAAACGAGTTGAGATCCGGGCATTGCGCCTCTATCTAGACTACGAGCTCGACGAGAGCTACACGCCCACCAAGATTCAGATCACAGCCGGTACAGGCCCCAATCTCACCATTCCTTTCACCACCATCGAGCTGAGCATGCCCAAAGGCTGGATCGACATCCCGATCGCTGGCGCAGGCGGTGGCCCCGACGGCAACTCGCTCTGCTGCTTCTTCGTGAGAGTCATCATTCTTGAGAACCATCAGAACGGCAAGGACACACACATTCGGGGCATCAAATTGTACTCGCTAGACGAAGGCGCCGACACAATCGACAACAACCCTCTCGACGATGTTGTGAGCGACCTCGAGGACTATCGCCTCCGCATCAAGCGCATGAGTCTGGGTGAGAGCGAGGAGGACACTCTACTTCGCGTGGACGCAGAGGCACGAAGACGCAAAGCCAACGCCAAGAAGTATACGCCTGGCGACGGTGGACTCAGCATCCCCGCTTTCATGAGGGAGCCAGAGATCCGTTAGGCGGATAAGGGGGGCAGCGGATATTGAACGAGAAGAAGATGTGTTATGACTGTATGGCACGGCTCGCAATAGCTATGGCGGCGTTTAGAAGGTTGGGCTCTGATACGCCCATGATTGCCCATGATTGATGAAATCGGAAACGGAAACGCTTGAGACGACTCTACATTTTATGTCACGCATAATGAGTCTGTCTCGAAGGCGAACCCCGGTGCTCCGTATATGAATACGCTGTGTGAGTTAGGTAATACTATATATACCTAGGTCTTCCGAATGTCAGTATTGAAACAACATTTTCCTTGGAATTGTATTCTTGACGAATGAGATATACTCCCACCTAATCGTGAAGCTTTCACATGAATCTCGGTGTTAGCGGAGCTAGCGCTTAAGCAGTGCCCCGCGGGTGGAACGATCTCCCGCTATATATCCCCACTAACGCTCATGCAAGGTCCGATGCCCCGCGATGCATGTCAGACAGCCGTCTCGCTTCGTGCGCCAGACACACTACATGTAGTTACCGATATAGCTACTCGACAACACCATCCCGGTAGCTCAGCATCTTTTATCGCATTATGAATCGAATATCGACAATGCGCTCCTAACGCCCTAGCATCTATCACCACCTCCTACCTCATCACCCCATCGCAATGTGAACCCCGCCTCCCAAATGGCGCGTCTACCCTCGAACCTCGCCGCGCTCTTCACGCAGGCCCTGAAGACCTTCGAGTCCTCGGACTCGACATTCCGCATCTTATGCTCCCTCCCGTCGACTCCGTCCTCGTCATCTCCACTCCCCGCGGAACCACCCGCTCGACCCCCGCGATACATCTTCGTGCTCGACTCCTCGTTCAACCCGCCGACGCTAGCGCATCGTCGTATGGTGCTCTCCGCGCTCTCAGATCCGCGATACCACGCCCCAGCGCCGCGAGGCACAGAAAGTAACGAAAGACGCAGTACCTCCGAGACGCCCGGCGCGTCGTCGTCGTCGTCGCGCGTCTTACTCCTCCTCGCAATCAACAACGCCGACAAGGCGCCCAAGCCCGCTTCGTTCCCGCAGCGTCTGGCGATGATGTACGCGTTTGCGCAGGATGTACTCGCTTCTTCCCTCAGGAAGCAGGCCGGCGAAGCGCAGTCCGGTATAAGCTGCGAAGCCGTCGACATCGCTGTCACAACGGAGCCCTATTTCCACGCTAAGGCGAGGGCCATCGGCACCAGCACGTACTACCATGGTGTCGAGGGAGCAGATACGCCAGAGGGTGCCGCGAACGCGGTGGTTGCTGAGCAGGTGTATCTCACGGGGTATGATACCCTCATCCGCATCTTCAATCCAAAGTATTACCCAGACAACTCCATGAAGACGGCTCTAGACCCGTTCTTCGCGCACGCTAGGCTGCGGGTTACGATGCGGACGGATGATGATTGGGGGGATGAGGCGGCGCAGGTCGCGTATCTGGAGGAGCTTAGGGCCGGGATGCTTGAGGCGGTTGGGGGGAGGGTGGAGTGGGTTGATAAGATTGATTTAGTACATGGACGGACAGGGGACGAGGCTGTTGTTAGCAGTACGAAGGTTCGCGATGCGGTTCGGAGGCGGGATTGGGAGGGGCTTGGGGAATTGGTGAGTGAGGGGGTGATTGGTTGGATTCGTGAGAATGAGCTTTATGCTGGTGATGATAGATGATAATGAGCAATGAGGAATGAAGATATCATAGATACATGTAGTTAAAATATAAATATTGCGACGTCGTTGGCTCGTGGCATCCCTGAGCCTGAAGTTTATGTAGCATGCTGGCTTTGAATGCGCTGGTAGTGTTCATCGTCCCTATCCAGGCGGCCATGAAACTCACTTCTCATCTTGACCCAGGTACAGGGCCCCAAAAGTTCACGGCACGGGAATCTACTTCAAATACTTCTCGCATCTAGCTCAGACTCCCTATATCATATCCGAAGAACGCACATTTAGTCCACTGCCTTCCTAGACGACGTTTGTCGATCCCTGAGGAGGACAGGAGTCATGATCGCGTAAATGAACGACTTTTTCGTTCTCCAGTTCATGATACCAGCCCACTGCGGCTTTCCGTCTAGCATGCTAGGTTCACATGCTGCCATACGAATCAAGGTGTAGATTTAATCCCAGCAATCATCCATTAATTCAAATCATCAGCGGATACATGTCCCTCGAATCTCCCATTCTGTACCCTCTTATGAGATGTCCTCGTGAGCCGTAACACCAGCCTCCGTATCCGCCCCTAGCTATAGTGACGGCATACATCGTACCCGAAATTGAATATCATGGCGACCAGTGAACATAATTCTAAGGCGCCCTTTCCGTTTCGTTGTAATACTTGCAAGACTTAATCAGACATCGGATCGCGAGCATAAACGTACCTATCTTCGGGTAAGCCAGGCTCGACACTCGCTCATAGACATCGCCATTGAGGTACGTCTCGCATTGCCGTAAGACAAGTCCCTCAGCTTTCAAGGCAGATCCCGCACAGAGTGGTGCGATACCCTCGCCCAAGGCGGAGTTTGTGTTATTCGGGGAATGAAATAGTGATCAAGAGTGACTGTGAAACTAAGAATAAAATGAATATCCGGTCACCATCACCTGAGCCCCTATTCTGTGACAGGTCGGGAGCAGATCGCAGGCACAGACGTGTGCACGAAGGACAATTTCATGTGTCAATGATCGCTCACGACCTCGATCTCAGCCGCCGAACGATTGCCGAAACATCATCGTTGATAACAGCTGTTTTGGGAGCTCGCGATGATGCGCCTGGGAGAAAATAGGTTGAAGTTTTTGTTAATGGCACTCTGGCGTGTGGGCAGAACATGGCTTGCTATTGTGTTTCGGCATGTATTAGGACCCCCTAGATGAGAAGAACCTACTCAAGTTACCAATATTACATAGCTAATAGTAGTTCATACTAAGCATTAAAATCTCACGGCCAACAATGCTGTTATTACCGGGGGATTGTTACAAATCAAAACACCAAAGATCATTGTTCACACTACGATTGCACGAGAAAGGCACTGATGTTTGGAGATTCTGTACATTGATACTACCTACGAATGGTGAGAACGAGACTGGCCGTTTCCACGGAGTAAGCAAGTACAGTGTCGAATCTATCTATCTATGGAAGAAGGAGATCAGATCGGGGTCCAGCGGTGCTCTTTAGCCCTCCCATTCCCTCCGATCAATGTCTGCAAGAAATCACAAGTAACGCCCCCCTCCCCCCCTTGTCCCCTTAGTTATCTTGTCTCTGTTATAGGCATGTGTGCCCTAGGTTGTTGTGTACGGTGACGATGTATATGTGTCTGTAATCGAAGTCGCCACCAAGAGTGTGGAAGGAAATCGAGATCTGGTGTATTGCGTAGAAGAGCCGCGCCAAACGGCATTAAGTGATGTGAAATAGTCGCGGAAGATGAATCGGCTGGAGTAGCGTGTAATATAGCAAGCAGTCCCAGCCCTCGACTCTGCGCAAAGCTGCTAATAAAGGTCTCCCTTTCCAGGACCTTTACCAGGGCCTTTTTTGAAAATCCCGAACCATTTACGTCCTTTCTCGCGAGTTCGGTTGGTTTCTGCGCGAGCGCGAGCTTCCTGCATCGCATTGGCGAAGACTTGCATGCGAGAAATAAGTTCATTAGAGATGGCGCCCTGAAGTGCTTGCTCAATAGCCGGGCCAATGATTTCGGGCAACATTTCTTGAACGGCCCTAGATACCATCTGAGGAAGCATATTGACAACGGTCTGAAGAGTAATAACGTTGGTACTCAGACTAGTGAGATTGCCATTGGTGGAATTGACGAGACTGCTCATGGCGTTGACATTGTTACCCATAGCATGAACATGATTGTCAATGGCATTGACATGACCAGCGATGGCGTTGACCTGAGCATTCTGAGCAGTAGTGACGGCACGCTGAGCGTCGGTGATAGTGTTGAAAGTACTAGCCTGTTGACTAATATGGCTGCCAAGAGCATTTTCCATGGCACTGAAGACCTGTTCCATGACACGACCCATGTTGGCATCAGTGACACCATGAGTACCATGAGCAGCATGAGTTTGGACGGTCGCTCGAATGGTGTCAATAATCCGAGTGACCCCAGAGTGAACAAGATTATCCTCATTTCCAAGGGCGAGGTTGTTCAGACGAAGAACAGACTGGACAGCATGTCGCATAAGATTATACATGCCCGTCTCAGCACCAGTACCATTAGCGATTCCGCTAAGGCGAGCACGAACATTGGAATCAGCAGCGACCTCGCCATGAGTGAGGTCGCGGTCCTGAATTCGTCGCTGGATCTCGATGTAAAGACGGGAAACATCGGGTCGAAATGCATCATCTCGAGTGTCCATTGCGCCCGCACGAGCAGCGTTGAGTCGCTGAAGATCCTCAAAGTCATCAATAATGGCCTGGAGGTTGTATGTAGGTGTGTTGGTTGATGGAAATGTTCGCTCACGACGAGCTTGGGCGAGGGCTTGGCCCATCTCCATGATGCGGTTGAATTCATACGGCATTCCGTTCAAGAGCATGATAGGCGATGTGGGAGGGTTACCCATGCCACCGGCAGGATTGAAAGGCGAGTGAGGGGCATTAGCCATGTGATTAGACACTGGACTGGTGGTATTGAGTGAGGCTATCCGCTGTTGGTTCTCCGAAGCCTCAAACTGGGCCAAGTCGTTCCTCACGTTGGCAGGGAAGGTCATGTCGACGGCAGAGTCGACATTGCTGTACTGAGTAGACGAGTTGTCTTTGACGTTGCACTTGCTGAGTGGCGCCGGGGTCTTCTTCTGGTCGCCCGAAGCTTTAGACATATTGAGTGAAGGCACAGAAACTGGCGGATTGCAAGTTAGTTGATGATATGTGGAGGAAAGGGAGGTGAGTTGAAACTTACACTTGATTTTCTTGTGATGGGAGTGTACCGGGATTGTCTCGTGAGACGAAGAGGTTGTAAGAGGTATGGGTGATGACTATCTTCTGTAGACAGGGTTAGATACTATGAGAGAGAATGAAGTGGTGTGGTGGGTGTATGTTGGTCGGTGAAAGTCAGGAGATCAAGACGAGGAGAGAAGTCGTGCAAGATATGGGTGGGGTAGGCTGTGAAGCCAAGGTGTGGGAACAATTGGGAGGTTGGGTAGGTAGCAGGTACTTGCCTTACTCTACCCTGAATGGCAATGGGTGTCAGGACGTGTGCGCGGTTGAAGTGGGTTGGCAGATCAAGACTTCAAGTTATTGATGGAGTAAGTATAAACTGCAGGAAGATATCTAGAAAATGAGAAGAGTGAGGATTTTGGAAGACAAGGATGTGTTGTGTTGACAAGAGGAGAGGGTGTGGTTGGATGTATAGAGGAGAGGAGGCTTGAGAGGTAGTGCACAATGGGCGACACATGTGAATAGCGGGAGGTGTATTACCTGTTGGTACCTGGGTACCTGGAGGTAGTACAAATAGAAAAAGTGGAACTGGGACAATGGAGAACGGTTCGAGTGAATGATGGAGTTTGGTGTAACCGGAACTGGGCAAGTTGCTGTGATGTGCTCGACAGCTTAGGAAAAGAGGAAGAAGTAGCTGCCTCAAGCACTGCTCAAAATCCGGCAGATCAAGATGACATACCTTGGATATGAGGTTGGTGACAAAACTGTGATCGTGATTTAGAAGGTAACAAACAAAATAAATAGAGTTGGTTGAGAGTTGTAAAGGAGCTGATGGAAGAGTGGAGTTGGGATGCAGGATATAAGTAGTTATGGTAGATGAGAAAGCGGTGAGTACAGTGGCAGAATCATAGAAGAGCTGGTGCTATTCGCAATTTAGATAGGAGATGAGTAGGAAATTTGGATAGGATGGGTGCAGGCGTGATGATGGAGATGAGTGCGGTTCGCAAAGAATCAATGATGAAGAGCTGGATAAACCTGGAGAAGTTGCCTACCTTAGTCTGAGAGTGATGTCGAAAAGGAAGTTGATCAATCAGTGTGTTGCTGAATGTGAACTGAGTCTGAGTCGATCTAGTGATGTTCTGGTAGATGCAGTTGAGAAGAAAGGCGAGAGAGAATTTCGTGGGAGGAACTGGTTGACTTTATAATCTTCTCGTAGGAGAAAAAAAGAGGTTGGGGGTGCGAGTACGAGCTACCTAGGAAGATACCTATTCTATTGTTGTTGCCGCTGCCCATTGATTCCTGTAAGTATGGCCCCATTTTGGCATTATACACGGTTGAGTGGAGACAGGTGACCTGTCCCAACCACCACAGTATCCTGGACATTGACCATTGAAGTCTCCTAGTCGGAGGTGAATTGAGTGTGTAAACAATTAACTGCGCTCTTCTATGCCGTAAACTAATATCTATTGATGGGTAATACACTGTGCCAACCACCTCCAGGCCCTATATTCCCTAAAGCTATACCTAAGCGGCTAACAGGTAGTCAATGTAAGTACAGTCGCTTACATAGAATTAAGTAGGAGGCTAAACTGTTGGAAGAGGGAACGCTTTCATTGTTGAGAAGTGTTTCCTGTGTGCTAATAGGAAAACAGTTTTCTATGCCAACATACAAGGGCCCAAAATACAATACACCACGTTACGAGAAGACTTGTACAGGCGGCTGGAGCAAGCAAGGGCCTGCATAGAATCACTGTAACTTACTACAAGAGAAAAATACTTTCATTGACTACCATTACCTCACCTGTTTTGTACCTAATGTTGTCCCTCGGAATCTATTGAATTTCATTCGATTTTTCTCAGCTCTTCGCCATAGTCTATTACACTACAGGTGAATTGAACGCATGTAGTTGATTTTGGGGCTTAATCTCCACAGAGTGGCGCATCAAGGTTTCTCATAGCGGCCAATCAGTTCCGCGACTGTGGACAAAAAAGGAATGCCGAGAGACTAGCATAACACTAAGCGCCACTCTTGGCAGCGTAAGTCTTCCGGTTCGGCACGAACCGAGACCTTGGAGCTTGGGGGGCCCATTGTATCTGCCAGCTATGCATCAATTATGTTCTGAATGGGCGATTCATCCCGAGCGCTGGCTTTAAGTTGCCCCGGAACTCAGACTATGGATATGATGTTTGCCCACGAAAGTTCCACTCCGCTGAAGTGGAGGGTTCCGATTTGAGTGCACAGTGTGCTATTCACTTCCCCGTGGGGAACAGTTAGTTTGATTTTGGAGAACGAGAAAGAACAACATTATTAGATTCCTTGTTATCTATACTGTGCTAGTCCACGCCATAGTAGTTGGTAAAAATCTCTTGACAAAGGCGACTTCCGGTGGGATGAGCTCTTTATAACAATGTATCTAATCGCTGCCTATTATCAAGTACTTTAGGTTGAACCGAGTATGGTACCTACTGCAGCGAAGTAAGCATTGGATAGTCTCTCGGATTTATAACAACAGAGTGGGGGAAGAACGGTACAATTGGCTCAACATTAAATAAAAAGATAATGTATACTGTACACCATGCGAGATCTCAGAAGCTACTCAGGCGAGGGATCTGATAATACTAGGTGCAAGGTAGGGTATGTGGCGGGGCAATGCATCGTCACTTCAGCGAGGTACATGTATGTTTTTCTAATGTCTTGGGAGCAGTCATGTCATAGCCACAGAAAACATAATCACTATCGCAGTAAGGCAGAGATACGCAGGAAGCAGTTGATGTCCATTAGACGACCATCGTTCACGACCATCCCAAGACCAATGTATGCTAATTATTCCGGTAACATCAGAGGCCATCCGACGGCCAATTGATCTCCACGTTGCTCAAGTAACCCCAGAAACGTTGCTGCACATCTGCTTGCCCACCACAGCCATCTCCTAAGCCTTAATCCTAGCCCTAACGATCATATCCTACCCGAACCAGTCAGCATAAGTAGGTGTGTATATAAAACACATTTGAATCACTATAAACATACCACGAGTGATAGGATCCAATACAGACTCCGCCATCCCGCATGAGATGGCATGGAGGGTAGTGTATGCTAGAATTGCCCATGCCTATCATGGGGATAGACGCAGGTCGTAGGTATTGCAGCACAACTAGATGTCATTGGCGACGTCATCGCGCTCGTCGGCGGGAATGCGTGCTGCGCGGCGAGGTGCTGGGGAAAATTCATGTTAGCTGCATAATCGATAGAATGGACACCAGGAGCGACTAGCATGGGCGCATGCAGTTCGGATTGAGGATGATCGCCAAAAGCTCGTGCATCTGTAGTATTCCGCCTCTCGATCGCCGAAATGAAGAGGACTTCGTCGTCGTCATCAGATTGGGTGGTGGAAGTTGAGGTAGGCTGGGACTGTGTAGATGTGTAGTGTAGAGGTGTAGCGCTCGGTAGATCGTCATTCCGATATTCACATTTCACGATTGCATCTTCATATTTGATTTCACCTTTCACCTTCGCCTCCTGCTTGACAGGCTCGTCGATGTCATCCTCGTCTTCGTTGACCTCTTCGAGCTTGCGCTTCTTAGTGGTACGGGCCTTGGTCTTCTTGACCTCATTGGAGTCGTTGACCTCCTTCTTGACGCCGCCGACCCCAACGCCGGGAGAGATACCGTGCGCCTTCATGAGACGCTCATATCTCTTGGCCCTGTACGTGAATACATGACAAGTTAGGTCGAGGTTGCTATAGTTAGACGAGAGGTATGAAGGAGAAACTTACGCAGCGCCCTTGCTGATGATGTTGCACTCCTTGCGAACTTCCTCAAAGTCCACCTTTGAAAGTCAGCATATGGATCGAAGCAGGTGCTGGTTAGAGAGGCGGCGATGTCGTAGGAATCAGGCTTACCTTGCCCGCGGTAGAATGGCGAATGCAAGAGATAAGGAAACGAAAATGGGAATCGTTATCGGTACTGGTAGGCATATTGACGATGTTCGAGAGGCGGAGGCGTGTTTCCAAGTGACAAGGATTTAGATAAGTTGGGAATATGGGGTATGTATTCTGATGATGTATCAGGCAGAGGAATATGAGTTGAGGTGAAGTAGAGTCGGTGAAATAGTGTTGGCGAGAAAGATAGGACGGGTTTGAATGTTATATGAGTCAGAATACATAGAGACCAGGAGATGTAAAATCTTTGCTTCCCGTGTGTAAATGGACTCGGTCTAGTAGGTGATTAGGTGACTAGATGATGTATCTATGCGCCAGGTTTCGAGTACCTAACCATGTACCTAGGTAAATCCAACAAGTGGCCAAAATAACTGACATGAAGAGTGTTGTGTGAGAGTTGAGGAAGTTGCGGCTGAGTTTTGGGTACGCTTTGGCAGGTGCCTTTCCTCTGGCCACTGGTAAAGTACTACAGGTACCTAACGTATTAGAAAGTCTGTAGAATGATAAAGTACCTGCTTCAAGCACGGAAGATGTCTAAATGTGGACTTATATTAAAAGGGATTTGGTAGTAGGTAGTATTTTCTTGCCCATCTACTGTCCTTTCAAGAGGTTCAAAGCACCTTGAAATACTGACATCTGACTTCTCTTACCACGCTCTGTATTACAAAGGCAGGTGTGCAGCAGGTTCTTAAACCTTGTGAGAACAGCCTTTGGTGTCTTTAGTGCTGCTCTGATGTATTGCTAATAATCAAACCCCAATATCTCACAAGTAATATCTAATGAACAGGTTCTCTTTCTCTTTCTCAGCTGATAACTCTGATAGGTGCAGAGAAGAAGGCCAGGTATTATGCAATGGGAATTATCTTTGAATAAAATTAAGAGCAATATTTACAGCTCTAAGATTCAAGGATACGAGTGTATTGACGACATGACAGAAAATCCAACAAACTGTAGCCTAATTTGGGTGCTTGTAGTATTAGGCCCATTCCTTGTTCGAGTGTGCTACTCAAGCTGGCTGTGAAAATAAGGTGACAGTATCAGCACTAATCTCAGCAGCAGTCTGTGGAATTCCATCGAGTTTAGCCCCATCTTTGACCACACAGAGACCAGGGCACTTGTCCGTATTCTAACCGGCTCTTCAATTTAAAATGCAGTCCGATTAATTTATCGCTGCGACTCATTCATAGGACCGGCGCCAGAGATAAGATTCCTAGGAACTTATAAACGGTGAGAGCTCTGGTTCATTGCGCTACTGCTGATATCATCTCTGAGGATACAATCGATAAGAGCACTTAATACCTTTAGGTGGGCTAGCGGGGCTTGAAGATTGATTCTTCCTAATTTTCCTTTGCCCGGGAACCAAAAAAACTTACAAAAATAGCATCAAGCACGTGGGGAAAGGAGTGGCTCCGAAGTCGCGGGTGGTGTATCTTAGCTCGCGCCTTCCGTGTAGGCCAAGTCAACACCAGTTCAGTACTATGCAGGTCATATGATGTTAATTCCTCATACCAAATCAAACTGGCTCATACATGAACATCTTGGTTAGATAGTACGAGGAATGAATTGATTCACTTTGTTCTGCTGCAAGTGTCTGCGGGTGGTTGAGAATGCTACATGTAGTGCGGACGCGTTCTTCAGTGGGGCACCTACCGAGATACTATCAATCCATGCTGCTATTGGAAGTTGGTGCCTCCTAGTACAAAATTAAGTACCTAGCAGCTTGGCTAGCAATAGCGCCGCCCCTCCGTGAAGTACCGAGGCAGACAGTCTGTGCCTGCACTAGTCCAGAAATAGGGCATCCTATGACGTCAATACGGCTAGTGCTGAACTCTCTGTTCAGGAAAAGCCATAAGACATTGCACCTATCTAGATCATCAATGGCATGGTATTAGGGTGCTACCTACTACCCATATTACATGTGACTGTGGTCACCTGAGACACACCTAACGACGCGCAGCAGGCCAACGCGAGAGGGAGAACAATTATATTCGCGCGAAAGGTATTACGCGTCTGGGCTTGTATAGCGTCTGCTGGAGTGACAGCATTCTCCGCAAAGCTCCATCTTCACAAACAGCAGATAAATCTATCTGATCCGATTAATCTATCGGCTTGATATTCTGGGCTTTTGAAGAGGAGACCTACGATACCAAAATGCCTTCTCGTCCTTTACTACTGCTATGCCTCATTCTATGCCTGCTAATCCTTGTGCCCCAGGCATCAGCCTTCGGCGCCGGTGAGGTGCCCGTTGCCAGCGAATTCAAAGGATATGTTTGGAGGCACGGTGACATAGGGGAAGTCCTGCAGTTCCTTCCCTCCAGCTTCATCACGAATCACAGGTTCACCCAGCTGGAGCGCAAGCAGATCTACTTCGGCAACTGGCTGCGCGATTTCTCCCAGGTCATCGACACGACCCTTCTGGAAAATGTGGACGAGTCTATCCTCCGCGCCATCGTGGCGGTCATGGCATTCTTGGAATTCGGCTTCGCGACTGACGAGTTCGACGTGACGCGAGAGCGCCTAGGCTGCTATACCCATGTCGAGCACATCGATAACCCCGCCGGATACGTGGATAATGCCAAGGAAGTTGACGAGCGTCTCAGAGGTCCCGTGGATCCGAAAGAACTCGAGTTCGATCCTAAGACGGGCATGAAAAATTACATCGCCAATTCTGGAAAAGGGTGGGCGACCTCGGCAGATTACATCCGTGAGCAGCTCGAGAAGTGTATCGAGCTAGGAAGGCTGAAGCGGAATTCCAGCGCGAAGAAGGAAAGCTATATTCATTTCGGCGCTGCTCTGCATACAATAGAAGACTTCGCCGCGCATAGCAACTTCATCGAACTCTGTCTTCATGAGTTAGGGGAAGATCAAGTCTTTCCGTTCGTTGGAGATGCCTGCAGAGTCGAAGCGCCCCATCGAGTATGGGAACATAATAAGAGTGTAGCGCCTCTCGTGACAGGCACGTTCGGCATGTTGGACATATTTCATAGTCTCCTCGGCGAGGCAGACGACATGGCGATTCTACAGTCAAAGGGGTCTCTAGGAGAACTCGAGAAGAAGCTAAACTACGGTGGCATGGCATTCGAGCAGTTATATGATCTTATCAAGAGCGGCATAGAACTCATTAGCAAGGGTGGAAGTGGCGATAACCCGTTACTGAAGCAGCTGGAAACCGTGGGAATCATTTTCAATAAAGCGAAGGAGAACGCACCTGGTATTTCCCACCCTACTTACGTACCCCTTCTTGCATTGATCATGATGAGACTAACGGCCATGATAAATTAGACATTACTATCAATTCCACAAGCCCCAGCCCCCTTTGGCAGGCCATTGAACCCGCTTTCTATCTTCACGACCGAATTTCAAAGTGGATGCAGGAGAGCGCGCAGGAATCAGGAGAGATAGGCGCAAATGAATCAAGAAGCCAGCTCGGCGACAAGACCAACCAACTTATTTTCCAATTCCTGACTGTCATAATCGAATCGGCAGTCAAGGAATTGCGAAATGCAGTCAAAGCGGCAAAGGAGAAAGTCGACGAAGAGGCAGCCAAATCCAGTTCGGCAGCAGTGTACCAAGACGGATCATCAGCCTCAGACCCGAGCCACTCCGATCTGTCCAAGGACCATTTTAGCAATGTTCTCAATCAAGCCGCTGGCCTCATCGCAACAGCGACGACAAATTGGACGACGCAGCAAGTCGTGAGATGCTGGGATGACCCGACGATAGACGCGGACAAAACTATCGACGATATCCTAACCATTTTACACCACCCCGCCTTCCCCAAGAAGAAGACGATCATTCAACAATACATGTTCGATGAGGTCAAAAAGTGGTGGGAGCGCACATCAACCGAAGAAAAAGATCGCCTGCGCCGCCAGCTCACCCGAGAAAGCGTGCAGGAGCGAGGACACGAGAACCATGAGTTGACGCTCAAGGACCTCATCACGACGCAACGAGGCGCTGCCGAATTTCCCGGCTCGAGGCCCGACGTCGTCGCGCCCCCTAGACGAAAATCCTTCCCTATAGCCTGGGCCATCAACGAAGCAGCCAAGGACATAAAATTGCTGCTTGGCTTAATACGAAGGGGCGCACGAAACCCAGTGGGCGTCGTAGGGGAAGTCTTATACGGCGCGGGAAACCTGGCGTATGGCTCCGGCCAGCTGGCGTTTAACATGGTTGGGTGGTTGACGGAAAGACTCCCTAGCTTGACATGGTGATTAGAAACTTCGCGGCGTTGACATGTTGCTTAATACATGCTCTCGGCGGCGTAGATGATTATGCATATATGGTCGTTCCCAGGTTTGTTGGCTAGGGTTAAGCCATAATTACTAGACATTATATATCATAGGTGCTTACAGGCAAGAACTGCACGGTTGCGGGCAATAGACTTCTCTGCCAACTTTCTATATTGGCAATTTGTCCAAGTCGAAATGTGGTCGTGTGTGTGCTACTGACTGCCTATTACCAGACTGCATTCCAGATTGATCTATCGCGTTTCCGTATTGGACTGCTACAAGGTGGTCACCTCAGCGTTCATCTCTTTCGGTTGAAGTCGGTGTAAATCTCCAAGTCAAGGATACCACGATCAAGCAGTACTTGGAATACTACATAATCTCGTAGCATATGTCAACCAACGAGGTACTACCATGAGATGCCAGGTTAGCGATACTTAGGGGTCCTAAGTTCATATAAGCGACGTATCTGTTTCGCAGCGGTAGACATCTAGTGAATGTGGCTGGCGTGTTTCTATCGCCGCGTTGCCTACCCAGCGGCGAACATTCATGTCGCTGTCGCGGCGCTATAGAAGCTGATATGGCGTGCAATAGTTTTATGGCATTTGCTACTGTCAAGCATCGCCTGACTATATGCTGGTCGGCGCAGCAGGTGATATAGTACTCATGTCCCGCTGGTACTGTCCGCTTAACCACTTATTGCGTAATCTTGTAGTCGGTAGCCTTGACAAGAGACTCTAAGCAGTTAGTGCCGCTTGATAATTCCCCCATCTCACTTACATGAGAGAGAAAGAAGGTCGTCGCAGCAGTAGATGATAGTCGATATGGGGTGATCTCAACACACATCAAATAGTAAAACCCCGACGAAATCGCTCGAGACTCCTTGCTTGCTTTTCAGAGTGCCATAATTTCAGCTCCGTCAACGTAACTTCGGATTGTGGCGAATGGCTCAGAGCCTCGTCGTTTAGCAATTCAACGGATGCATTAATGGTGAGCTGTTGATAGCCTAGGGGCGAGTATTTGGTCTTGAAATCGACGGGCTTCAGCTTGAGACTGTCGTTGCATTCGTATGTTGACTGCCTGTTGTGCTTAGGATGCTTCTGTAAATTCGCTACGAAGTCTTCCAAGAGCTCTGGTGCGTTGACAGGGGCTCGCGGCCGGACCATTATCTTACAATGGCGAGATGTTTTCATAAAGTCACCACCAGGCGTCCTGTCCACCCCCATCATCAGGAAAAGGATTATAATCTTGTCGTGCCACCAGGGCCACATAGTTCGTGTCTCTGCCTCAACGCGAAATACCAGTAACCCGCCGATAAGCTGGCTTCCCCGGCTTTCGTCCGGGTCCACAAACACGCCGTGGTTATTGTAGACGCCTTTCCCTAGCACATGTCCCCCCTCTAGACGAAACTCGAGATGACGGGTTTCTTGAAACTGCGGGGAAAGTAACCAGAAGCCGAACCGGTGCGACGTGCCACCAAAAGCAGGGAAATAAAATGAGGCGTGTTGTACATCTCTGCATATCTGTACTGTTTCCAGCTTTGGTATCGTGCTGCCGCGACCTCGGAACACAACGGTAATGGGCGAGACAGGGATGCATGTTCGTGTCCAGCGATCCTGATTTTGATATTGTGGGGTTAGTGGTATCGTGAGTACCGTTCTCGTGTCGTTCTTGAAATTCTCCTCGTCATGTATTACGGCGAAGAACAGCTTTTTGCTAGGGTGGCTAAAAATTGGTAGGGAGATGGAGAGGCCGATATTCATCATGGTGAAGATTCCGAGGCTTCCCGACGGCTTAAGTATAGGGACCGTACTAGCATCAAAGAAGCATGCTGGGTCGAGTGCTAGGAGCGTAGGTCGTGTCACGCTTCTCCTCATAGGGTTACGAAGAAGGCTCTCAACTCGATTAAGAGGAAAATTGGGCTTATAGCCGAGGCTAAGGCGACCATGACTTGCGAGAACGGTTTGAATACCGGTTTTGGACGCCAGCTCGGCAATCCATGTCCACGCAAATATCGAGTGGTCGTCTGAAACTTTCATGATTTCTTCCTGCAGCCGCACGAAAGCCATAGCCCCCTCCCCGTAGAGGAGTGGCATATTGACGTCAAACAGACCGAGAAGGCAGTACGCGATGTCCTCGGGCCTAGTAGTTATGCGATCTGCTACGGCGGCCATGCGGTGCGCTATGCTAGCGCTACGAATATCCTCAGCATATAGCAAGTATTTCTCGTTAACTCGCGTGATCTCTGCTAGGAGAGAAGCCATGTCCCTTTTGGTACCGATAGGCGTCCAGTCGCGGGAATAGAAGCGCACTCTCTTGGGAGCCAGCAGCTCCTGAAGGGTCCATCCGCGACGAAACCATCTACTCTTCCGGAAGGCATCGAATGAAGGCCCTTGATATTTGGTAAGAGGAGTTCCAGCTGGCCATGAAGCCGTGTCCGGGATTAGTACATCAAACATATAGGCATAGCAAATAGTAGAGTTGAGGTACCAGCTGTACATGGAATTGATGGCCTCGGATAACTCAGCACTGTTCGTCTTGTCAATGCAATTCGTGTCCGCCCACAGATATTTCAAGCCATCCTCTTTCGCCTGTTGGCAAGCTTTGCGGATCTTCAAGTAGCCAAACCTGGGCTCGCGAGATCGGCCGTCATGCAAAAACTGCCAATCATCATAACTTACTTCTATCTTCACCCCGTCGACTTCAATCTCCTGAGGGTTCTCTTCCCGGGATAAGTATCTCAAGGGGCTGGACACATCTTCTATCCAGTCCTGCGCCCGATCCCAATCTTGCAAGGACACTTCCTCGCCTCCCCACGTGTGAGATAGAATAGCATATGGCGGTATAGTTCCTACATGGTCCTCTAGCTTCAGGGTAGTAGTATTAATGAGTCTCATTTCGTTTTAGTCATGGGGATGGGAGTAAATATGTAGAAGAGGAAATCAAGCATTGAAAAGCTTGCGAGGTACTACTTATAGATTAGTACCGCAGCCCCCACATCCGGCACATGAAACCCCATGTATTCTTGGCGGCCCCCCGAGTAGGCAGGTCGTAACTTGGTCAAGAATAACTTGGAGGATTGAGATACCACAAAACCGGCATTTACAACAACTTGAATACACAAATATACCTACAGATTGAGTGGTTCTGGTCACCTAAATAAGGCTAGCGCCCTGGAGCGAAGGGTATTAAGGGGCCCCTTCGCCCCAGACGCGTTCTGCAGGGCTTTTCCCTCGTCACCTCGCTTTTCCACCTCCCACGAAGGGGGTGGTTTTGGCAGTGGTCGGAGGTTTTTTATACCTCCATTTAGCCTTATGACTTCGTACGGTGGCCGGCTACGACAGCGCACCGTACGAGGCCCTCTAAAGCACCCCAAAAGAAAGGAAACAACATATATGGGCATGAGTTTGGGCAGCTATTCGAGACCTGGGCCGGGTGGCCGGCTACGTACAGCGCATCGACCAGGCCTCGAATTAGAGGCTCATGCTCCCCCCAATATATGCGTTCAACCTACCTTTTGTGCAGCCATATTTGAAGTGACTAGAAAGTACATTAATTAGTCCAAAGCTGCCAAGAACCTAAAAGCCTGATGTCCACAACTATTGGGGCCCTGGGCGCGCTAGGTCTGTGGCTCTTGGCATTTGCCGGGCAACCATAGGTTGAGTCCCCAGCTGGGAGGTATCTAGTCCGTACAAGTACGAAGCACATATACGGTATACAACCTTGCCATGTTCTCCTTATGTATATCATATACCTAAGGAGAACATGGCAAGGTTTGAAACAGACTTGGAACCGTGATTTTCTAGCATTTGAATTAGGTTACCAAATACTTCAAACTTAGGTCAACTGCTTGCTTAGTTGCGTGGGTGTCTATAACAGAGGTCACAAATAGGTACTTACCTAGAGACATAAACCAAATCATTCTCTCAAAGCTTTTAGCACAGCAAGGCAGTTACGAGGTACAAGTACTGATGTACACGGCTTCTAGATTACGAGAAGATGTGAGTGTGCTGGTGAATTACATGAGGAAGGCACGTAGTACTTAAGTACCTAACTTACTACATGTAAGAGTGACAACACTGGGTGGGATGTTTCAACTCAAATACAAGACAAGACGAAATCGTTAAATGAAAACGGCAAGAGCGTCGGTACCTATGTATCAACTCACCTGGGCCTAGGTCGCGACAGGTTCAACAGCACTTACTCGTTGATTTTTTAGATGTTGAAGGCGATACCTCGACGAGTTACACTTCGGGGACGGAATACAGCAGCGAAGGACAGATATGTCAAAAGATATTTAAACAGTGAAACGAATATTTTAGAAAGATATTATTCACGAAAGATTAAGAATGCAATATGTGTCAAAAATTTTGGATTCATCTCTGTCATGAACTCGTGTCGTAGTCGGCTACTCATCTCGAGTAATGCCTAGGCTAGACTAGATACCCTCGGGGTGTATGTATTCCCTAACGCCGAAATCAAAGTTGTGTGCAGTTTGGAGTGCATCCGAAGCACGAGAGCAATTCCTTTCCATGACTGTGATGCAAGTAGTGATCTTGGAACATCCAACCTCCAACCTCCAAGTCCAGAGCCCGAAGCCTTGACACCTAACCCCTTCTGCGCCTTCGTTTCAGCCATAGAGACTCGAAACATTGCGAGATGGTTAATTGGCGAGAAGAGGGCGAAATCAAGCTTCACCGTGATCGAAAGTTGGTTCCTCCTTGAGGTATTCCTCGATGTTGGCGAGTTGCTTCCTATCCGGAGAGTTAGTTTGAAGGACGAGCTTACAAAATGAAGTAAAGGACTGGGGTATGAGGTAAGCCTACTCGATCTTAGGTTTCTTCACGTCAGGCTCCTCATCGTCGTCTTGCTCAGCAGTGTGGACCTCCTGATTCTTGCGCTTCCGGCCAGAAGCAGGCGTCTTCTTGGTCTTGGGAGTACCGCCCTTAGGCTTGGTAGGAGTGCTGGGAGTGCTGGCTGCATCTCCGCCTTCCTTTCTCTTGAGTTTCTGAAGGTGCTGTCTGTGCATGAGTAGAAAATTAGCAATCCATACTCAACTGAGGCGCTGGTAGAGGGAGAACAGGTAGTTGTATGAAGTTAGCAAGGCAACGCGTGTCATATCTAAGTAGTATCGCTGGCAGTCACGAGTGGTGGGGCTTCATTACACGGCAGCGCTGGCGTTATAAGTGTATCCCTTGGCCTGAAGTTGGGCGATGATAGCGTCCCACTCCTGGGTCGTAGGAGGTGCGATATCGTAAATTGAGAGGAGTAGGTCAGATCGAGCCTTGTCATTCCAAACAGTGCGTCCAGCGGCGTTGGTACTCATCCTGACAGTATTGGAAGGCAGTGAAGTTTGATGAAGTGTAAGAAGATTATGCAGGATGCAAGTCAAGGAGTAAATAGAGAGTTGATTTTGAAACAAGTATCAAGTAGGTGGAGAAAATGGTTGGGAATAAACAATGGTCGGGTATGATAGAAGGCAGGTTGTCTGAGAGGATGTGTTGAGGGTTGCTTAGGAAATCTAGAATGGAGGGTGCAAGAAAAGTGGAGGGTGGAGTGTGTAGGTATGTTAAGGAAGGGGGTGAAGTAAAAATTGTCGAAGTAAATCAGGGCTCATTGTTTTGCACAGGAAGAAAAAAAAGGGAAAGTAAAGAAGAAGGAGCGGGGATATCTTCAAGCAAGAGGTCTTGCCCTCGAGGACGTAAATGACATACTTGAGGGCGCCTTCAGTGAAGATATAGCCCATATCATGAAGAGCACGCATGATGTGTTCCCAGTCCGTACGGGAAAGCTGAAGAACATCGCTGATGGCCACGAGAATATCTTCGTGGACCTTGGAATCCCACTTCATAACGTTGCGAGAGGAAGACATGGTGACAGGACGTAGCTGATGATGACAGAGTGTATGTAAGATGAGTGAAAAGGAAACAATCAAGTGAATGACACTGATGGTGTTGGCGATAAGGCTGTGTAGACTGGTATTGCGTAGGACCGAAAGAATTGGCTGAGGGTTGGAGAAAAGAGATGTAACAAAATTGATTTAGGAGGGAAGGTGTGAGGGGACACAAGTTGCGGTTACAGCACTGTCAAAATCAACTGAGTCGATTGGCACGAGCTCACAACCTACCGAATTCCATTCCAGTTGACCTCGTGGCCGAAGCGGCTCGTCATCATAGCAACAACGGCATCCTTGTCAGCTGGGGTGAAGGAGATATCGACGGTGTCATAAATGGACAGAAACAGATGGGCAAGCATGGCGTCGTCCCATTTCTTGACTGGCTTGGTAGGTGTAGACATCGTAGCGGCACTGAAAGCGGCGCTGATCGTAGATGAAGTTGGATGTATTTGGCAAGGACGCTCGCTGTGGAGGAGAATGAATGAAGAAGTGTTGAGAAGGTTGAAAAAGTTGAAGATGGTGAAGATGATGAAGCCGGCGAAGTTGGTGAAGTCTGTAAGTGGCTACATGCGCCTACTTACTCGGCGCAATAGGTTGGAGGGGAGACGGGTGGTTATCAACTTAGTTATGTCACGCGTTGCCTTGACTACCCATGTTCCGACTGACGAAGAAGAAAAGAACAAGGAAAGAACATCAACTTTACCGAATGGCTTCCCATGTGGTCTCGAAACCACTAGCTCTCATATCCTTCAAGAGAGCTTCTTTCTCATCAGGTTTAATTGACCCGTGCATGCGCGCGAGGGCAGTTGCCAAAGCCTCGTGCGCATCTCCAGTCCACCTGAACCCCTCGCGCGCCTTTTCGGTCGACATACTGCAACGGTATCAATTGCGAGATGAGGCAATGGGTAGTCAGGTAGAAATAGTAATCGTTAATAAAGATTGGCTTAGATGTAGGCACGAATGAGGCAAAGCCCGGTGTGATTGATATATGATGTGTGACAAAGTCTAGAAGCTGGGTGGCTGTCGAGGATCAAATTCGTGTACTTGCTGCTAAGTAGGCCGTGGGAGCATTGATTGTTCTACTGTCGAGGGTCAAGCGGTCAATGCCATGTACATCTACAGCAAGGGGTCCATGACAAGGTTACGTCCGTGCTGTGTAAGTATATAACGACGTCTCCCCCACCTTATACATAAGTCAAGCGAGCCGAAAAAGACGCCCTGATACCTACCATTCCACCATAGCTGGGAGCTTGGTGCCTAGATATTGTCTTGCAAAAGCAAGTTTGTTTCTTGTTTGATTCAATTTCAGTGAAGCCTACTGCCTGCCTGCCAACCCTCGTTATTTCAACCATGCTACGCTTGTTGTACGCCTATCCCCTACACTCCCCTCGTATATAACCATTCCAAAAACTCATATCCTGAATAACACCGGGCGATACTAAGCGTCTATCATTCCGAGTCTCTAAAGCGAAACCAATGCTCGATTAGATTCCCCGCGTCCAATAGCACCCAGGATACACCGAATCACCGCTGTTGGGTAGACGTGGGCTGCGGGAGACGATCATAGAAGACCAGCGGTAGTCCGAAACCGCTTACAGATCTAATGGTCTGCCGCAAGGCTGTTGAATGGCTATCTCGCCACCGGCAGCCCACGACTATCGTTAGGCTTCTCCGTAGTAGCTGGAACTCTGTTAGAACAATCCATTTAGGCTTCAGGGAACTGGCGTGCTTACGACGACGATGATCCATACGCCTCGGCAGTACCAGGAATACCATCGGCGGCCAAAGCAAGGACTGCTTCATCATCATTCGCCTGCCGAACGTCCACGTCCATGTCATCGAGTCGTGGACGTTTGGTAGCTTGCTCCTCGAGGCGGGGAGCGGGTTCCTCCATTGGCACGGAACCCGATTCTGATGCCGGGGTGGGTCGGAGAGGAGTATGGGCCGATGGATCACCGAGCTGTGTATCCGAAGTAGAGGTGGTGGCCTGCGGTGGCTGCTCCTGATCGTCCTGCGCGATAGGAGCTGATAAGGCCTTCCTAGGCCTACCACGTCCAGGTCCGGGACGGCGAGTGATAGGATTGGCGGTTGGGTCAGACTTGCGCTGCCCGTCCAGATTGGAGCCATTCGATTCCGTCTTGTTTTGGGCCCTACGAAGGCCTTGGAAGTGTTGACTAGTATATGTCAGTCCCTCATAACAATGCTACTACTCGTCATCGAAAAAGCGTTCACGAATGCCCACACTATACGAAGAGTGAAGAGGGAGCATGGGCGCCGTAGGATTGTTGTCGGTTCACATCGTAGGGTGCTCGCTATTCTAATGACACGGAGCGGTTGCAGAGTTTCTATGAGTGTGGGAGTGGTACAGAAGCATGTGGTTTGCCCAGACACTTCTGACATGTTTCGCTTGAGGTCATTCAGTTGTGACACGCCTAACCCTGGTAAACACGTATTACACGGCCAATGCGGCAGCGGCCAGAGCACTCTCACAGCGGGGTAAACCAGAGGAACGAAGGGAACCACGTAAATAGTATAAGAGCAAGATGGAATAGACTCACCGGCATCCCTCATTCGTGAAGCCGTAGCCCAGGGATCGCATATGGTTGCCAATGGTGGTCCATTCGGCACCACTAATGACACCGATGTTCTTCACGGAGAGGATCGTAAAGAACAGATCCTTATCCGCTCGATCATTCCAGTTTTTATTCATTTTGAAGATACTAAATAGGCTATTGAGCTCGAAATGCCGAGTGTAAGTAATAGCGCACAAGAGACGAGATGGAGCAATTGAGCTAGTCAGGATGGATATCGGATAATCGCGTGCGATTCGCGGTTGTGCGCTTGTGAGACGTTGCTAGTCAGACTAATGGTAAATTGGTAAGTTGGTGCTTCCCGGATTACCACACTTGAGCTACTTGAGCTACTTGAGCTTGTTGGAGCTTGTGCTGGTGGGCCGAGCTGTCAGAAGCGTGGACTTGAGAGAGCTGTGATCGGACGGTAGGTGGAGGCGGGAGGGCTCCGACTCCAATTCCAACTCCAAATCCGGTTCCTGCTCCATACAGGATCTTGGGTTGCATCAGTTCCACGAGACGGCACGTGACTTGAAGGAAGCTGCTGGGGAGTCAAAGTGGGGGTTCGACTGGGCAGTCCGGATACATGAATATATCGGAAATGCATCCAAGCTCCTTTATATGCATGTCGAGCAGGGGTTCAAAGTATTTCTAATGAGAGAAGTACTCACGTGAATTGGCGACTTGAACGCGAGAGACCGATCCACACAGTGCCAGGCTTGTGAACACCGCTCCGCGTCACCCCAACCTCCCGTATTCCTTTTTGCTTTCTTTTTATTGCGCACTCGGCGCTGTCATCATCCTCCGCCCACACTCCCTGATGCTGCCTCGTCCTCGAGTTATATCACCCATCCCCAACTCCATATTGCATCGGATGCGTTCTGCGAGGTCAAATTTGATATCGCAGCAGGCAATGCTATGCCATACCATCATCCGTTTGTCCGATACCTGAAAAACTAAGCCGATGCGAGTCGATTTTCAAGAGAAGAGGGAAACTCGGTAGGAGGTAGGTCAGAGCAAACGCACCTTGGTATGTTAGTGAAGCTTGCCCAGATGGATGGTGGCGTAATGGCAAGACATCCGGACCGAGCCTATTGGGCCACAAGACCACGTATCTACATCTACTCGAGGTACCTATACCTTAAGTACCTACACGGTTGTTTGCTCTCTCTCCAACAGCTCGGCTGTCAGGAACAATCGCCGGAGACTCGAGAGGTACCTGGCACTTGGCCCAACCAGCGCCCATCCAGAATCCCAACCTCGTAATTTTACAAGCATGACTCACATGTTTCACACCAGCAGCAAAGTCCCGTTCTTCCCCGGCCGTCATAGCTGCGATAAGCAGTAACAGCTACCAATGGAATTCCCCTCTCAATTCGAGATACCTACCTATAATGCTACCTCCAATGCCGCCAGAAATGGACAGCTGCATTTCCACGGCGTGCTGCTCTTTCTACGCGATCAAGTTTATGATCGGTAGTTTTTGTTCCTGATTGATGCAAACGAGATGAAAATTGTGACTGCTCACGGGCATGCAAGTAGCGTGTGTGCATACCTTGCCTCGGGACCTCATCGACTTTTCTTATACCTGCACTAAGTAGGTAGGTAAGTACTTAGTAGGCAGTAGGTGGAACCCACTCCAGCCGGACCTGACCCGGCGATAGAGAAATATAACGGCGTCGTCTCATTGGACGCTAGATCAGGGGTTGAGAAACCACTTTACGCGGTGTGTCGCGTCCCATTCCACTTTCATCCTAGCACCCCGCCATCTCATCATCTCGCCCTGTTATCCTCGTCAGCCAAGCCGAATAATTGATGTGCTGCTCGCCCCGATCGTCGCCCTCGGAGTTGCTAGGCAACCAAGGCAGCCAGGCATACGAAGTATAGTCATGTCTTTTATAGCCATGTCTTTCATACTGTATGTCTTGTACCAAGCTCTCAATGGTACAAGTTGCCCTGAGATTAAATAGCGCCAGAACTAAGCGCACTTTTCATGCAAGCACTTAAAGGATCTCCGCGCTCTTGGTAATGGCGTGTTTGATCCATGCTGCTCTCATTTCTTGAAAGCTACTATTAGGCCGGTCCCTTATCCATTGCTGCCTCTTTTTGCGCAGCCTAGATCCTCTTACAGTGTGATGGTTTGTCCTTGACCTTCATTATCTAGCTGTCAAGCAGTACCGGCTGCTCTCCGCTGCTTGTTCCTCCTTTCTCACCCCTGCAATCTTTGTCGCCTCATCATACTCGGTCCCAAACTAATGTGATCTGCCCAACAACTCCCAGGCTCGTTGAGAGCTTTATCCGGAACATTAGGCCATATATTCCTCTTTCCTCTCCTCACCGACTTTCACAGCTGGTCTGATCGTGACTCACTCCATCCATTCCACCTCCGCATGTTCAGATTGGCCGAGCAACCCAGAGCTGTCTCCTACCATTGCACACTGAGCTGTGCACTTCTTATTCAAGCCTATCGCCTCTTCTGAGGCACCTGTTACGGCCCTGTATCGAGTCCTGCCCTTTCCAACACCGCGGCCATGTCTTCTAATAACGACAATGTCATGACGAGATTTCTCTTCGCCATACTGAAGCAGAAGAACCTCAAGGATGTGAGTGGATTTCCTGATTCGAAAGCGGTGTAAACGCTACACATATCTAACCGGAGGCATAGATCGACTGGAACCAAGTCGCTCACGATCCAATTCTCGCCCAGGAGATCACCAACGGCCATGCAGCCCGAATGAGATACTCGCGGTTCCGGACTGCCATGTTGGGCCTCGAGCCAACGAGACGGAATCGGACGGGTCCGCCTAAGTCGCGAGTCACCAAATCCAAGAAAGACCCCAAAACCCGGAAAGACGACGGTGCGAAGTCGGAATCTTCTCCCCCCGAGTCACCTACTACAGCGCCGGATCCACCACAACCAGTACCTCAAAAGATTAAGCAGGAACATTCACAATATGCATACAACAGTCGACTCACTCCGGCCCTGACCCCAGGCCCCGTTTCTGTGCCGCCGACAACTATGCCCAATACTTCGATGCTCCAGAACCGATTCCTCACCCCATGCAGCGACACGGACACTTTCCCCCCATCTCCCATCATGGCACCTAGTCCTACAAGCGACATGCTTCACTCGCAGAACACATTCGATTTTCATATACCTCCTTGTCCGGATCATATCGATCCCGCTTGGCCGCATGGGACTTCATACTTCGCTGCTGCGTATCCCTTTGAGGACTACACCAGCGCTGCCTGCGATCATCACCATCTTCAGCACGCCCTCCATTCTCAATGTCCGCTCGGCCTCCCCAGTCAGTCAATTGAGACCGACATGGAGCAAGCTCATGCCGATGTTAAGCGCGAGGATTGGAGCCAGTACGAATGATGAGGGACGGTTGAAGCACCCCCCACAGCACCAACCGAGATGATTACTCGATATATTTGTTTTTTTAGGGAGAACGGAAATTTGGGGGAAACTGGAGGGCAATGGACTTTGGCAGCAGGTTCATCCATGCAATGCCTTGGTCTTGGTATTAATATCAATGAGTCATGAAGTTTTGTCTTTGTAATTGAGATAGGAAAATGGCGGCGTTCTAGGGGTCGCAAGTCTGAAAATGATGCGTCTTTGCCAAGGTTGAATGAAATAGACCTCTTGTACTATTATGCTTGACGAACTTACCTACAGTATCTGCTATTTCCACATGAAGGCTTATAATGAGATGTTATTCGCAAAACGCCATGATGAGCACTAGCTAAATCCTGCTATTTTGCTGTTATTTAGCAACGGATCGAATTCTTTCTCATACGTCTATCTGCTCGACAATTGAGTTATTGCTCGCCGGGATGCTATTTCAAATACCGCGCGTCCTGACAAACACACTCATAAAGTTCTTTAGCCACCTACCTAGGTAAGACGATGAATTAAGCAGAACACTGAATATGGGTGTCTTCAGCGCAGAGTTGCACCCCAATTCTAATTGAATCAGTGTGCCGTATTACAAAACCCCTACCTCAGGTAGTTACTCTAGATAGAAACGTGATGTGTCAAAACCTGGGTCGTTACTCTATAGTACAAGTTTTCCTTCTCGACAGAAAAATACACCTAGGGATTCGCCTCGCTAGGGAGATAAGCCGCCCCCAGCAAAACGTCTCTACACACGCAAAAAGACGACAAGGGAGAGAAATATTGTTACCATAACTTCGAATAAGTAATCAATCTGCGAAAGATCACGCACGCAGTGTGTAAGAAAATTTTCTCTCAGGTCTGAGGAACGTCAGCACTAACAAGCCAGGCCATGTATCAATCAAAGTCAAGAAACTTTTCCAGTTCATTTCCAAGCTCAACCCCCTGGCAGTTGACAAGTCACGCACTCACAGTACGAGAAGCCAAAGGCGCACTCCATGCTATATAATTTCGAATACACTAGATAGCTATCCCCCTTGGCTGTGCTGTTGTAGCCGAGCAGAGTATCATGCACAACTAAATTTGTGCTTCTTTTTCTTAATCTTCTTGTACAGCAGTATTTGTTTCTCTTGTCAAAGTAGAACATAGACACACCCTGTTCAGTATACCTCGCCTGGCAGCGTTTAAGCTTTCCCATGTTTCCGAAATCTGGAGACTTATTAGCGCTTTAGACAGGCGGACTGATCCCGGCGGTACCTATCTGTCGTAGTTGATGGGGTCAGTGCATCATGGGTCCTGGAGTTGTATTGTTGAAATAATATTCATATTCATAGATCATCAAAAGATTCATATATATAATGGTGGTAATAAGTCAGATGTGAATTAATTATAAGCAAAAGTGCCCAGGCATCTACACATCTGCAATGAACCGCCACCCCAATACAAATCCATTCACATGTCTCCAATAGTTGACGCTCAATACGGTCTGAACTATCAGTACTACGATATAAGTATCGAAGAATACGCTTTAAGAACCATGCTATGCAAGCCAAGCTACAGTAAAAGCCGGGCCCCGAAATACCCATCACGTACTAAGCTGCTCGATGATAAGTAACCATAGCGAAATGCCGAAGTAACGTATCTCGTTCCAAAGCCATTGTGTGCTTATCATATCATATCACAAACCTAGGAGGAAGTATGCCACGCGATCTATCCACGCCAAAACGCCTTTGTGCCATGCCACACCCACTGATTCACCAGCTATCGCAAGGTAGGTAGGTACTCCTCATCTCATCTCACGCACCCATCTACTTCTTGCGCCCGTCTAAGCGTTGGCCCTCGTTCGGTTTCTTCTCCGGCGCCTTCCCTTTATCATCGCCATCGCCCTTCCGCTTGACCGCTCCCCGTAGCGTCTGGCCTTGTCCCGCGAAATGCGGCTTGTTGGCGTCTTCCGCCTCTGCCTCCCTGTCCGCATCCGTCTTCACGGGCTTGATCTCGTAGCCGAAGAACAACTTGTTGGGCGGCAGACGGAGCGGCATAGGTCCGTTGGTGCGCCGCGGCGGTATGGGAACAGTGTGAGACGAAGATTCGGGTACCGGCGTGGAGGGTTTGGGTGATGGGCCTTTGCTCCCCTTCTTAGAGTTCAGCTTATGACCCTCGGTGAGGAAATGGGACGCCACGGCGCGGGCACCCGTTGCGGCTGTCGTAGCATTAGGTGCGATAGCGTCGTAGTTGATGGCCTGGGCCATGGTTCCGTGACTATGCAGGAGACCGCCTACGGGCAGGCCACCACGGGTGCTCCTTGGCGTACTCGTCCCGCTCCCCTTAGACGGCTCGACGTATCCCACGGGCGGGGCGAAGTCCACCGATACATCCGTCTCGATCATGCAGACGCCCATCTTCGGGGTTTCGGGCTTGACCTCCAGCACTGCCATCTCGTAGACATCGTCGTTGTATGCGAAGTTGAAGACGTCGCCCTTCGTCAGGGTGGCGAAATTCCGGAACGCCCGTTCGAGGACGGCCTTGGGATCGCTGATATCGAGGAAGTTCACCGATTGTGGCTGTAGCTTGACCAGCTTGGCTAGCTCGAGCGATGTCGACTTTATCTGAATCATATCACCGACGTCTAGTTGTAGCGTTTGCATCATCTATTGCCGCTGTTAGCAAGCAAGCCTGTACAACTGGAATACCTCGCAAGAGCCTTACCCATTGTGGTATGTATGCGCGCCCCTCCTCAGCGACGAATTCCAAGACGCCGGCGTGTGTGAAGCGATCCTTCTCGCCGTTCACCAGCTCCATCATCAGAGGCCACTGGACGTGTAGCTGGGATATTTTCTGGAGGGCGGACGGGGGTAGGAAGATCTTGGAGCCGAAGTTCAGCTCCGGTCTCTCGGCGCCGGGTGCCATGACCATGGGGTAGCAACGGAAGTACTCGTCGAAGCGACGCATGGCCGAGCCACGCATCATGCCGGAACGCGCGAGGTTATACATGTTGGAAGGATCGTCGGGGTCAAGGCCGCCAAAGCCGGGTCGATACTAAAATCCGGGAGGTGTTAGTTAAGATGACAGTAGGTAATAGAGGCAGGTCCTGAGCTTGTTCTCGTGCCACGAACCATGTTGAGCTCGTGGTGTTTTAGAATGAGCGTTGCTAATGAGTCGGTGACGTGGGCAGTTTATGTATAGTTTGGACAACAGAGACGGTGTGTGTGCGGTACTGCGAAGATTTAAAAAGAACGAAATCGTAGGGTGCCTAAGCTGGTATTGCGAAGATGAATCTCTAGACTGATGTTCAAGATCACGTATGTATACGATAAGGGGTGTTTGGCGATACCAGCATGCAGTACGAAGTAGGTAGGTAGGTACCTGGCAGGCAAGGCCTAAGGCAGCTGTGGGCTCACGTCAATGACGAAACGCCCCCGTCGGCTATGAAGATAATCCGCTCTAGCCTTATCTAGAACCCTGACCCTGCAAATGCCCATAGCTGCCCCACGCCGGCACGACCCCTCAGCTATGGTACACTAAATGCCTAAGCGCGTCTCTTTTAGCGCGTAGAGCAGCCATGTGCGTCAAGGGACCTACCGAGCCCCACCCGGGATAGACAGCAGAGGTAGAGGTACTTACCAGGCTACAGGTATCGATCGACAAGGGCAAAACGTCATTTCCAACCAACAAATCAAACAACCAAGTAATGATCTACCTCTGCCAACACTACACAAGATAGGCGGGCAGGTATTTACGATGCGATCCTATCCTTTTCTGTGAAACATCATCCCTCCCCTAATCAAATCAAAATCAAATCCAACCCCCATCCCATCTGCAAACCCCGAAGAAAGAAAAAAATGGCTACGAGATTCAGCGCCGCGCGTCCGAAGCGCGCGGGCGAGGCCTACGCGCGCCAACACCACGGCCACAGCAACAACAACGGCGCAGAGCCGGACACGAAGAAGGTGAAGTTCGACGTGCGGAACCCGTCGGCGCTGGCGCCGGACGCGGGGGAGGGTGAGGACGGCGACGACGACGACGACGCCGCGCGAGACGTGTTCCTCGAGGCGGACGCCGACGTGATCCGGGGCAGCGCGGCGACGAAGCGTGGGGCCGTGAACATCGACGGGTACGATTCCGACTCGGACCGCGAGGAGCTGGGGACCCTGCACGCGGCGGCGTCCAAGGCGAAGGCGAAGACGAAGACGAACGACGACGGCGACGGCGACGAGGACATGGACGACATGTTCGCCGCCGACGACGACGCCGACGATAAAAAGGAAGACGACGGCATAGACAGCAAGACGGGAAAGAAGAGCAAGGAGGTGCGGTTCGTGAACACGGTCGAGATCCAGGGGCAGGAGGAGCAGTCCCGGTCCGGCGGGCACATCCACATCGACGAGCGCGAGGAGAGCTCCGACGACGACGAGGAGGCCGTGGCGCTCGCGATCCAGGAGGAGGACGTCGACGAGGAGGTCGGCGCCGGCGGGCGCAAGAGGCACGCGCCCAAGCTCGAGGCCTTCAACCTCAAGCAGGAGGACGAGGAGGGCCGCTTCGACGAGGCCGGCAACTTCGTCCGCAGGGCCGTCGACCCTGACGCCGTGCACGACCGCTGGCTCGAGGGCCTCAGCAAGAAGGACATGCGCCGCGCCGCCGAGGCCCACGAGAGGCGCGAGGCCGAGCAGCGCCGCCGCCGCCGCGAGGAGGACAGCGCGCTGACGTCCGACCTGCTCAGGTCCCTGATCGCGTACCTCGAGCGCGGGGAGACGGCGCTCGAGGCGCTCGCGCGGCTGGGCAGGTTGCAGAACAAGACGAAGGCGAAGAAGGTGCCGAAGTGGAAGCAGAAGCAGAAGAAGAAGCAGCAAGAGGCGGAGAAAGCGGAGGACTCGATGGATGTTGACGAGGACAAAGGGAAGGGGAAGGAAAAGGAGGCTGAGGACCCTGAACAGACACGCATCAAGGAGGCCATTCTCGCCATCACAGACGCCGCGGATAAGCTTCTCGGCCGCGACCGCCCCGACATATACGACCGCGAGCGGGAGCGGCTGATACGCGAATTCGTGCGCGAGACCGACGAGGAGTGGGTCGAGCCCGTGCGGGTACCGGTTGCCGAGCCGGAAGGCGAGACGGCGAGGATGTGGGAATACCGCTGGATAGATGGCCGGGACGGCGCCGACAGGCAGGGCCCGTTTGACGGGAAGATGATGAAGGCCTGGCAGGACGCCGGATACTTTGGCGAGGGCGTCGAGTTTCGAGAGGTCGGTGACGAAAGCTGGAGTCGCGCCGCCGACTTCGTATAGCCGATCTCTTCCACCTAATAAAAAAGAAAGGGAAAAAAACTGTCAATAAAAACCTCTGCACGGATCAACTTTATTTGAGAGTCCTCAATTGCCTGACTTGATGAGTGAATATTTGCAGATAGGTGTATCGCGGATTGAAACAAGTAATGACTGTTGGAACTTAGGATAACATGATATATACACACATCAGGTCACAGGGAAGGCAAAAGACATGACAATCATACAATTCCATTTGCTCGGCGACGCCGGCGGGATATCATTCAAGCAATCACAATGGCAGCTATAGCATAAGTACAGGACAAAGCCGGAAAAAAAACAACAACAAACAACCAGATCGAAGGTGCCTGTATCGTGCCTAACCCACCATATATCTTGGCCAGAACCTCAAAACTCCTGGCTTATTATTACCGCACCTTACACCGTGACCACCACCTTTTGTTCTTCCATTGTGGTGAAACAGACCTTCATCCTGAGCCTGTGGCGGTCGACATCCGTCACCCCCTTAGCCCGCTCACCCGGCGGGAGAGTAACGCCAAAACAGGAAGCCGCACAGAAAGGCCCGTCAGGGGACGTCCGTACCAAGCATAGAGCATATGTCTACCAGTAGCCATTATATCGCTTAGCCAAGTGGGTGCAAGTTGTGGACAGGCAAAATATCGTATCGTGAATCATGGTTCGTAATGTACATTAGAGTACCGTAGCCTGCCCTCGTATGTTTTGCCGTTGTATCGGTCGTTCGCGGCTACCATCATCCGGCCATGCCGTTGGATATGGAACGGCCAAGCTTTGCCAATTCATCATTCGGTTTCCAAGGCCCGTTGGTGTGGATGACGTTGCGCATGACCTCGAGGGTAATGGGGATTACTTCTTCAGGGGTCGTCCAAGGGCCCAATCGATCAATGAGCTTGCCAACTACTCCGCCGTCCGACGGGCCAGAATTACCATCGTACACTCCGAGTTTCCTCCGCGCGTAGTCAGCTGAGCGCCATATGTCCGCCTCTTCCTTGTTGGTAGACAGCAGTGCATCAGCTTCATTTGGGAGAAACCAAAGGGCTCGCCCCACATAACTTGTACAAATTCCCTGAAGGCGCAACAGAAGAGCTAATAGCTGGGCATTTTTGCTGCAATCAGATCTAACGACTCGGAACAAAGGTAAGACCTCCCTCCATGACTGTGGGCGACGGGGTAGTCGCTCCAGATCTAGAGCATCGCTCTGAAGCTTGACGGCGTGCATATACAATAACAAAGACTGGATTCCCGCGGCGACGGCGGTTTGGAGCTCGCGCTCCTGTGATGATTTATTCTTCATTATGGCGTCTCGCTCATGCTTCAACTTGGTACCTAGTTCCATGAAGAACTTGTGACCGCTGTGTAGTCGCTGCGCTCTTTGTAACTTCTCTGGTGGGATCGGTTCTCGCCGCTTGTCGGTAGTGAACTGTGCTGAAGGCGTGAGGCCGTTGGCAGCGCCTGGGGTGCCAGCTTGCGAACTGTTCGATGCAATGCGACTCATAGTCGTTGCTTGTCTCGGTGGAGTTGACGGTCTTAGAGCCTCTGAGGTCCTCGGCCGCTTCGATGCCTCACCTCCGTCAGCCATAGTTCGAGGACGTTTACGGGCAGTACCCGGTTCCACGCTACCCGAACTTTCACGCGGACGTCCATCCTCCCTCCTTGAGTTGTCCATCTGCCTCTTCGCGCCCGCTGGCAGGTTGAGAAGTCGCTCGATAGTCTTCCCACAACGTCTTTTATTGTACTTGATGGTTACGACGTATGACTTCCGCTCCTCTTTTATAATTGCGACAGGCTGTGTCGGCTCTTCCTTCGTAGCCGGTGCTACTTGTTGCTTTGGCTCCGCTCTCTTGCTATCAACATGGATTGTGTCTTCTCGCATCGATTTAGTGGGTTTCTTGACAATGGCAGAGGAATCAGACACTTGGCCACTTTTCAAATTTACTTCTTTTGGCGGCGTTACTGATTTCTTCCTCTTCGCAAGCTCGCTCATCACAATGGCGGGCAATGTCGGTGACAGGAGAGGTGGCACTACCTTGCGCTTCTTGGTGCTAGGCAATGGCTCGCTCTCATCCCGCAATTTCTTGGGCGGCGCTTTCGAGTTACTTGCTTCCGCCGGCCTCTTCCTAGGACTTGAGCGGGATTCCGTCGTGTTCCCCTTCAGCAAGTCCGAGGTCTTATCAACAGACAGGTCTGAAATATGCAGGGGCGACAATAACTTTGGGACTGCCTTGGAAACCGGCTCGCCGTTGCTGACAGTTCTCCTGTGCGTTGCTTGGCTGCCATTGGTTTTCCCGTAGCCGTTAGTCTGTGGAGCAAACCTTGGAGAGGCAGCGCGGAGTGCCGAATTGCTAGAGGCTGGTCGGCCATTGATAGCAATTGAAGGTCTCGCATCCTTGACTTCGCCCTTTCCCAGCGGTATATTTCTCGCGGGCTTTTGAGAAGAGGGGTTCTTCACAGGTCGAGGAGCGGTCCCATTTACAGTCGTATCTTCAATTCTAGCGCGCTTGATAGATTTAGGGCCCTCGTCGACGTCGGCGACACGTTTCCTCCGCTCGGGAGAGGGAGAGGGCTGGCGCGTCGCATCAGTTTTCACATTCGCTATCGGCTTTTTCGCGTCGCGGCGACTATCCATTTCTTTGGGGGCAGGCTCCGGCGGCTTCTTGAACTCTTCTGTCTCTTTTATCGTGGACAGACCGTTGGGCGTCTCTTTCCCCTTCTCTCCCTTCGGCGGGGAGTCTCCTTCTACTTTCTTGCTCTTGTAGTCCTTCAACGACACCTTCTTCCTGGGCTTGTTCGGGTCGATTTTTAGTGTGGTAGGCATGGGCGCATTACTAGAGGCGTTGGGCTCTTCTCGGACGGTGAAGTAGGCCCTGGTCATGAGGACTCCGCGATCGGCGTCGCCGCCGACGAAGGTGAGATATTGTAGAGGTCTGATGTATTTCTCATCTAAGATGCTCTCATCGGCGGGAATTGAATATCTGGACGTGTGAGAGAGTGACAGGTAGTAGGGCTGCTTGGGTAGGATCTGGTCTGCTAAGGTCTTTATCGACTTTGCAGCCTCCTCCATTGTTCTCCTTTGTTCGTGCAACCTTGAACCGTTGCGCGCAAAGCTTTGTGGTTCATGAAAGAGGGTGGTGGCTGAGAATAAAGCGCGAGGGTGATCGATGGGGGGATAGGCGTTGTATATGGGATGATGTCGACAGGCCTACCCATGGCGAGTTAGCAGATTGAAGGTTCGACACGTGCGTCACAGTACGAGAGCTGATGCAATGGGACGCAATGGGACGGAACGAGAGAACAGGCTTGCCCGAATTTAAAGTTGGGTGGGACTACAACCAAGAGCAACAGGGACGGCTGAGCGGGAGGATATGTTGACCAAACGCAGGTACAACTCTCTTAGAGAGACGGACGAGACTGGCAAATACTGACCTATCAAAAGACGGGCACGCGAAAGGGCGGTAGCCGCAGCAGAAGAGTGAGGCCGTCGGCTTTCGTCGTCGCGTGCGGACAGTTTTCTCGGTCTTATCCAGCCTCCAGGTAACCGGTGTGCCAATCGACCCGGCGCATTTCCCTCCGAATTGCGCGGGCGGGCGTAGACAAGAAGAGAAGGAGACGGGCGGACAATGAAAGGGAGTGCGTCCGAGGTGCGGTTGGCAGGCCGATGTTATGTCACACGAGGGATGCTGTACAGTACTTGTGAGGAGGTATCGCGCTCGCGCGCTGGCCGAGTCGAGGGCGCCAAGGGTGGGTAACGGGCGGGTAGAGGTAGGTAGATCTCAGAGGTCGTGGGGGAGAAGGAGGAGGAGGAGTAGTAGTAGGTAGTAAGGCAATCTGAAAATCTGACAATAGGTAGGATTTGTACCAGAAACAGGCAGGTATAGCAGATATAGCAGTATACCTATATGCGAAGTATAGGTGAGAGGTGAAGTGTGTGTATGTATGTGTGTGTGTGTGTCTGTGCTTGTGTTGGGATCGACCAATGCCGGACAAGACCAGTTCACGTTCGGTCGGGACAATAGAAGGTCGAGCTAATAGGTTCCGTAGTTGAATTGTAAATTGTGCCGGTGAGAAAGTAGGTAGTATGAGAGCGAGACAGTAGAGAAGAGTGCGGTTTGGTGGTAGGATTCGCTGCGGGATGCCGAAGACGACTAGGTCGGGTAGATTATGTAGGTAGTAAGTGGTAGTAGGCAAAGTATGGTAGTAGACCTGAGGCAGTAGGTGAGAAGATGTCGTGCTGGTGCAGGCGACGGGGATCAGCGCGTGGTTTAGATAGATAGTGCGTAGAGGTACCCTTGGGTAGGTACTTTTAGTCTACCTAACCTACAGTAGTACACAAAGAAGATCAAGTCAAGGCGGCAGACCGATCCCTCTAGAGGCTAACAGCAAACTCGCTTGGTCTAGGCCTAAAGATCACTGGTGCAGGGGTTAGACTGGTCACTGCCGGGCCTCAAAGAGGTAACAGCTGGTTCAGGTACAAGTACTGTGAGGAAGAGGTAGCGGAAGGAACCACCTCGCTGGTTAGTCTGCAGACCGGAGAGAGGCAGGCAGGCAGAAGGGAGGCAGATTGCCAGCACCTGAGTGATGGGGCGGGGGCGACCAGACCACGGGCTGCCATCTGTTGCAGTGACACCCAAGAACTCGTCTTGGCTGTGCGCATGCAACAGCGAATGGCGTTTTTGCCAGCTGGTCCCAAGCCACCTGGGGCACCGAAGAACGCCGGAAGGAGCCCGAAAACAAGCATCACCAGCCGGCGTGGCTTGATCCTGCAGGGGTCTGACGTTACACCGCATATCCACGAAGATACATATATACTTAACTAAGAGGTACCCAAAGTACCCTTACCTATGGCAGTTTCTACAGATGCAGTCCAGGATAGGAATAGAACCTAGGGCGCTCAGACACTGTCTCTCAAGGCTGAGAAGTGAGTAAGAGCCAATTATATAAAACAAAAGACAACATAAAAACTCTTCAAGCTGACCACTTCGTACTTTTCCTTATATATCTAATTTGTAGCTACCTTGGTACAAGTAGCAGGAGGTAGCTGTAAAACACCTCCGAGGTACACGTATACTGCTCATGTAACTCATGTCACCCATCCGTGGGAAGCACGAATATTCCGCGATGCAAGCGCCTTATCTAATTGGAGTGCCCGAAGTATCTCTCCAGCTTTCGAAGGCAGTTCTCTCGCTGCAACTGACGTGATACGTGGGGCCGGTTGACCCTGTGCCTGTAACTAAAACAAGCCTACCTACGTAGTACCTACCCCAAGGCAAGTAGCTACATGCCTGCCTACACTACATGAGGCAAAGCACCTACCTATATTTGGTACGATCGGCCCGTAGATACCCACTGTTGCCGGCATGATACCTGCCTAACTACAAAACGAAACGAAACGAAACAACATGGTTAGTACCTCTAGCGAGTACAAGTACACTCACTACGTAAAATGTTTCAAGAAACACCAAAAAGTCAACAGTGAGAAGCAAAAAGCGGTGATATTGAAATCCAAAAAACGCCTTCTACCCGACAGCAGTTGGTGTTCAGAGTACGCAACCTGTCCATATAATACAAAACCTCAACAACCCATAAAATCTTTTCCAAAAAAGGGGGCAGGTCTACCTAGCTACATACATCCCCGTCTCCAACACACAACCACCCACCCAACACCGCCACCACCACCACCACCTGTACAGCCTACCTATTTAGGTAGCCAGCCAACCTGCCCGACCAATCCAGCCAACGACCGAAAGCCACATGGCCGAATCAACCAGCGCCTCGACGGCGCTCATCACGACGTCCCTCGTCGCCTTCTTCTCGGGCTTCGGGCTGGGCATCTACTCGATCCGCGGCTACATCATCCCGCCCTCCCTCGCGACGGCGCGGCGGCAGCGCCTGAACGACCCCGTCGAGAGCGAGGAGGAGGACGTCGATGAGGACGACACCATCCTCGACCACGCGCCGAACTGGGCGAACGGGGCCGAGGCCGACCGGAAGCAAGGCCTGCGCGTCGTAGAAGCGGAGCCGGAGGCGGACGAAGGCCGGAAGAAGAATAAGAAGAGGCGGAAGGCCGCGGAGAATAAGTCGGAGCCGGAGCCGGAGCCGGAGGTAGATGAGGCTGAGGCTGGGGCGAGGAGCGCGAGAGGTGAGGCTGAGGCCGCGTATCCGAGACAGACGGCCGTGAATCCCGGCAGCAATCCCAACGAGGAGTGCAAGCTCGTGCTCGTCGTGCGGACGGACCTAGGCATGACGAAAGGTGAGTTTCCCCCTTCCATACCCTGCTTCCTCCCTCCGAGGAAAAAGGCACTAAGCAATTCCCCTTGGATGTTACAGGCAAGATCGCAGCGCAGTGTTCCCACGCCACACTAGCCTGCTACAAGACGCTGAGCCGCGCCGCCTCGCGCAAGCCCGCATCGGCCGAGGCCAAGCTTCTCCAGCGCTGGGAGCGGCTCGGCCAGGCCAAGATCGCCGTGCAGGTCAAGTCGCAGGACGAGCTGCTCGCGCTCATGACCAAGGCCCGGGGCCTCGGCGTCACCGCCGAGGTCATACAAGACGCCGGCCGCACCCAGATCGACGCCGGCAGCCTGACCGTGCTGGGCGTCGGCCCCGCGCCCAAGAGCCTCGTCGACCAGATCACGGGCGGCTTGAAGCTATTGTGATTGATTCCGGCATTGGCTATCTGCGGCGACGAAGGTCTATGAAAACCGCATTCCTGCAACTGCTAGCGATTTCGTCATATGGCGTGTTGGCGTTTTATGAGGGTGCATATGGATGTATATCAATGAATAAGGTCTTACAACTTCATCATAGACATAGATAGAATGGGTATCGGGCGTCCAAAAAGGGATTGGTCACGGAAGGCTTCAAAACACTATCAGAGATGCATTGACATGTTCTGGCATAGTCCCCCTCAGACCCCAGTGGATGTGCCCAAGAAATGCCTTGGGATCATCATTTAGGCCGAGGATGGCTACTTTTGAAAATACAATTTGCCAGCCAGGTCATCACATCGAAGACGCAGCTTGCATCTACTCATATACCCCATAGTAGGTACTCCGTCGGTATATGCAGACGCCCACCACCATGGACAACGCAACAACACATACATCGATGTTCAAATCGAGCCCGAATTCCCTGCTCGAGCTTGAGCTTCAGAAGCGCAACGTACACCGGTCTCCATTACCAGAACGAACTCTAAATACAAGAGCGAAAGGGGGTATATCCGTGCAACAAAGGACCCGGGAAAGAGAAAGAACGCCCGAGTCAGTAAAAAATCGTTTCCGAGCCTTGCGCTGGGCTCTGGGGCAAAAAAGAAGGACACATGTACAGGCCAAGAGAGGACACTCTGTATGTCCTTTAATTTGTGCATATTATGTATGTACTTAAACATCGTTAGGTTTTTGGTGGTCTGGACAAACGTGCTGCATTCGATACCCAATCATCATCTTGTACCCGATGCGGCCGCCTAGGACGAGGGGTGTTGGACGGACTGTTCCACTGTTCCACTGTTGCTGCTGCTGCTGCTGCTGCGATGCGGCTGCGATGGCTGTTGTTGCTGTTGTTATTGCCGTTGCAAGGGGCTAGGGAGCCGACCATTAGCGTCAAGCTTCCGTTTCTTGCTAGTCTCGTCTCCCTGGCTTGGAGAAGCCAGCGTACGTAGTAGAGTAGAGAACGAAACCAACTGCTCGGTATGCGATGCGAGGGTCCTGTTAGTCATGCTCGTCGTGTTTTCCAGCTGGCTAGTCTTGGCTTCCACCTTTCCAAGTCTCTGCTCGAGCGCTGGGTTCGTCAACCGCACAATATGCTCGGCTAGTTTTTTTGTGCTCAGATTCTGGTACTGCCATTCGAGCGTCCTGACGGCCTGCTCTATGGCGTCTATTGCGAGAATCTTGCGCTGTAGCTCTTTCACCTCGTCGGCCACGCCCGTATTCATGCCAAAGCCGGGAAGTAATTCTCGTAGACGGAGATCTACCCACTCGCGGCTGACAAGTTTGCCAACTTCGATTTTGAGACCTTCGTATTTCTGGTTCAAGTTATCAACATCATGGTCGATTCGTTCAACTCGACGGCCAACTGTTAGGTCGGCTAGTTTGGGGTTTGAGTTTTGATTTTGGGTTTGGTTTTGGTTTTGGTTTTGATTTTGTTGGATGAAAGCGGAGCTTATAGCCTTCCATTGCTCAAGTACTTTGATACGCTCCTCGAGTTCCGAATGCTTTGATGACGCATGGTCTAATGCATCGATCCGTTTCGAATTCTCATCGATCATTTCGCCAACGATGTCATCTCTCGCTTCGCAAATTGCTATGGTGTTCTCGTTTATAGACTTTTCGGCGGCCGCCACCTTGGCACTGATAAGTGCTTCCAGTGCTTCGGTCGATAGGCCCATGCCTGCGCTTGTGTCTAGCGGAGAGTGACCAATCCGTAGAGAGTCTAGCTCTTGTCGGAGTGATCGAAGCGTATCGTCTACGGATGAACCATTTTGACGATGGCGTTGGCTATACTCTTCGTACTGTGTTTTTAGATTATACTCTGTTGACACCCAAGCGTCACAGATTTCGTTAAGGGTAATTAGATCGAGCTCGTCCAGTTTATCTTTGATTTCGTCAAAGTCTTTAAAATCATCTAGTCTGACTTCAATACCTTTAATGCGTTCCAAGACGGTTTGGGAAGCTTTCTTGTCCTCGGCTAGTTGTCCTTGGGTCAACCCAAAACTTTTCTCAGTAGTAGACCTAAGGTCCTCCAGCTGTTTCCTGAGGTTATTATTCTCAGAGTCCATGTTGACCTGGCGCAGCTGTAGGGCATTAATCGTATCGTCGTACTCGCGAATTTTTGACTCTATCGCATCGCGGTCCGCCTTTAAAGCGTTATATTTCGCCTGTAGGTCGTTATGGCTTGACTCGATCGACTTATAGCCCGTCTCAAGCGATATGACAGTACTCCGGCAGCTCTGATTCTCGTTCAGAAGGCCTTGGATTTGCTGTGTCTGTGTGGCCACTAACTCGGAAATCTTGTCGACTTTGGCTTCCAAGGCCGTGATGACGGGATCTTGGTGGTTCGTCGTGGTTGGTTTTGCGACGCCGGCGAAACGGGCGATGAGTTGTTCGAGTTCGGTATTGTAGTTATCCTCGGCGGCCTTGAGCTGGTCGTCGAGACCGCGATCCACCGAACTGAATTTTTCACCGAGGCCATGGTACGGTGGGTACTCGGGTGCTTTCGCTGAGAAATGCTCACTTTCAAACCGCCGTTGATTCCTCTCTTGCCCATTTTTTATTTTGCGCATGCTGAGCAGAAGGCGTTTGTTGCCCGTTTCCCCCCACCTGTACGCATTTTCAAATGCTTCTTGCAGCTCGGGGTCCTTGGCCTTCGGAATTACTGGGGCCGGCGGGCCGCTGATCGTGCTGCTACTCGCAGTGGTAACAAGCTTCTGTGAGGCTACTGCAGTTAGTAAATCGGTCTATCTCGTGGCCGTAGCGCCGTTTGTGATGTGAATGTGACTTGTCAGTAGACAGAAACAACACCATCCAAAGAACTAATGCAAAAAGCAAAGGTATTTAACGCAGCTAACCGTCGCTTAACGCCCAGCACTTACCAAGATCCATTCGTCTGAAATGTAGCTCAGGGTTTGGTTTATCAAGGGCGCTCGCGGGTGAGTTGTTCGACTTATTTCTTGGGCCCTCCGAGTCTCTGAGGTTGGTATCGATGTGTGGTCTCGGTGGCTCATTATCGCGTCT
Source organism: Nemania serpens (assembly GCA_022578855.1). Lineage (NCBI taxonomy): Eukaryota > Fungi > Ascomycota > Sordariomycetes > Xylariales > Xylariaceae > Nemania > Nemania serpens. The sequence continues at coordinate 48,221 of MU396731.1, read as the reverse complement.
GCCGTCTCGAGGGCCCCGTGAATCTCGGCGGGACGGTGGCTGTCTGTCCCGCTCCCTCGGCCGGTACGTGTCCCACGGGCTAGCATTTCGACGATCGTCCGTATAAGGGTTGGCTACCGGCTGGTTGGGAGCCATGGTCACGGACCCTTCCTCGGATTGGCCAATGGCAGCAGTGCTCGCGCCGCTTACTCCCGAGTCCCGGTCCTCTAATTCAAATGCCCGATGGTACAGACAGATCTCGTATTTCACCAACAGCTTGTAGCTGCATCGCCTTAGAGGGGATCGAATCCGATGGACCGATGCGGAACTGAGACCTGAGGTGGAGAAGTCGGGACGGAGAGCGAAGAAGCCGGCTTTTCGTACGAGTAGGTCTCCGGATCGAGGCGAGGGTTTCTAGCTCGTCGAGATCAGTTGTAAAGGTCCAGGGAGAGTCGAGGCCGGTTGATACGCCAGAGTCGTCGAATACGAGAGTTATGGGATGGGATTGGGGCCGGGCACGAGACAAGTTGAATAAACGCGTGGATGTCCAGTACTTAACCTAGTAGGTATTCCCGTTCACTCAACGTCCTAGTCACAACAGTGGATACTATAGTGCGCAGCTAGAGAATTGATTCCTGAGGCAGGGTTTTCTAAGGCAAGAGGGGAAAGTAGAGAGAGAGAGGAGAGAGGGCTAGGAAAGTGTTTGTAGATGGGTGGGTGTAGGAGGTATCTAGTCGGGGACAAAATAAATGTTTATTTAAACCCAACCAAAGGAAGAGATGGAGGTCCAGGTAGGTTGGAGAGTCCGTAACTACATCGGTATCTACCTACAAAGTATGTAGGTAGGTAGGTAGGTATATGTATAACGTGGGTACTAAGTCTACAATCCGTGCAGGTCACAGCGGTAAGTGGACTGACTCCATCGGTTTGTTGGCTGCAACCACGCAGTTCAGAGATAAGGATACCTAGTAATAAATAATGGAAAATAGTAAATGGGGGGAAGAAGATGAGCCATTGGCGAGTATCCGGGGTGATAACCTGCTCCAAGTATACGCAACGCGTGTATTAGATAAGTATATACTGTCTAGCCAACCTCATCGATGACCGCTAGGAGGTAGCCACGCCTCTGCCTGTTCTTTGTATGCACGTGTCAGACAGGTTCAGGTGGTTTGAAGAGGTTTAGTACATAAGGTAGAGAGACAGATGGTTCCCGAATGCGGAGGGCACTATACGTTGATCCATCAACTACATGATGTATTGCCTACCTCTTACATACATACTAACATCCTTTGTGCACTACCTATATTTATATATGTAGAAAGCGGACAGGGGTGCCGCTGCAAGGTACCTTCCAACGGCTGAACTTGGTCATGTAATCCATGTATGTAGGTACATGTAAAACCGGATGAATACATGTAGGTGTCATGAGGTACATGTTCAAATTCAGATGTGCACGTTTGAACTGAGGTGCAATAGGTGCATGGTAATTCTGCAATAGATTAAGAACAATCCAGAGAAAAGGTTATCAGATGTAACATGTTAATTAATTACCTAGTTGACGAAGCAGTCAATCGACCAAGGCTAGTCGTGATCAGTCAATTGATCGCTTTAAAGTACTTCGTACCCGGGGGAAAATACCAAGGTCGCTAAACTACCTAATGCATCAAGACAGTCAAAAAACAAAGAACCAGATGGAATCTCTTTGTCACATCCTGTCTCTACACTTTATGCGAGGAGATGAGTCATGGCTCAGCTCCGACCAGCATCTATCTAGGTATCTCACATTGTGCTACCAACATTGGTCTATACAGACTGGGGGAGGGTTACAACCAATGCAAGAAGTAGAACATTAAACCAACTTCAACTTGGCGGTGAGATGCTTTCCTCCCGTTTGTCTATGCCTATCTTCCATTTCTTTTGCCCCTCCCGCCCGTTGTCTCAGCTCAGCCGGTCTTGGGTAGATGAGAGGTCATACAACACTCTGTACGCATTTGGCAGAATCCGAGCTCTGGTGTGATGTGATGTGCAACAGCATTCCCCGTCGACTTCCACCATCATCGATATCGATTATTCGGGTCGTCGAATTAACGTTGTGTGACCTATCAATATTATTAGAAACTATAATGCGAAACACTTGTCTGCATGGGCCCAGGTAGTTAAAGTAGGTAGGTAGGTAGGTAAGTAGGTAGTTTGTTTAAGATGTAGGTAGGTCAGTTTGTTTGTTGGTGTTCTCAGGTTGTACCGTAAATCTGCAGCTCTAAGGTTAGGTAGTATTTTGTGGGGTTGTCCCCGGAGTTGAGAGGTGTAGGGCAAAAGGGCTGGCGGTAGGCTGTCGCGAACTACTGTATGTCACGATCGGGTTTTGCCACGATCTGGTTGGTGACTGCTACAATAATTTACCAAACTCATCGTCTTGCATGTATCTACCGGCAGGGTTACAATACCTAGGTATGTAAGGTACAGATACACTTTAGGTAGGCTGTAGGCAGGCTGGATGTAGGTACAGAAAGTGCCGTCAGTCATGTACATACCCAAGTAGGTAGCTAAAAGTAGGTACATTGGTGCTGGGTTGCACCGGCTTTCTGTAGTGTAGGTAGATCCCGAGGACAGGTCCGCAGATCGAGGCTTCAGCCACAGTTCGGAGAATAAATAGCACAGCCACTGGACCCTCTTCAAAAATCTTTGGAGACGCCACAACTTGTCGCGATCCCGACATAGATAGGTACCTAAGCTTCTTAGCTGCATACAAGGACCAATAATTTTCGTGTTCTCGTACCTTCACCCATCGCCCATCGCCCACCTCGTCCATACTCTTTCCTACCTCGCGACCCAGGCTACATTGCCAAGGGACAAACTATCTATACCGTGTCCGAACCTCTGCATCAACACAACTTTTGTCGAGAATCTCTGTCACGATGGCTGCAGTAAGTTCATGTTCCTCCAATGGTATAGATTCGCGGAAGCCAAGCTCACATAGCTCCAACACCAGGCCGTTGTCACCGTCGGCGAGACGAAGGAGTTGCGAGGCCTAAATCTGATCGCCGCCCACTCCCATATTCGAGGTCTGGGTGTCGATGCCGACACATTAGAACCGCGGGCCGCCTCGCAGGGCCTCGTGGGCCAGGAGAAGGCTCGGAAGGCTGCCGCCGTCATATTAGAGATGATCAAGGCTGGCAAGATAGCTGGCAGAGCAGTGTTGATCGCCGGTCCTCCCAGGTAAGATGCAGCATCGAAGAGGATGTACTCCATGTGTGCTCCACGTGTACTTACTAATTGCCTGCTATCTCAGCACCGGAAAGACCGCCATAGCAATGGGCATGGCACAATCACTCGGCCCCGACGTCCCGTTCACCAGCCTCGCCTCGTCGGAAATATTCTCCCTCGAAATGTCCAAGACCGAAGCCCTGACGCAGGCGTTCCGCAAGTCCATAGGCGTGCGCATCAAGGAAGAATCCGAGATGATGGAGGGCGAGGTTGTCGAGATTCAGATCGATCGAAGTGTGACGGGCGGCGCCAAGCAGGGGAAGCTCACCATCAAGACGACGGATATGGAGGCGGTCTACGATATGGGATCCAAGATGATCGACGCCATGACCAAAGAGCGTGTCATGGCGGGCGACATAATCAGCATTGACAAGAGCAGCGGCAAGATCACAAAGCTAGGACGAAGTTACGCGCGCAGCCGCGACTACGATGCCATGGGCGTCGACACCAAGTTTCTACAGTGCCCCGACGGCGAGCTACAGAAGCGCAAGGAAGTCGTTCACACCGTTACTCTCCACGAGATCGACGTCATCAACTCACGTACACAAGGCTTCCTCGCCCTCTTCAGCGGCGACACCGGCGAGATTCGGAGCGAGATCCGCGACCAGATCGACACGAAGGTTGCCGAGTGGAAAGAGGAAGGCAAGGCGGAGATCGTACCAGGCGTGCTCTTCATCGACGAAGTGCACATGCTGGACATAGAGTGCTTCAGCTACATCAACCGGGCGCTCGAGGACGACCTCTCACCCGTCGTCATCATGGCGAGCAACCGGGGCAATTCCAGGATCCGCGGAACCGACTATCGCAGCCCTCACGGCCTGCCCCTCGACTTCCTCGACCGCGTCGTCATCATCCAGACGAAACCCTACGGCCCCGAACAGATCCAGCAGATCCTCGGAATCCGGGCCCAGGAGGAGGAGGTCGACGTCTCGGCCGACGCGCTCGCGCTCCTCACGAAAATCGGCCAAGAGACCGGCCTCAGATACGCCTCGAATCTCATCATAACGTCGCAGCTCGTGTGCACGAAGCGCAAAGGCCGCCAAGTCACCGTCGACGACGTGCAGCGGTCCTTCAAACTCTTCTACGACTCGGCCCGCAGCGTCGCCTTCGTCGCCCAGTCCGAAAAGCGACTCATCGGCAACGACGGCGCCGTCGACTTCTCCGTGGCGAACGGACACGGCGGCGGCGATGCTATGGAGATCAGCTAAGCAGATTGACTCTCCGTGTTGGATACGATACCCGGTTAAAAATTAGTATGCAGACGTCTCAGCAGGGCTATGGCGTTGCGTCTTTTGTCTCTCTCTCCATCTCTCTTCCTTTCCCTTTCCGCATTGGCGTTATATGGATGTGAAAAGACTGATAAGGTCGGGAAGCGCCTTATTTCTGAAATCAGCACACGAGGTAAACCGACTGGGATGGGCCGGCAGATCACGAATCAAAAGGCCCATGCATGTAGCTATAATAGAAAGACTACTTATTTATGCCATTAATTATGATCTTCAGTCATGCTGCATCCGTCACAGTTGCATAAGGTCATGTGCGAGCTATTTTACCAGGGTGTAATCGCGCTCTGTGCCAGGGTCGTCTCGTCACGTTAGAGGCTAGAAGTGAGGCATTTCGCATGAAGTGCTAGCAATATCTAGGCAATAATGTCACTCCACGATAACACAACGCAGCTCACAGTATGAAGAAAAGCAGTGCCTGATCTATTCCATTATCATCAATTCATGCTACCGCATGCGACCTAGTTTCGTTTTATAAACGTTTCTCAACGCCTCCCAACCCTCACTTATTTACCGCGACGATCATCCGTGGCCATATTTATTAGGGTTTTTTCTCTCTATAAGCGACGCGGCAATGAAAAAATTATGACAAAGGAAAACAGAGATACGGGTTGGGGGGAAGGCGAGTTTAGTCTATCTCTCTCCACCTATTAGAGTTTGGGCTGTCATTTGCCGGCGTCGACCTTGGCGACGTAGGCGATGAGGTCGAGCACACGTCGGCTGTAACCCCACTCGTTGTCGTACCAGGAGACGAGTTTGACGAAGTTCTTGTTGAGGGAGATACCGGCCTTGGCGTCGAAGATGGAAGAGTTGGTGTTGCCGATCAGATCGGAGGAGACAACGTCGTCCTCGGTGTAAGCGAGAATACCTAGAGAGAAGATTGATTAGCATGATTTCCATGTAGACTCATCCGCTATGCGGTAGCACGATTGGGCTTACCCTTGAGTTCGCCTTCAGCGGCAGCCTTGATGGTCTCCTTGATCTCGTCATAGGTGGCACCCTTCTCGATGCGGGCAGTCAAGTCGACGACGGAAACGTTGGAGGTGGGAACACGCATGGACATGCCGGTGAGCTTGCCGTTCAGATCGGGGATGACCTTGCCGACAGCCTTGGCGGCACCAGTGCTGCTGGGGATGATGTTCTGAGCAGCAGCACGACCACCTCTCCAGTCCTTGGCAGAAGGACCGTCGACCGTCTTCTGGGTAGCGGTGTAGGAGTGGATGGTGGTCATGAGACCCTCAATAATGGTGTACTTGTCGTGGAGGACCTTGGCGAGGGGGGCCAGGCAGTTGGTGGTGCAGGAAGCGTTGGAGATGACATCGGCCTTGCCGTCGTAGGTCTTCTCGTTCACGCCCATGACGTACATAGGGGCATCAGATGAAGGTGCAGAGATAATAACCTTCTTAGCACCACCGACCAGATGAGCCTTGGCCTTGTCGGTCGTGGTGAATACACCGGTAGACTCAACGACGTACTCAGCGCCGGTGTCTTTCCACGGAATGGCGGCGGGGTCGCGCTCGGTGTAGAACTTGACCTTCTTGCCATTGACGACGAGGTCACTGCCCTCTACGGAAACGGTGCCCTTGAACTGGCCGTGTGTGGAGTCGTACTTGAGCATGTACTCAGCATATTTGGGCTCAATGAAAGGGTCGTTGACGGCAACGATCTCGATCTCCGGGTGCTCGACGGCGTTGCGGAAGACGATACGGCCGATACGGCCAAACCCGTTGATGCCGACCTTGACAGCCATGATGATATTTTTTTCTGGTCTAGGAGAAAAGCTTTGTCAGGAATGAGAGATATCAATAGGTACAGGTGACGAGGAGAAAAATAAATAGGTGGAAGTTAGTGTTGGGAGAATGAGGTGAAGGTGGTGAGAGGTGGGCTGTTTAAGGGTCGCGCTGGAGGGGTAAAGAAGTCGGAGAATGTGATTTGACAGGGAAGTTTTGCGAAAGCCAAGGCCAATCAACAGTTGAGGGGGAGGGGTTGAGTTCCCTGCCTGCAGGTAATAGAAATGATACCCATTAAACTTCAAGCTGGATCGATCGAGAGAGACAAAAAGAAAAGGGTTTCCTCTCTGTAAGCACATTCGCCCACCCCCTCTCTCTTTCTTTCTCTCTCGCAAAGAACCATCCGGGTCCCGCGCTGTTCATCTTCAGTGAAGCTTCAGCGGGGTAATCGACTTGCACTTGCGTTTGTCGCATCACGAAACTTTTCTGATGAAATAGCGGGGTCGTGGATAGGTAGGTACATAATAGGTACTAGGTAGACACTGCTGTTGGGGAAGAAGCACTTACATGGATTGGCTGGAGAAGTGATGGTCAGGTTTGCTACTGCTCGGCGCAGTTTGTATGGACTTAGTTGCGTTTGTGGAAGATGAAGAGATCAAGTGAGAGAATAAAAGAGGGAGAGGCTACCTCAAAAATATATACTCATGAGAAAGAGCGATACGCGGTGCCTGTGGTACGAGGTGCAGCAGTGATTTGTTGGAGGGGCGATAGAGATATGAGGGACATAATCCATAATCCCGCCTAGTAACAGCGCTATTGCCTCTTGCAAATAGCGAGCTATACAGTACGCATGTGCTTAAACCGCACTAGACCCGCTACAGTGCTAGCTCTACGAAGTACCAGAATTCGAGAACTTACGACAAGAGGTATTATTATTCTGACGGCGGCGAAGAGGGTGGGGTAGATCCGTTCTTCGCCGTCGTCCTAGTCTTCCGCCTAGTCTGACGTGCAATATTACTCCTCCACACGCCCTCCACCAGCCATCCACCATTGCGGAAAGTCCAAGAGTGCCACTGTATGTCGTGATGGGCCGGTACCTCTGCGGTACATGATGCGTCGAGGTTTCACCTATCAACATTTATATCTTTTGTTTTATTGTTCTCAGAATATCAGCCGGAAAACTTGGTGATTCTCTTCACATGTGTATTTGGTGTAACTGACACTCTCAGCATCTAAATCAACAACATCAAAACACCACATACAAGAAGAACAACACCGAGACATCATCATACGGCCAGACCTCGGACTTTCTACTGCCATAAGTAATTCAAAGGTTATGCCTAACTCCAGGACAGTGGCCATACAGTGTCGGATACGCCTTCTCGACGCTCCGGCCGAGAACCGGCGTGTCGAGTGGCTAACGTGACTTATCGACATTATTAATATCTCTTCGCGTAGCAAAAATCGCTCAACGACCTCCATGGCAAGAAAATCAGCATTACCACGAACTCTCGAGCATCTCAAGGACTCGGATAGACGTGAGACGAGATCTTGCCATCAAGTATACATAAAGTCACTCCACTTAGAGTCCGGGACAGCCCTACGACCCCAGACTACGAAAATGATCGGAATCTTCTGCGGCTCTTCGGATTCCCATGCGACTACTATTCACGATTCTACCCGATCGAAGCCCGGCTTTTAGCATCTCGGCAGGGGCCCAGACGTCCTTCTCCATGCCGTTATTTCCTTGGGTGCGAGCTAGTACGGCTGAATAATCGGGACTTGTCACTCGCGGGACGCCGACCAATATACCATGATGGGGTCTGATGTCAAAACAAGGCAAGCCCGCTAGACGACGGACTATGTCATTAAATGAGTCACCCGTGGTCTTCCGTGGTCGAGGGAAGAGCCACTCATCGGCTCCATCGTTCCATTTATTTTTAAAGTATTCGTGTCTGCGTAAATGAGAAGCATAGCTGACGAGATCATGGGTAAGTCGCCTTTGTCTTGGTGCGAACCACGGCCTCGCTACCTAGATGCTCCCCAAGATCTTGATCATCATTAATAGTTCGCCCTGGCACGTAACTGGCTCTCCGGTCCTATGACGAACGGGGGTTCTCTATGTATATATCAGTAGGCGATCCACCCAAAATTAAACTGTCCTTAGAAGTTTGTTGAGAAGAAGTTGAAGGAGGCTGTTTTACCATGGACTGAAATCTGCACCGAATCCCACCTTGAATTTAAGCTTTGATAACCATGCACGTAGTGGACTAATCTCGTCTACGGAGATAAATATGTTCCAAAACGGTATATGCCTCTATACCTCTGCCTCCAAATAACGTTGATAGCTACTTCGTACGGCAGTCGGGTGCGTAGGCAAGAGCTACCATGGTGGGGGTAGGTATGGTAACTGAGGTAGCTTGAATGTTCACCACCTATACAGACTTTTAGTAATTTCGCAACGCTGTATCGTACATGTAGAACAAGAACTCTGCGAACCAACTTTTCATATTCATCGCCATGCATTAGCTACAAGTTAACAACCCCTCCAAGCTCCCTTCCCGAAATCCCGACACCTTCGGCAAACCTATCACGAAGCGACAGTTTTTCGACAGTCATCTAACATGGCCCAAACCAGCGTCGCCCGCCTGGCCAGGATAGCCGTGCGCCGCATTGCAACCCGAGGCGCCGCTGCTGTCGGCACCAGGCAACTCGCATTCTCGAGATCACAAGCCCACGGCCTCAATGCTCGACCAACTCTCCAACGCCCGTTCTCGACAAGTCAATACCTCGCCAAGCCCCCTTCCGCCTATGACTTTCAGGGCGCTCAGCCCGCCAAAATCACCGACGGAGAATTCCACGAGCTTGCCGACGTGTACATCGAGAATCTCCTTGTGCAATACGAGAAGATGCAGGATAGTCGGACTGACATTGACGTCGAGTACAGCGTATGTCGTCTTCCATCGCGTGCCGCCTCCTCTCCACCGTCCTCCGCTACCACGGTCTTGCCAGCCCATACTAACTCACTTCATATTGCAGTCAGGTGTTATGAACCTCACCATCAACGACATAGGCACGTACATCATCAACAAGCAACCACCGAACAAACAGATCTGGCTATCCTCGCCTACGTCCGGTCCGAAGCGTTACGACTGGGTGGTCATTAGCGAGGGCCAGGACCAGAAGCAGGACACGGCTGCGGGCGACTGGATCTACCTCCGAGATGGCTCGTCACTGTCCGAGCTCCTCCGCGACGAAACCGGCATCGACATAGAGGCTTTCTCGAGAGGCACAAACTCGGAATAGCCCCCTTAGACGCTCGATATTTCGCATGATAGATAACTTTCTAGTCCAGTAGAGAGTCACGAGGGGGTGGTTGGTATCATATGTTGCCCTTTGGGGACAAGACGCTCCTACTCATGATTTTTGAGCTTACAGGGTGTTTTATTCACTGTGCTTATACCATACTACTTGTACTTTAGGGGGCTTTAAACTCGAAAGGGAACAGGTATCTGAGACAATCGGCGGCAGATATGCCTCGTACGGAGACTGATAACAGGCCATTACTGTTGTATTTTGATCAATGACCCGACGGTCTAACTGCGCCGGCCTTCAATGGACCGGTGTTCGTGGGAATACGTGTTTCGGAATGCCGGGCCTCGGAGTACGTGTCTATTCAATGACACGCCGTCCCCGCGCAATGTCGAGGCCAATTCCAATTCCTACACCAGAATCCCCACTCAATCCAACGAAAAGTCGGTGTGTCTATGATTGATAGTTGGTGCAGAGCAGGTATGAAGGGGCATTCGTGACTGTCACAGTTACATTGAGGGGATTTCTTGGTCGAATCTCATGAGTTATATACTCAGGACAACCATAAAAAATAGTTTCTCATCATCAGATAGAACCTACCTTACACATGATGAATTGGGGGTTCAGTGCTCCCCGCGCCACAACTTGGGTATCCATGTCTTTTGATTGAGCTGAATTAAGCATCACCGGTGCTGTGGGACTGGGATGCGCCTGTAGTGTTGGTATGTAGGTAGGTACGGTATTCGGTATGCAGAGAACTCTCAGTTGCCGATTGCGGCTCCGGCCTATACAGATGGGTCTGGCAATTCTAAGCTCAACCTAGAGTAGACGGCCTACATGTCACCCCCCGTAATCAATAGTAATAGCCAACGCCTACCGCCGCCTGGCGTCTCCAGTCCCGACGCACTTCGGCGCTTAACGACATTAGCGCGGGGGTCCTCCTACAGGACGATTACGGAGACGATGACGGTTTTTAAAAAAGAAATACTTCGTAGTTTTGGCCCGTATACTCCGTGCGCTAGAGTAATACTGTTTAAAGCTTGTCTTCTTTGAAATAATCTCCGATCCGAAATAGAGCCCGATTTAAGGGAGGTTACATAAGCCGACTGAATGAACTACTTACCTACTTAGCTAATAGGTTAGGTACGTGGATAGATAAGTTAATAAGTAAGCAGGTAGAGAGGGCCAGCTGATTTATAATATAAAAAAGGTGCAGCGGTGTTCATTTTCTTAGGATGTCTCCGATAAATATTGGTAAGATTAAAAAGATAGTTCTTAAAACGACGCGGTGAGAAGAAAGCCATTGGCTGCTGACCTATCCGCGTTCAGATCAAGCTCTACACTACACAAGTTGCTTGCTATACTTCAGATACGACAGATATACAAGCGCATCCTTGCTTGTAGAGATCGGGCACTGCTGTTATAGACAGTTGCCTAGATGGACTTGCGACTTGTGACATGTAGTTTTTCATGTGACGTGTTGCCGAAAGAACCCCTTATTACCTCCTTGCTACTAACATCGAGAGGCTTAGGCGACGACCGAACCGTCGCAATATGGCTATCCTAAACAAAGAACTAGAACGAAGAGTACTTCTAACCAGATGAAAAAACTACTACTTGGGAAAAAAGGTTAGCTGTTTAAATGGAGGCTCATTCTGTCAAAAGAGGGATGTCTCGAGTTTATCGCGCTGGTTCTAGTCTGCTATCTCTCTAACTGCGAAGTCCTCTCGCTTATAATTGCGTCCTGAATGTACTATGGGCAAATGCCTGTTTGTGGTAGCGAATAGCACGCTGCGGTTGATGTGAGGGATAGGACGGAAAGACCTAGCATGCTATGATATCCAAAGTAATAGGAAACCCAACACTGGTGACAATAGCTGGGCTGCTTCAAGGCTTTATAATATGACCTTGTTCAACACCCGCTAGCTGGGTTTCGTTCCGAGAGTTAAACATCTACTCTCATAGTCTTTGCGGCTTTTCCACAAGAGTATAACCCAAATCGTGTGCCTGTACGCTTCTGTTTTCCGAGTCGTTTCACAACCCACGAGATGAGGCGTTAAACCCGACTAGCACGAGGTCCAGTCACTGTTTAAGGCACACTCGTGGTCCACCTCGTAGTCGCACGCACTTTTTCTCGAAGGCCAAATCCAAGCCTGAGGGTGGAAATGATGATATCATGGGGACTGGTGAAGACATCAAACACTCCCCTCATATGTTATGAGCGAGCCCGAGGCACAACCGGAACGCCGCCCCAACGCCGCTACGAAGATCGATTAAACCGTAGTCCAAGCAGCCGAAATACTCCCCTTTCGCCTACAAGTCCCCAGCGCTCGCCGCTGGTCACAGTCGATCAAACTTCGTATGATGAATGTAACGAGAAGTCGCAAGATCAGGTTCGTGACTCTTTTCAGTCTCCTCGTTCTTCACGATCATTCGAATTTCTCGAGTCCCCGGGTTGAACGTAATAACTGGCGAAACAATACTTCACTAAAATAATCGGCCCCTCAATGGCTATAGAATGGTGCAATATATCAAGTGTCTCGTAAAACTTTCAATTTTTTAAACGAGGGTACACGTCCTAGAAAATCCGCATTGGGTTGCTCTGAGATTTTTGTTCGTGTTCACTATTATCATATCCAATATGCCTAAACGTATTACCAGGCCTCTCTCTCCGGTCTGTCTGATTAGTCTCTTCATGATATATTACATAACATCGTCCTATCTATCTTATTCGAATCATCTTCTTGCATATTATGTTCTTTTACTGGGAGCCAAGTTGCAGACTGTAGAAGGCAGCACAGTGGTCAACTTCCTGCTCCTTTGAACCAATTAAATGTTCCAGATTTTTTAGGGGTCTGGCGGGAGCCATTGTAAAAGCTTAAAGGCACTAAGACTATTGTTCCAGCTTCCAGCTCTCCTAGATGGCCCTACCTAAGGCCCTGTTGAACTTTCAGTCTGCTCACTACTTAGGAAATTGCTGTCTACGTACCAGACTTGACTGCTATCGATTTCTTCTGCTATACAGCGCTCAAAATCCATCTCGGGATTAACGATGACTTCTAGAACATGTGGGACAATATCAAGGGCCTTGTAATCCTCACAGAATGCCTAACAAATCATTTAAGGGGTTGAATATTTCGGTGATATTATTAGGAAGCTGTTCGGCTTACAAGAAGAACACTGTCCTAGGAAAATATACAAATGCTCAAAATACACTAGTGAAGGAAGCTAGGGATGCGGGAAACATTGTGAACCTGTTACGCAGATATAGCAATTATTGATCACGCTATTATCAAGGATTTGTTGACCCGGTCACAACCAGCAAGGGACTTGACGCGACCTTCAGCACCTACGGGACACCGAAGCGCCGGGATGATAGTACTTGTGAGATCTCGTCCCATTACCGACTCCATTGCGGCAAATCTGATGCGCCATGCAGTCCCCGAAAGACCACAGTCGTGCCACTTTATGCCTACCACAGGCAAGGGAGGGGTTTCAAGTAGTTTAGTGCCACCACCCCTTAGGTGGCAATACTAGTTGTTTGTTTATATATAAGGCCTTCGGCCCCCCCCGACGAGTCCCCCCTCGTATTTGGGAGATTCGGGAATCAATTGATCACTTCTTCAGGCCCTACCACCTGTTCGATCCATCAAGCCTTACACCCTTCGTTCTAACTATAGCATCGATTCCTAATCATTCATTGCCATAAATTCATCCTAAAAAGCCGCCTACTAGGTCATAACATATTACACCATGTCGGACGAAGACAGCATTTCTATTCTTGCATATCCCGTTATTGAGCCAGATAACATCCCGGAAAATGAGCTGAGGGAACTTATCGATCTCGGGGAATCGTATTTGAAGAAAGGAGATATCACAAGGGCTACAAGAGCCTTCGTCCTTGGCCTAATAATCTTATTAGATGTACAGCCTCATCGTCAAGCGCGTTATGGTGTTGAGATTCGGGCACAATTTGCCAGTGTCAAGCTTCACCAACGCCTTTTTACGGAAGCAGAGGAAATCTTAAATGCGGCTCTTCAAGATGTAGGTGATGGTGTGTTGAACAACCGCGAACGAAATGTTGTGGAGAGATGGATCGCAATTTCGGTACTTCGCCAGGGACATTACGAGCAAGCTGCGAAACGCTTCAACTCATTACTTGAGACTATTCATGCTCAGGATCCCGATGACATCACAACCGAGATGCTAATTCGAAGAGACCTCGCATTGGCGTCTGCCTGTCAGGGAGACCATCAACTAGCTTTCGGACATATCAATGCGGCTAAGAACTGCCTTAAACGGGTTATAGCAAACCTAAACATGTCGCCTCAATTGCTATCCCAGGCTGGTGAAATTGGCAAATCTTTATCTACCGAAATTTCCACCGGCGGTGAGATGCAGAAGAATGACCTGCAAGGAATTCCGGATATGGCGGTGCTGAACGAGCTCGCCGCAAAGAGGGCCGACCTCTACTTTGCAGAGTCGAAGATTCATCGTATGTGGGGAGATTACAAGGCTGCCCTCGAAGTGTCCGAGACAGCATTGGGTAGTATGAAGGAGAGGTGGGGAGAGAATCACCTGAAGACCCTGGAGTGTGTGAGCCACCATTCTCTCCTTCTCGCATTCAACTCTCGCATCTCTGAAGCCGAGGCCATGTGCAACTCGGCTGGCGCCGAGACACGAAATCAAATGCGTTATGAGCACCCCCAAACGCTAGAGACGGCGGAGCATATGGCGAGAATCTTTCTATTCCAGTCGCGGCTCGTGGTGGCGGGCGACACGGCAAAATCTGCTGCCAATACCGCCGAAAAGTTTTTGACAGCAGATCACCCTCAAACACATCGTACCAGATACCTAGTAGCTCAGGCACTGCTAGCGGCTGGCCATTATGCTTCGGCCGAGGCTGAACTTGAAGGTATCATAACGAACGCGACCAGAATGTACGGGGAATACCACCCAGATACTCTGAGATACCAATCTCAGCTTGCTCTCACGAAACATTACATGGGCAAATTGCAAGAAGCAGAGAAGCTGGCTATCTACGTCCTCCAAGAACAGCGGAAGATTTACGCCATTTCAAAGCCTGATGAGTCTACGCCAGAAGCGACTCATGACCCAGTAGGATCTCACCGGTCTGTAAAGACGCTTTTAGAATATCGACCAATTCTCAACGATTTCCTGAGCAGCATCAGCAATCATTCGGCGGACTTGAGAATTCACCCTTGTCTCCTCGACACATTGCGCACGATAGGGCTGATATTAGCACAGCCAGGTGAGGATCCCGGTGTCCTTGCCCTTGAGATTTTTCGAGTAATATGGGAGCGGAACAAATTCTACCTGGATAAGGCGTCAATAATCACGCTAGATTCCGAGTACGACCTTGCCCTTGCCTACTGGGAAAAAACCGAAGATGTCAACAGCTCGCTGAACACAGCTGCCAGGCACCTAAGGCACGTATACCGGAAACGATCTTCTATCTTAGGGCCAAAGCATCCAGCAACTGTCTCAGCGAGACGTCAATTGATCGCCACGAACTGTGCTCTTGGACGTTGGGAGCCATCTCTGGACACAAGCGAGGGAGTCAGAGATCATGCCGGAGGTGTCAGCGAATTGGATAACGCGAAATGGGGACGAGTTCAGGCGGAGTCCCTTAACATTGTCTCCATGCACGAAGAATCATTCGGAGATAGTCACCCAGAGACATTGATATCTCTTCTTTGGCTCTGCACGGTTCAGGTCTTTCTTCGAAATGAGAAGGGACTAGATGGAACGTGTCGAAAAGGACTTGGACGCTTGCGCTATCCAGCAGTGCGTGGTGAGCGTTTGATTAAATCACTAAGTCTGGAGCGCAAGTTTGCACTGGCCGTGTCAGATGGCGGTGACAAGTACGAACCGAAGGCCCTCCGCATACTCTGCGAGACATCGGACGCGATAGAGCAGCAACTGAAAACGAACCCTGGCGCACTGCGAAAGAACATAGAGCTACTCAAACCGAGCATCGACGACGACCATGACGTCTTGTTCATCAAGGTTAGTCGCAATAGAAAGAAGTTGGAGGCAGAGCTGCAGACACTGGTTAGACGTGCGGAGGAGGAGGGCTCACAGAGCAAAGCTGCAATGCACCAAGCCGGGCTGTGGTCGTTGCTTGCGTCTCTCGATGGGCGTACCCATCCCCGGGCACTGGATGCCGAGATTAAGCTGGGGGAGTTTCTGCTTCGCAGCGCCGAATACGAAGAGAATGGAGAAGGTTATATAACAATGAGGGGGTTGACGACAGGAGAAGATGCTTTAAGAGCTCTGACGACGGATCAGATACAGAGAATAATGGAGGCTGTTGGAAGCAGCGTGAACAATAGTGACGATCGGCTGAGGACCTTTTATCAGTTAGCTGGTGCCTTGTTTCCTGTGCATTGATAGGTAGATATTTTAAAGGAGGGCGGATAGTTCACAATTGTACTTCGTACCTAACTACCTTCAATGTTCAATAGGTAATATCTTGAATTGCCCAGAGGTACAAATTAGCCCGGCACAGCTGGTTACAGTAAGTGTCAGGTGTCAGGTGTCAGGTGTCAGGTATTATACTGCAACTCCCTCCTTCTCGTCCTGTAAGCCCCGATTTGTCGCGCGTTTACAAAATTGGCAAAACCCAGAACCAAAACCAGAACCAGCCCATTCGACGAACGGCGCAAACGGGCAATTCCCTTGATTTTACATCTGCATTTCGGTGGCCGGATGTGGGACCGGGTGCCGGCATTGCCTTTTCTGATTAGGGAAGCCAACCCCGAACAGAAGGAAAAAGTGCCATTTGATCTTATTCCTCATGCTGCCTCCCTTTATCCCGCGTTCCCCGGGCCAATAGCAACCGAACGCCTGCTTATTGTACATAGCCAAGGAAAAAAAACCAGTCAGAATAATAACCACCCGACCGATGCACTGCGTTGTCTCCACGACACTAGTGTAGCCGTGCCCTTCTGTCATAACTTGCTGTGGTGTAATGTACATGTATGTAAGATGACTGACTGACTGAATGGAGTCTTGAAGAACCCCTCCAACAGCCCGTCAGTGACGACGCGAGACATTGTCCCAGTTGTTGTCCCATTGCCTCAGCTGTTGTGACATCGAGTTCTGTGTGCGACTCGGTGTCCCGTTGATGTAGAAGCGCTGCGTGGAATCTGCTTGCCGGGTATATTCTGATACCCTGTGCACGCTTAAGGGATCGCGTTTTGCGAAGGAGTGCGACGAAGAGGAGCTGACCCGGGTCGAGGAACTAGAGCCGTTAGCGATCTGAGCTAGTGTAGAGTAGATTGCGTAATGCTTCTAACCCCGAGGTCTTGTGTTGTTTGCTTTCTTGAGGCATGGTTGGACTTGATTCAGTAACAAGTCGGTAGAGACGGCTATAGACCTCCTGAGTGCAAGGGAGGTATGGCAAGATGCGAGGTGGGATGTACTCTGACAAGATGATAGTTGAAAGCTTAATATAGAGGATAAGCTATGATTTGGCGCTCAAAGTGATGAAGGGTGCTCAAATATGTCTATATAATAAGAAAGTGGGCGTATATGTTGGTCAGGTGAAGGATGGAAGTCAGTGATGTTAGTAGATGCGGACATGCAAAGGGATTTAAGAGGAACATGTTGCTGCCTTATATAAGTAAATGCGAGCAGACGTTGAAACCGGGGATGCAACCGGGAGACGGGCGCGAGCTGCCACGTCAAGCAATGCTCAGGGTGGAAGGGATGTAGAAAAAGAGTCATATGCTCTAGTCGGTAATTGTAATCATCGCCTGCACCCCGTGGGTGGAAGGGCGCCCAAGCAAGCTCGTAGGGTGTAGAGCATATCTGGGCAAGGGTGAACGGTATGAGAGAGAAGGAGAGAGAATATGGCAGTCCAGGCAACGCCGACTGCGGCCGTGAGGTCAAAACGTCATACACGATATGGATATCTAGATTCATGGGCTAGACTAGAGAAATGGAAATTGGAGAGAAAAATGTATTAGTCTTGGGGGTTGAGCCACGGAGGGTGGCGGTGACTATCTACAGAAAATTCACCAAGGATTGGGGAGAATAAGGTGGTAGAGTAGCCGCAACAGCCCGTAGTTAATACCACCTAGTTTTGTAAGTAGTACCTTAGGTATCGAAGAAGTTGAATAGATGGAGGTAAGCCACATGCAATGCGGTTGTCGTTCAATTAGCAAGGTTGTCTATTTGAGACGCGACACGAACCAGTTAAGCATCTAGATGAGCGACCGATACAACATCCAAATGAAGATTACAGGCACCTGCTGACCATGAGACTGCTCAAGGGAACTTCCGGTGGGTAGGTACCTCGCGCAGGGAGATAATTACTTATGAGGCTCTGGATTACGTATTGCGGAAGGATGGCAAGCATGTACCTACTAGGTTAGTAGGTGTGTAGTCTAGATGCATTAAGCACCTCGATCATAGAGGTAGGTTGGTGTTAATCTTCAAAAACGGGAAAGGCAACTACCTACTTTGTGCCTAACCGAGGTATGTAAGTTGCTAGATTTGGGATAATCGGGGCTAGATTAGGTGGGGATGAGCTCGTTTGAGTATCTGGATAGAATGGAGGTATCCCATTGAAGGTCTTGTCAAGACTCGGCTTAACCATTAGTAACAGATTGATAAAAGATAGATGAGATGCATGTGTATGATCTCCTAGGGTGTACCTAAGTAGGTTGTGGTGCAGTCAATCTATATAAACCTAAGGACTCAAGTTATGTCAAGCACTGCAAGAGAAGCCGCGTTTGTCGTGCTGTGCCACGGACCAGACCTCGGAGCTTAAAGAGGGGTTGGATGGATGAAGAAGACTTGGTATGAGGCGGGGTGTGTACGAGAGAGAAAAAAACAACTGTGGCTGGTCAAGAACCCAACCTAATATCGACGATGACTCAAGTTGGTTGGTTGCCTTGGGAATTGACGTACGGAGAGGGACTGGGTTCTGGTACAAGTCGAGAAGGGAGTTTATCTAAGAAAAGTGAGGTACAGTGCTATAAGGCAACAAGACTTGCGAACTGGTTCGCGGGAGGTTTTTTTTTTTCGTCCTCCGAGAAACAACCTTGCAAAAAAGTGTAGAAACTGGAAGGAGACAATTGTAGAAGATGAAGAAATGATTGTTGCACAGCCTCATCGTGTAGAAGAAGACGGGATTCAGTCAATCGCATCAGCCCTGAGCCACTGTTAGTGGGGGACATAGCCACAGTCCTTGTGCAGCTAACAGTGTCCCATTCGCGGCAGTTTCCGCTGATACTAGTGTAGCACTCGACTGTCTCGCAAAATACACTTGGGAAATCCACAACGCATTGTTAGCATATGTCTGTTGGTTGTTAATTGGGAGAGCTACATGTATGAGCTAATTAGAACTGTGGAAGCCTACCTAACCTACTTATTACAGAATATTGCGCAGGTACGTACATATTGTATTCAACTTGAAGTGTTTAAACAAGAGCAGATGCACCCAGTTTTCATCACGGAGAAAGCATGACGACTTGGTCGAGGTCAGACACGCGACGGAGTTCTCAGAAACGGAATGGAACCTACTTCGTATTGGGGACAGAACGCCCTACGAGGCTGCTTGGTAGGTATACCGGCACCTACCTACCCGGAACGTCGCGGATGATCTCGATAGAGATGGGGGCACTTTGTGGCTCATTAATGGGCGAGCCAATGAGCCAGTGCTGGATACATCGGGTATGTAGAAGTCGGTAGGATCGGTATGCGACCCTGAGGCCGGCCGGCCAGCATCAGTCTGGATGCGGTACAAAGTACATACGGAGCTGCTGAGTACTACCTTACCTCGTCGGTAGGTACAGTGATATACTAAGGTACCTATGTATGTACCTACACTTCAACTACATGGGCCCTCGTGATGTAACCCGCCCCGCTTGCTCCTGCTTAGTAGCTGGCGATGAGGTTATGTTGGAGCCAGGAGGGAGGCTCCTTCGCTTCGCTACCCTACCTCTTACCTTACCTGTGTGATATACCCCGGGAAGGCGCCGGAAAAGGTGCGCAAGGGGCTGCCTCAACTGAACTCAGCCAACTCGGGTGCCATACAATAGTACATACCTTCGAGTCTACACTACAAAACCCTTTCTCACCCCCACCACAATCCAAGTAGAGCCTTATTCGAGATGTTACGGTACTATCATTCTTCCATCTCAGCTATAATCCGTACATGGTTTGACCTCTATCCCGCACCCGGTTGATCGCTTCTGGTTGCTCGTCTGTCTCCCGACGCCAATCCAGTATCCGATCCGATCCGAGATCCTCTCATGTGGAAGGGCACGAGGGACGCCATGGACTCAGCATCACCGACAGCGAGCGCGTCGACCAATCGTGGCGGACGACCGAAGGATTGGACCGAAACTCGCACGCGACGACTCATCCGACTATACGTGTACACGACGCTGCCCTTGACCAACATCCTCAAATTGCTGGAAGAAGATGAGTTTAAGCCCGGGTACGTCCGCTCGCTCCACCCTCTCATTGCCCGTCGATATCGCTTCTGACTGGTCCGTCTGTGTCACAGCAAAGACGCGGCCAACAAGGTGAAGAACAGCGTGCTGGGGAATGACCCGAGATGGATTCGCCCGAAGGACGACGAAGAGGAGAAAGCTCGCATCCGTGGACTGAGGAACAGCTTTCGTGGTAGACAACACCAACAGGGAACCGCTTCTCAAGACAGAAATGGCACCGCCGCCTCCGAACACGGCACAGCAGCTGGGACTTTCCTGGATGACAGGTCACTTGGAGGCACCACCTTTGCCAATTCATATCGTTCTTCAGCCGAGGAGCCATACTATCCGGATTCTGCGCCCTTCGCCTACGCAGGCCCTACTCACAATGAAACCTTTCCCACGATCCCCCATCGTTCTCCTTCCTCGCGTTTCAGTAACTTCATCGGTCGCCTCAACACATCTCGCCAAGACACCGGTCTTACGACGTCTACCGACATCAGCATCACCAGCGTTTTGCGTGAAAAGCTCTCCTCCATTTCTATCAAGAAGGCAAAGCGAGCCGTTAAAGTCTTGAAGAGATATACATTCCCCAAGAACCTCGACTCCCAACACGCCTCCGATGTTCCGTCTAGTCTATTCCAAGGCCTCGACGCTCAATCGCCTGCCGATTGTATCGGTGACCCTTTCAACGCAAGACATGCCGTGCCTGGCGATTTCTTGAATGCCGAACTTTTTGCTCACCAGCAGCAGTGCGCTGCCAGATCCCAAGCGCATGCGGTCGGCGTTTGCTGGTGCAAGATTGCCGACAAACTCTCCCAGATACAAGGAACGTGGAACTCCATACCTAATCCAACTTTCGCCACGAGGGACGATTTCGGCAATACCATGTTTCATCATCTTGCCGCGAAGGAAGGAATTCAAGATCAATTCCTGCACCATGTCTGCCAAACACTACGTGATCCAAGGCAACCGGTTGGCGAGATGAACACAGCTGGTCAAACGTTTCTTCACGTTCTTCATCGTTCTTGGTTTCAAGAAGGATCTAGATTGGACGAACTGCTCGAGACTCTACGTGGCGCAGACTTTGACATCTTCGCGACCGACGTCTATGGTCGCAATTTCTTCCATCTTCTGCGACTTCATAGGCCTAATTCTGCTCGATTTCCGCATCGGCCGTCTGATATTCATCGTATGAATCGTCGAGACGCTTTCGGGATGAAGCCCATGGATCCGCGATTCTCCTCCAGCACCGACCCTTTACCCTCTCATAACCAGACGGCGCAAAGGCCTCGCACAATGGTCCCGCCGGCTCCTATCAGGCCTATCACAAGGATCAACACTCAGACAGGAACGGGAGGGGATAAGCTTTCCGTCCATACAGACCTCTTAAGGGTAGTTATAAGCGGCGTTGGAGTTGATGCTTTCTCCTCTCCAGACCCCCACGCGGAAGACTCCCAGGGGCGGAATGCGTTTCACTGTCTCGCAGAGGTGGATCTTTACCTCTCCCTTGGCACCCCACAGCACGGCTCTCGAGGGCATCTCAAAGATGACCTCAAAGCGACTTCACCAGGACACCACAAACGGAGGCACAACGAGTATGAGGACATAGAGATGCCCCGGACTGCTCCCGACAGTCGACGTCTAGAATATATCCAAGGTCTTGTCAATGCCAGAGTCGATGCGAACCACTATGACAAACAGGGAAACACGCCGCTCATGTCCTTTGTTGTCAATAGTAGTGACGCGACAAAGTATGAGAAGGAAGAGAGCGAAATGGTGATTAGAGCGCTAGTCAAGGAGGCCGGCGCGAGACTCGAGCCGCGCAACCGTAACGGCGAAACCGCCCTTCACCTTGCGGCCCGGCACGGCAAGACAGTGGCGTTGCGTGTCTTGCTTGAACTTGGTGCCAACCCACACACTCGAAATGCTCAGGGGTTAGGCATTCTCGAAGTCATCGATAGCCTATACACCACGACAGAGCGCGACGACAAGAATAACGCACGATTCGAGGCTTCACGCGCCATTTTAACGCGTACCGCCCACTGTGCAGTGCAGAGCCCAACCCTCATTGATGAATGGGGCTCGAAATAAGATATCATCGGAAATCATGATCTAGACTGCTACCTCTGGTGGACTTCAAAGGGTCATTTCAGACATAGCTTGAAGCCATCTGTGTTCATGACTGTACGATATTCGCGTAGACGGCGTCTTGAGGTTTTAGGATACCCTGGGTATGGTTTATGGAGCCTGGCGTTTGAGGTTTCGTTGGAGTTAGATCACAAGCCGCCTTCGAATTAGAATATTACCATTTTGATATTATCCTAATTCCTCCAAGAGTTCGTCTGTGCAATCTTGGTCATGACATTACTATCCTATGACACACTACAAGTTAAGTAAGTAGTTTACTGTCACGCAGAGCAAGCATAACTCTCGTCTCTCCCTACCCAGTGTCCTCGTCTTCCAAGGTCATGCTCGATGATGCAATAATACCTGCGAAACTGAGGCGGCCTCGGTGGAAGTGACATGACAAACCCGATCTTATGTGTTTCATACTATGGCACGTTCTATAGTATCACAAGAAGGGGCTTAGTATTCTCTTGTGAGATGCCAACAAGCATTTCTCGGCGTCTAAGCCTCTTTGGTGGAAAGTCAGCACCTAGTCGTCTACACTATGTGATCCCAATGAACCCACTGACTCACGCATCCCGGGTTCAGGATAAGAAACGGGCGGGCGAGAAAGAGCTGACGGGGGTTCCCGCTAAATTTAGTCCCAAGTTCGATTTTGCTTAGCGGGAGTAAGAATTACACGCTTGGCTCAGCGGCTAAACCTGCATCCTATTCCTTTTCGGGGCGTCACACACACACATGCACACACACGCGCACATCATCGACCATTAGAATCCATAAGATCACGTCGCTAGCCGCGTCTGGGTCCAGACCTCGATTAACCTCGCAGCGTGGCGGGCCAGGTCCTGGGCCTCAGCGGCCTTGGCGTCGTCTGCGCGCTCGCGGAAGCGCCTGCCCCAGAACGCCCACCTGCGCGGCGTCAGGCCACTCTCGCCCGCGCACAGCTCGCCCCCACGCAGGGATCGCCGCTGACCCTCGTCGAGCCGGGGCTCGGGCTGCAGCGCCAGCGCCTGCGCGAGCGTCGCGCCCGCGTACTCGACGTACACGGCGGCGATCATGAGGTCGACGTCTGCGTCTGCATCTTCTCTTCTCTGTTGCTGTTTCTTCTCGAGCGCGTCCCTGAGCATCCAGATGGCCGTGGTCTCGGAGCCCGGGGAAACGCCTGCGTGCAGCAGGCGCGCGACGAAGGCGTGGAACGAGACCCGCGCGGACGAAGACGAAGAAGACGACGCCGATGACGATGATGATTTGTCTAGGCGCTCTCGTATGGCTGCGCCAAGGATGGGCAGATCAGTCCAGACACGTTGCTAAGAAAGGATTAGCGCGGGAGCTGTATGTGCTTATCACTCCCCTCACCCTGCCTTGCCCTGTCCTGTCCTGTCCTCCCTCCCGCCCTCTCTCTACACTACCTACCTGGGTTAGGTTAGGTAAGGCTAGGTTAGGTCAAGCAAGGCGAGAGAGAGAGAGAGAGAGAGAGAGAGAGAGAGAGAGAGAAGAGAGAGAAACTGAAACCGAACTGACCTCCCAGACCTTATCGCCCGTCTCCGGCACCAGCGCCAGCTCGCGCACGAAGGCGACGAGCCTGTCCTGCGCGGGGTGGTCGTGCGGGATCTGCGCCGCGACGTCCAGGACGGCACCCCAGAGCCACCAGAAGAAAGCCTCATCGGGCGCCTTCCTCCCCTCCTTCTCGACGGCGACGACGCCCTGCGTGAACGATGTTGCGGCGTCGGAGGCGGACGTCGCGCTCCCGGGCTGGATGTATTCGTTCAGAAGCCCGAATATGTCCGTCCGGTCCCGGTCTTCTTGGACCTGCTGGAGCGTGATGGCTGACATGACTGATTGATTGGCTTTGGCTAGGTATTTGACGCTAAGTAAGTAAGTAAGTAATCCTTTATCTTTCCTTTCTCTCTCTCTCTCTCTCTCTCTCGAGTTTGGGTAAAACTGGCTTCTTCGGGTTGTGATACGTCGTACGCACTTATACGGTAGGCACCCTAGGTGCTAGTCGCTTACTGCACGGGGTGATATAAGTGTACCGAAGTTGCATGGTCGCCGGCGAGGAGCAAGAGTCGGTATGCCAAGTTTAGTTGCCTAAGGACACCATAACCCCTCGTAATGAGCAATTACGTCACTGCCTGCACTAGATAGTAGATACCTAGACAACTCCTACCATTATAGGCAGTCCAACTCGCCAAGTTGCACTGCGAGGAGCTAGAAAAGCACGTGGAATTCCATAGGTAGTGTGCGCTGCTCAGTGATTGCGCATCTCGTTGCATAGGCGTCCTCCTGCCTTTCCTAGTTAGATTTGTCGCATTGGACCAATTGGAATAGGTAGGTAGGTCATCTTCGCTCTTCTTCATACCTCGCTCAATCTTTTAAAAACTGAGTGACAAGCTCATACGATCTCATGGTGAAATCAACGAGTAGGTTTTCAAGTGTGTAAAATAGATAGTTGGCCCCAAATATTATTCAGATGAAGTCGTAGTATCCGACATTCTCGTGCTCTTCAAAGTGCTATAACAACGCCCCTATACAGTCAAGTTTCGCCAGCGGCCAGGTTAAGCATTAGTATACCTAAGTACACACTGTAAGATAGGTAGTGGTCAAGACGGAATGGTCAAGAAAACATTATGAAGGCGACAGATTTGCTGGAATGGCAGCAACAAGAGTTCTTCCTATTACAAGTATGCAGCCGAAAGTCTTACACTTCGTACCCCGAGTGTAAGCTCTCGTACATGGTAAATCCACGCGGTTCCTGTAAACGCCTCTTTATTTTGGCGGACGCTGTTCCTAGCATTTACGTAGTGGACATCACGCGGCTATTACAGTGACCGCCAAGCCAACTCATGAAACGGACATGCGAGATTGCGTTTCGTTACATACAATTTCATTCAGAATCCCCTTTCCCCCTTTCCCTGAACTACAGAGCAATTGATCATGTCTCGTTTGCGATTTTCGTACACATCACTCAAACATACATCTTCCGACAGTTGTCTTCTCCAGTCCCTTCATCATTACATTCAATCTGCATCTTCCGGCGAGCCTGCGTTCTCCATTTCGCGACCTGTACAGATGTACCCCATAGGAGTATGCAGCACATCAACAGTCTTACGACGAAGAGCCAGCCATTCCAAGAGGAAAGCAGCCGGGTCCGCTGCGATCTTGTCCGAGTCCTCAGCTGACCCTGTCTCCGACCCTCTCACATAATGTGCTACTGCCTCCCACTCAGTCTCATCAACATAGAGGCGCCCTGCCAGGATCCCAAGCTCAATCTTGATGCGTGTAGGGATGGCGTGGCCATTTGGCATCTCGGGAAAAGAGTAGAACTCAAGGCTATTGAATGGAATCATTGCCTTCGTAACAGGTGCCGCGTACGATATTAGATGGATGCGCGACTTGCCTCCCCGGCCACGTAAGAAACCTATTAAATACTCTGCTTCTTCAGGGATGATTATGAGAGCAGTCTCGGTATGGGGAGACCAGACTATCCATTCGACAGGACGCTAAATCATGGTCAGCTTTTGCTCGAGTGCCACTGTTGTGATTGTTGCTCACCAAGAAATTGTTATCCTCTCGCGAGCCCTGAGCTACCTCTACGGTGTTTGCAAACTCACTCGAGACAAACAATTTCGAGTTCGTCTCATGTACCCCAAAATTCTTGCCGATGGTTGTCTTCCCAACAAAGGCAAAGGCGTGTTCGAAACCTGGTTTTCTAGGCTGCGTCGACTTCAAAGCCTCGAGTTTCCCAGTTCGTGCAAACGCTACTATATCCGGATGCATTCCAGGAAACGCTAACGCATTATATTGCTTTCGCTTCTCTACTTGCCGGACTTGTTCAACCTGCGCTTCAACTTGTCTCTCTTGTTCCACCTCTTCTAGTGCACCTGCTTGGATTCTACCGCGCTGATCCTTGCTGGACAGCACAAGTTTGTCCATGAACGAGCGCAGTTGTGGGGAAACAAGGTCGTTCTCCAAGCTTATTGAAGACGTTTGTGAAGCAGGTCCGTATAGTTCTTTTAGCGTTTTGCGTTCCGGTTGTTTGAGGACGCGGAGAAGCTTCTGGCGCTCAGAGTGCTTCGTCCTGAAGTCCCCACGCTGCCAAACTGCATCCGTACGCCGACAGAAATCGATCCCTTGCGCCATGTAAAGTCCTTGCAGATCCTCAACAGAGCGACATGTTTGTTCAAGTAACCAAGATGCGACGTGGGAAGAGTCTGGTCTCTCTAAAGCGTTTAGACCACAGAAGTCTCGAATACTTTGGGCTACTTCGGGTGGCCCGTAAAACGCGATACTCTGCGTGGTTCGAAGTTGCCGGAGACGCATTGCAGCTATTATCCTCGTTAGCGATCGTCCTGAATAGTAGGTATCACATGACAACCAAATCAAAGCTTGGAGTTGTTACCTTGAACTGTATGGTCTTTCGTTAGCTTCAGGGCTAGCGTCACGGCTCCGCGTGCATGTGTCGGAAGCCGTAAGTCGACGCCTCTCGTGTGCCCTTCGTCTAAAAAGACGTTACATTCTGCTAGATTTTCCGCAAAAGGGGTTGCTAGTAGAGGAACATCCTCCTTTGTATTGCCTCGATAGTGGACCCAAGCCCTGTTATCGGAGGCAAAATAGACCACCGCCTTGCACTCAGTGTCGACTTCCAACCAGGCATGAGCCAATTCTTTGTTCTGCATTTCTGATATGTAGGCGCCCACGTCAATGAGTACAGAAATTCCATTCGCTCTTAGATCTCTCAAAAATTCTCTCTCCGTCAAGCGCTCGCCTTCTGGGTTAGCTATGACGTGGAAGTTACGGTTGCGTTTTTGTAGAAGATA
Source organism: Nemania serpens (assembly GCA_022578855.1). NCBI lineage: Eukaryota > Fungi > Ascomycota > Sordariomycetes > Xylariales > Xylariaceae > Nemania > Nemania serpens. The sequence continues at coordinate 21,237 of MU396731.1, read as the reverse complement.
GGAGAGAACTTCTGCACTTGTATGCTGCAATTCCGGGAGATCGCGTTGGCTAATTGTCAATGGCAACATCAGTCGATTATCGTTGGTACCACTGAAGCCCGTGGTTCGAGTCAATTGTGTACTTTTCTGCGAGCAAATGGGTATATCCCAAGCGCATGCTTGCAGCTTGACCTCGAATTGCCTGGCGTGAACTGGGAAAATAAAGTGATTGAGATAATGATTTATGACGACGCGATTCAATCTCAAGAGTTGCCATAGTTGTTCCATTTGCCCCTTATCATCAGAATTAATTACGCTCCAATGGCGCAAAGGGGTTGGCAACTCTGTGCATGTGGACGTCCACCATTCGTACTGTGCAGCCGGGTCATTTGACTGAAGGATATTTTGCAAGCCCTGTGCCAACTGCGTCTGTGTCAAACCAGCATAGTAAAATGAAAGACAAGTGAAAAGAATTGCCACGTCCGGATGACCGTACTCAGCCTGTTCGGAAGGCTTGCCCTTCGCTTCATAAGGCACTGCAATTGGGTGACGATCTGGATGCAAGCCATATTGGACATTCCATCGCTTACCAAGGCATAGCACGATCATTCTATGCAGTATGAGCCCGCGAATGAGGAGAAGGGCGTTGCTTGCTATATTCGGATTGGAGAACAGGTGCGCTGCGCGATCTAACGCCTCTTCACTTATTCTTGTCCCGGAGAGCACCTCTCGAATAGTGCTTTGCTTTTGTCGAAATTGAGGTTGAGCGAGGCGGAGAAAGGTGAGTCGTCCTAAACAAATATCATCTATTATGAGATTATTTAGGGCATCTTCGGCATCGGTCTTGAGGAACTGGACGGCCGGGAAGTTTTGTCCTCGTCGCATTGATGTAACTTGGATACCACTTGGGTATTGGCGTTGTAGCGCCCGGAGGCGACGAGCTACCAAGCCAAGTAGCTCCTGCGCGATTTGCCAACGGTATGGGTGAAAATCAACCGACATCTCGGGGCCGCTTGGGTAATTAAGTTGAGTCTTCACTGACAAGGTGAAATCACACTCATCAAGCACATCTCGACTGTGCGTGTCTAACCACTTTTGAAACTCGATCATCTGATGTGCCGTGGAGTTTTTGGACTCAACGAACTTTTGCCACCCAAACAATTTATATGACAGTAGGTGTTCGGCACAAGTTAGTATAATGCCACACTATAACCAACCAAGTCAGTAATTACTCTTTTAAACAGTTCAAGTGCTCTTAAAACATGCTCCCGAAACGTACGCCTGAGACATTTCGGGAGCTCTCAAGTTACTAGGAAAGGAAGAAAATGATTCCGGAAGCTACTCACGCATTCTTGAGCTTTGTGATGAAGGTCAGCGTACAGGCTCAAAGTCTCCTGCTCGGTTGACGTCTTTCGAGAAAAAGGGATATGTTGGATAACCCTACCAACAAGACCACCCAAGCGAGCTTGCATGGTCTGCGCGGTCTGCATCAAAAGTGCTTTGGGGACAACCACGCGTGATAGGTTTTGACCGTTTGCTAGAACGGCTTCGACCATAGGGATAATGCACGATGTCTTTCCTGTAGAGTTGTTAGCAGCTAATGAATAGATGATTAGCGGCACTGTACTTGCCTTTGCCCATGCTGAGTTGAAGGATCCCATTTCCGAGTGTCGGGTCGATTATGGCCCTAGCAACAGCTACTTGCTCAGGTCGAATGAGAATATCGCTATCAATTTCTAACAGTAACCAATCCGGTACTTCGAGTGGTTCCCAGCTTTCGTGGCCCATGTATCGCAACTCATCTTGGAGGGCTTGGTCGTCCCTGCGAGAAAGTGCGCGCCGGATCCGAACTAAATGCTGGACACTGGTGAGGGATAAACCATAAGCTACTATCGCTTCCTTCATGCCTACCCCGAAGCGAAAGGTTTCTGTAGACCTCAAGACCTTTAGCAGCTCCGTTGGGGTCGAAATTGGTCTCATAGCTCCAAGCCTCAGCCATAGATATCGACTGTCATTTGCTGTGAAAGCTGCAGCTATTGAATTCCAGGTGTCCTTCATATGGGTTCGGGCTCGTCTGAGTGCCGTATCAACTACAGCAAACTCTAGATCAGAAGCCAGTACTTCGGGCTCCCGTTGCCGGGCGATCATTTGAAACGCTGTCAAACTCTGCCGAAGATCATTCGCATACTGCTTTCGCAGGTCGTTTCTAGATTGTCCAAAGTCCTGAATAATTCTATCAAGCTCAGCAATTTCAGCCGGTGGATCAGGTGTAGGGTGCGAGTGTGCTGGATTATGCGGAACATTCTCTACGCGTAGACTTTTCTCGACTGCATTCAGGGGAACAGGTCCGAGTTTGGCGGACCATTCTTGAACAATAGACTGGTAAGACAGAGAGTACTGTGATACCATAAATGCTGGTTCGGTGGCAATCCAGAGGGCGGGCACAACGGTATCTCCTGTACGACACAGCGACAGGAGAATGCGGTCCACCTGTATAGCATAGTTGCTCAACTCAACATTCGCATATCTCTGTTGCCATTCAGTCTTAACATTTTCCCACGCCAAATCAATATCGATCATCAATGGATGATATCCATGAGATTTGTCAAGTACCGGGCTCAGCATCTCAGTCGTTACATCATCCGCTGACATAGGCCAATATTGCTGTATACGTTTAGCTAGCTCGATGCCTTCTTGTCTACACGCATTTTCATGATCTATCGCTCCACGTCCGTGTTTATCGAACAATAGCGCCTTTCCCTTTTTGTTTCTGATAGGCTGAAACCTAGGGTAAGCTGAACTTATCAAGTCTTCAAGAACATCAACGGAAGGTCGGTCGCGAGATTGGAAATTGTTGAAAGATTGGTACCGGGGCGGGTCTAAGGTCCTGATGTTGTCAACCAGACACAATGCAGCTAGTGAGTTAATAGCGTCCATGTTCGCGTTGTTGTGAAAAGCCAGCAGTCCTAGTCGAAACAGTAAACTGGCCTTGCTCTCCGCGCGGCGGCAGAAATCAACGTGTTCACCCCAGTTCAAATTGATGGGATCTTGGATTTGGTCGGAGATGGGCCCTGAATGAGATAATGGCGCATCGGATTCTAGCGCCGAGAATCCACCTATTGTCTTAAAGGATCCAAGTATGCTTGTCAGAGTTCTGTTCATACTGAACTGAGCGCAGCTCGAAGTAACAGCACGAGCGATTTGGTATACTCGACGTGCCTCATCATCATTTTGTCGATCGCGGGGAGTATAGATGGGTTGGGTAAGCTCCCAGATAGGTTCAACGTCAAGCAATGGGTCGTATAATTGTCGTTGAACCCTACCACGGCGGCAGAGGTGGTCTGTTTCTATTAACTCGAAACCTGGCTCTGTAGTAAAAAACTGGAGGTTGTTGGATTTTTCCTTGATAGCTTCAATAAGCGGTCTGTATCCATCGCACTGGATAGAAGAGGTGAGGTCTGGGTCCCATACCACCTTTTGAATACGTTTGATATTGGGTGGATAATATTCCCTTCTTGGAACAAGCTTGTTGAATAGCTCAAGAATGTAATTCATCGTCCCCGCTATCGGTGTCCAAGGTTGGGCGACTCCGGATTTTAGGATGTCAAACGCTTCGCTTGCGCCGGTTCGACCAGTCAAAGAATCGGGCAAACAGAAGGACGTCGTTGCATGATAGAGAGCTTTAGTATATATAAGGCGAGGTTCGGGGCTACAAGATAGTCTACCCAGAAGACTATCAATTCTGAATCTGGCATAATGTGAGCCTCCCCGAATCCGGACGTCGACGTGTAGATCGTTGCGGCGAACGTCCAGCTGTCCAAGAGGCACGATTATGCTGCGGCTACCGGTCCCGATCTCTCGCATCACGATTTTGCTGCGTAGACCGTACCAGGTCCCTGCGTCTTGGTCGGGGTCAATCTCCGCGTTTAGCTGTTGGCACTGAAGGAGCGAATTTTTGTTTACTGCAAAGTGTAGATCCAAGTGTTTCAACTCGACTGTTAATCTCCCCCTGAGTGATTGGGGTTGAAACACAGTAAGTTTATCGGGCCGCTCAAAATCACAGAAAATAGCTGCAATTTGGGCGAAGGTCTCTGACTGGGGGTCAACCAACTGACTTCCGCTTACTCCTCGACTAGCCCTGCGGCTGGGAACATCAATAATCCAGTCCGATAGACGGGTTACCCAAAACGCAGTCGTACTGGGCAATCCTCTTCGAATCTCAAGGCACCGCGTATTGACATTAAGCCAGTGCCCGCAGTTTTGAATCAATTCGGCCGGCAAATCAAAGCTGTCCTGTCTGCTCAGCCTTGATTGAGGAACAAACTCCCAAATTTCATATACTCTTGACTTTTTGTTGTATCGGGCGGCACGGATAACAGCACAACCATCTCGCAAGCCAAAATGCACTTCGTGCTCTTCATAGAGCCGAGCCAACCGGTGAGACATACTAGGCCAATTAGAGGGAAAGGTTAGGAGATGTTGGTCCCCAAAGATAAATTTTACAGCACCGTCGTTAGCTATGTCGAGGGGGAGCTTCGATCGTGGTTTCCCGTTCACTAACAGATGGCCTTCAATATAGTTGAAATGTAGCCTCTCCGGGAAACTGCCCGGGGTAGTACCAACGATCCAACGATCATAGGGTTTAGGAAGAAAAGCCCATGACGAAGAACCCTCCTCAGCACCGTGAAACTTGTTGGAACGACCGTGTAAAATCTCAGTCCCAACAATACCTCGGTGTGCTTTCATCGCGCTTCTTATGTGATTTTGTATATGGTAAACCATCTTAGCATCCCACAGAAGTAAGCCACGTAACGTGTCCGAAAGTTTTGTCACATCGTGTAGCGTGTTCTCTTGCACAGCGATGGACGCCTGTATCCATGTTGCTAGGTCCTCTCGGTTGAGGTGGTTTTCTGAGCCAATGTGTATCGCAAAAGTACCTCGACATAATAAAGCAGCGTAGAGACCATAAGTTGCATATCTCTGAGCTGCGGCACTATCGTGTGTGCTATGGAAGTTTTTTCGCAGCTCAGAAATCCACTTCAAGAGATATTTGCGCGCTGTTTCCAGAATGATCTTACCAGCTGGGTCTGTTGAAAGGGAAGCTAATCGCAATGCGATGGTGATCACAACTTGCATAATATTGTATTCTCTCCAGTTCGTCCGGATTGATTCAAGCATGTTCTTTAGAATCTTGGTCAATTGAGCGGTAAATATAGGGGTTTTAAATACCTCATGGACGACCCGAAGAGATTCCCCAGGTAGTCGGGGTCCTGCTTGCAAGGCAAGCTGGCAGATGACATGCATTGTATCTTCGTCACTAGGATTGAGATTAGTAGACGACAACTCAACGAGTATATTTGGCCAGCGGCGCCTTTTCCCTGCCAGCAATTTTTGATGTGCCGAGAAGGTCTGGATCGAAACATCATTAGGGACGACAGCTTGGTGAGCTTGAATTTCGTAGGATGACGGTCCATCTACGGTAGTTGGCGGATGGGCATCTTTTGGAAGTATAGACAGGAGGCTATGAGGAATCTGGATCCCACATAGATGTTCTAAGGTGAGGGACTTGTTGAGATCTTCAACCCAGAGCTGCAACCTTGAATCATAGAGCCTAAAATCCGCGGCGAAAGGCAAGAGAACCTGCGAGAGCGGCGCCTTGCCTCGGCTGAATTTGTAGTGCGTATTTTCGAAACATTTGATTTTAGAGGCAAGAGAAAGGCGGTTGGCTTTGGCTTCCATGAAGCGCTGTAGTGGTTTACAGTCCTGTAGGCGAACCTCGGCCCTTGCGCCTTTTGGTTGGTACGGATGTGCTAGCTTGCACAGAATGTGCCATGTCGCATCTCGATAGGCAGACATCCAGTCGGGCACCGCAAGCTCGAAGACAATTGTACCTCGCGCTGGATTTTTCTCGGGCAGGGAGGCTTCTTGGATTCCGATTTTTATGCGTTTGCGCGCTATGATATGCCGGCACCTTTTACACATACGGCCAATACGCTGGTTTCCTTCCCACGTACAGCCACACCGACTGGCGGCAATGCCCTGCGTGTGCGAGTCGTAGGCCTTACATAGATCCGCGTGTTCTTGCTTCTTCCGTTCACGTGCCGCGTCGCAGCTCAACTTGATGCGATGCTCGAGAGACTGCAGAGACGCCGACGTTGCAATATAGCGTAAGGCGATGGAATCGCGACTATGTGTTTTCAGTATGCTGTCATGAATGCTTCTCTCATGGCGGTCCGCTAAGTGCTCTTGAATGCTCTGCAGCCGCTCCATCGCCAACTTTGTAGGTAGCTGGAGTGCGTCGAGTAGCTCAGGTTGGAAGACAGGGGCATGGTCGGCCAGTAAAGGGCAGGCGGCTATGACATTTTTGTCGAGTTCAACCCACAGAGTGAATACGGCAAGCGCCATTGCGCTGTTTTGTTCCGGACTCGGGTTGTATACCGAGCCCATGGTCTCGAACACATTCTCGATCTGGCGCTGCAGATCGAGGCAGCGATCCCCAGGGGTCTGCAGTGTGCTGACTTGTCGACTGGCATCTTGTTCGATGCGTTGCTCTAACGCAGCGAGCTCGAAAGCAGAGTCGGTGAACTGCTGACTTTGTTGAATGCTCCGATCGAGCGGAGTGGGGAGTGTGACAGGCCCAAGAGCGGACGGCTGCGATAGTTTATTTGACAGGATGTCATCCAGATAACGACCGCTGTTTGGCAAGGTGAGTGCGAGTGAGGAGGGCGGCGCGCGAAGTGGAAGGTACTGGACCCGGCGGATTGTGTTTCTTTTGAACAAGTGCCACGCAGCTTCCACTTTGACATTTGCGGCTTCTACCGAGTTCCTTACCAGACTGGAAGCTGCGATGAACCAGCCGTTGCACGTGACGTCTTCGGCGAGTTTAGTCTTCTCGTGGTTCATCTCCAATTTCGCCATCCGGCGGGCTAGCTTAGTCCGCAGACAGACGACCTTATGCGGACTCAGGCGACCCGCTGACTCCTTAAGCAACTCTGCCAGGATAATTCCTATCAGGAATTTGTATGCGACTTGGCCTCGTTCAGCTCCGAGGGCAAGGCATAGGTGTCGCTGAGCTGCGACACGCAGGATCAGCCAGAATGGGAGCCGTCGCCAAGGAATGTTGGATCTGGATCTAGCCAGGTTAACGTCATCTCTGATGTTTTTACGCAACACAGGTGCGTTGTAATGGCCGCCCATTGCCTCGAGCAAAGACATCAGCATTTTGGTGATCAACGCCGGGTCGGTCGTGTCTCGTATCTCGCCGATAGACACGCCTGCCTTTTTCGTTGAGGCTTGCAGACTATATATTGACTCCATACTAGCTTGTTCAAGGAAGGTAACGAGGCTGTCCTGAAATGATTTTTCAGCAAAATCATCGGCACTGATATGCGCGGAGCGTCCTGGGAAGTCCCACTGCATTGCACGACTAGCAGCAAGGACTTGGCAAGAAGAGGCCGATGCCTCAAAGGATTCGAATATGACAAGATCATCGTCCTCCCTGCCCATCGGTGTCAGTGAAGGCATCCTCGGTAGAAATAGCATAGTAGCGGATGTAGTGCGATGAGGTGTAGAAGACGTACTTTTTGTGCCGGCGGACCAACAAACCCGCGTTTTGTTCATTGAGATATAAAATAAGCACCTTCCTATAATCCAGCTCCTTGAATTGCTTGAGAAGGCTGCTTCTTTCCAGGTAGCCTCTGTTTAGTTCAAGACAGGCCTGAAGGGAGTCATGCAGGCTCTGATATTCTTCTCGCCAGGGTACATCATCAGTAAGCTCCATGGCAGTATTGATGGCATGGATCATCCGCAGAAGAATATTCTGCGAGACGGCATCAATATCAGCGTCTTCGGTTCCCGGAATATCTGGCGGAAGAACTAGATGATTGAAGACCGGACCTAGCAAGTCTAGGTCCAGTTTATCTGGGGAAACCATTGTGGTAACAGGCGGCTGCGAAGGACACAACAGTGTGAGGAGAGGCTGATTATGGAAGATGAAGGATAATAGCCCTCAAGGGAGAAAGAAGAGGTGCTGAGAACGACTGGGGAAGGATGAAAAGTAGAAGGCGGAAGGTGAGTGGTGATAAAAATGTTGGAGATAAGAGAGCTTGGGACGTGCTGAGGACAGAGGATACAGTTGACGAAGACTCGATCAACAGTAGCAGAGTTGCGTATTGCTTTACGAGAAAGTGGAAGATTGATGGTGTTGTTGGTGTAGACTCTAGAGGACAGTTGGAGTGAAGAGGCCGAAGACCAAGTATTTCAAGTAGTGTTGTGGCTGAGAAGGCTGTCCGAACGGGAGGCCTAGGAGGTGCCTCTTGTAACCGGGCAACGCTATAGGGATTGTTCCCGTAGGCAAGAAAACCCAGATACCTAGATACATTAGAAGTTTCTCGAGTCAAAATGCAAATCTAATCGTGTTGCCTGCGGTTTAGTTAATGCGGCTCGGTATCTGCTGTTTGCTGATCCTAGCTCTTCTATGCCAATCTATGTAAAGAAAGTAAACAAAGGTACTTCTCGAGCATCGTTGAGGTCACGAGAGGGTACAGGGTATCGAAGGATTTTCGATATATTACGATGTACCTTTCGTTATTGGTTCTGCCAGTATGCATGATCACCAACACTCGTTTGAATCTGTACCTCCCGTAATACTTCGACGCGTGTACCCGAACCGAGGCCAACTATGACGCGTTGCGATAGACGCTGCAAACGCACTCCCGCAGGGCTTCAACTTTGTGAGACGAGCTTCGATAGACACGTAGTACGCCCGCGCATGCAACCGTGATTCGGGTCTTCATGGTCAAAACTTGGCGTGGTATCTGCCCACGCGTTGATGTTGGCAACCATGCGACAAGGGCGATTCCAACAACGCAAATCACTATAAACCGATGCCATCTATCATCTCCCGATTCCGTACGGAGAGCCCATGCTTGGGGGCTAGACTCTCGAATCGTATGCATGTTAGAGGTGATAACAGAGAAAGCTTGGATGCCGCGATGGCTATGCCCTACGTGGGGTAAGGTAACTGGCCATTTGATAAGGGTCGCTCGTCGCTAGCCGTGTGTAATATCTCCACACTTAATTTCTTTTCCCCTTTCCTTGGATTTCAAGCGTGTCAACGAGGGGTAACTGCGTAAACGCTGATCTGCTGGCGTCAATTATCTTCAACAGATACGACTAAGTACCTGCCTAATTATAGGAACAGGTGTGCACATGAGATTGATGTATTTGTCTTAGGCCTCTCCCGACCGAGTCCAAGGGCCGCTCAGTTAGTATCAATTCTATTCAGCCTTCGACGGTTAAGGGTGTGCTCGTTCCAAAATGGTTGCCGTGGTGGTCTGCAAACTTAAGCCACTCGCCAATATTAATGCGGTTCGCCCTAGAAGTCATATGTATTCAGCCCTGTAACATAGCGACAAGGATACTTAAGAGGCACTTTCCTTAACAACATCGCTGAAGGCCACAACATCAAACGGGCTACCTATACCTCGGCGCCTAGCCCATGCACCTCGTGGGGAAGATGGCAAATGCATTCTTAATACCTTATTCACACATTAACATGTAAATAGGCACATCATACAAAGAGGCCCTTAAATAACTAAGCACATGTACCTAGGCCCACCTAGTACCAAGTAACTGGTAAGTTGAGGTGGGGGCTAACCACCTGCAGGCCAGTTGAACCTTCTCCGGAGCTTACCTTGTTTCGATGGGCGGCTATCTACTTATGTAGTACTTTGGAGAGCGCCAACATTGTACCCAGGTAAACTTCAAAGTTACTTGACATTTACACGATCAAAAAGCTTGGATTCTATTATCATTGTTCCTGGAAACTTAATTTAAATCGGCCAATCTATTCCCTCTCAATTAATTACTCTCAATTCTATATACCTAGAAGTGTATTGTGCAGAGTGTCTCTATGTAGATGACTAGGTTTGCGCATCCTACCCACTTCAGTAGCAGAAGCCCAGGCAGAAGCCCAAACCGCAGCACAAACGACCACCGCCACCAACAAGGCGGGAAAAAAGAGACCGGCCGCAGAAAAGGGAGGCCCTTGAATTCTAGCCATGGTTAGCAAGGCATATCGCAAATAGGCACACCAACAACATAGCATAGCCACGCATTTCGACAAGCATAAATTCCCTCGGCTTCCAATGCGCGACCATCGGACCAACAATACGACCTGGCGACAAGACACCTAAGAGGAGATTCTCGCGAAGAAAGCAGAGGTGGCTCAACGCATAGAGCAGCTGAAATGTAAAAACCAGCCAAATGGTGCAACTATTAATTCGAGCAGCCCGACACACCCTACTGGATGTCCTCTGAGCACAAGTTAGCATCACCACAGGCATCGAGGACGAAGTTTTCGCCAACACAAGAACGCAGCCGATCACCGTAAGACCGTCAAGACATGGCCTGCACGCAGAAAATAACCAGCGACCATAGCGTATTATACAGTCCGCTACGTTCTTCTCAATAGAGTAGACTAATGGCAAGCAATTTGAGTCGATACTCATGAGCAGCGCAGGCAGCCCTGAAGAATTTTCTAGCGTCAGCAATAACGTAGAAACCCCATGAATGCTCGTTTATAAGAGAATGGAAGATACCAGTTTTCTTGTCGACACATATTATTCGCAGCCGAGATCGTGGATGTCACTGTACCTTAACCTATAAGTGAGTACTTCATTCTTCACTTACCACCGTTTTGTTGGCCTACTATCATATTGGAAGCTCTGGAAGCTCTTATGATTCGTGGCGAGGCCATGCAGTGCTCTCAATAAAGGATGTTAAGGAAGAGCGAACACAGCGTATGATAGACTACCTATCATTCAGCATTGATTACCGCCGGTCTGATAGACATTATTCACGGCTCATGGGCTTCTGCATCGGGATGGATCAAACCACTCAATGCGATTCTCGATTTTACGAGAATTTTAGTCACAATAGAAGAACATTCTAGGTTATGAAACTTCGTTCACAAAAAGTGTGTTTATAGTACAATCACTTTGAGCATGGACAAATTACAGTGTTTTGCCTACGACAAAGGAGGTGTTATTTGGTCTGAGGTGTATTTAAGTCCTCTCAACCCACCCGCATCTTCCTGCCCTGCCTCTTTTCAAACACAACTCACACTACCAGGCATCATTACCTTCAATCTCAGAATCCCCTTATTGAACAGAGTCTCAAGATCGACAACACGCTTACACCAGTTGCCACACAACATGTCTTTCCTTTACGGCATGAGTCTGCACGTCACAGTGTACATTGATCCCTTGAATGTTATCGCCTTTTTTGACGCCTTCAAGCCCGTGTTTGAAAAGGTAACCGCCGAACCGGAATGCCTCTTCTTCGAGGTCTATCAGGACCCAGAAGCTCCCGGGACTATAAGCTGGGTTGAGAATTGGTCGAAGTCGATTGACTGGTTTCTCAAGTACCAGATTACAAAGGACTATTATAAAGAGTACCTTGCCACTACAGAGGCCATGTTCACCCAGCCACGAGAAAGTCATTTCTTCAGGCGGCTCAGTCCGGTATACACCTACAACAAGGGCAAGTCATTTCTTCCAGTGCTTTAGTCTGGCATACTCAAACGGCGTTAAGCACCTACGGCTGACCCATCATTTGATCCTACTTTCACACATAGACATTCCTTAGACAGATACTTAAGCTAGTGCGGGTCACTACAAATTTACACTCAACGTTATTCCTAAAAAATCGTATAGATGTTGCCATGAAACCCTTAGAACGCCGTAATAAGTTAATTGATAGACCATTTGTTGAGTGACTGTACTATGTAACAACCAATGTATAGAGGGGGGAAAAACGTCTCGCCGAAGACTTAGACAAGCGCTAGTAGGAATCGAAGCTAATCTCAATTATCTCTTCAAAACCCGATCTCACAAGTCCAGACCCTCGATTTTATAGAAATCGCGCCAGGTAGAAACCGTTTCTGATAGAACCCATCTATAGTACTTTCATCTCCATGATACGATGTGCCAATAATGACTACGATCTGGAGCTGGCCTTGGGACTCCGAGCCAACACTCGCTTTTTTTTGGTATGCGGGGCTGTACGTCATGCTACTCGCTGCGGGGTTCGAGAGGGGTCTCTGAGAGACTCACAGCACTGGCGGGGTGGAAGTCGGTCTTCGATCGCGGTGATTGGATAATTACATCCACATTTCCTATGCAAGTCGTAGGTGAATTGGGAAAACACCATATAAATCAAGCATGCTAGCGCTAATGGGATTTTAACCTATTCCGTTTTATCTGCCCGTACCAGATACACCCACGGCCGTTGCTAGATGATAATTGAGCGGAAATCACTGCAGCGGTGCTACTCTATCAGGCCACACCGCATGCAATCTGACCGAATGGTGAGAGGCCTGTCCGAAGTGATCGTGAAGTTAACAGCAGCATGAGGAATTGACGTCAGGTAAAGCCGTGATCCTACTGATCGGGTCAATCAGGAACTCGGCGTTATTGTGAATGGCGTGATGCCCGCCTTACTTGCGTCTTATCCTCTACACGTGGACGACGTAACTACTAACAGTGAAGGATGGCTCTAATTGCTAAGCTAAATGAGAGGTCAAGAGGTCGGATTCGTTCTTGAATTATGTTGAATATAGTGGAGAGGATGGCATAAGAGGTTGGTTCCTCCAGTTACACAAGAAGAATTGCGGTCTAACAAGCATCAGAGATCTGATTCCATATATAAGGCCAAGAGGTGTGCGGTATCATACGGTGTAGTGGACAAATAATATGAGTCGTGGCGGAGGATTTCTGCTGTGATTCGACAATTCTCGGAAGCTTTATCAAATAAAGGTCCTTCTACCTACGATGAAGTTCCTTCTATTTGCTCTCGGGAGCGTCGCTCCCGTATTATGTTTTGGCCCTTGGCCTCATAAACAGCGGCCGAACATTGTGTTCATAATCACTGATGATCAAGATCTTCATCTCGGATCCCTGAACTATCAGCCCGTCGTACAGAGAGAGTTAATCGAGAAAGGTACCACCTTCTCTCAGCACTACGTTACGATTGCGAAATGCTGTCCTAGCAGAGCCTCATTGTGGAGGGGACAGGCGGGCCACAACACGAACATAACCGAAGTTAGCGCTCCTGGGTAAGTCACTATGATAGCAAAATAGCACGATAGCACGATAATAGCTGACAGTCGAGAAAAGGGGCAACTACGATAAATGGTTGATTTCCGGGCAGAACGAAAACTACCTACCTCACTGGCTGACGGCCGCAGGATACAACGCTGAGTGTATGGGGGTCTATTTCTCGATTTATCGGCTTGTACTAACTCTGCCTTTCAGACATCGGCAAGATAATGAATGGCTATAATACAGGCAATTATGAAAAAGGGCCAGGAGGTTGGACACATATCCAAACCGCTGTACGTCACCCAACCCCCATGTCATGCCTTCGTGCCTGCTAATACTCCTACGTAGGTAGATCCATATACGTACCAGTATAATAATGTGGTCTTGTCGCTCAATGGGGAGACGCCCATTTCGTATCCTGGATACCATCAGTCGGATGTTTATCGTGCCATGGCGTGAGTAGAGGCATCCAAAACTCGCGCTCAACGAGGTTAGACAACTAACACGATACAAGCGTCGACCGAATTGAGAATTTGGCAGCTCAACACAAGCCGTTCTTCCTTGCGTTGGCTCCGACTACCCCCCACGTCGAGACGGGCGGTGGAAAGTGGCCCGTCCCTCCTGTTCGCTATGAGAATAGGTTTCCCGGCCTTAAAGCGCCCCGTGGGGTAAATTACAACCCGGACGACAGCTACCAGCAACAGAAAGTATCGTGGATCAAAAAGCAACCGCTCCTAAACCAGACCACTATCGACATTCAGGATGGACTTTACCGTGCGCGAGCGCAGTCCCTCCTCGGTGTGGACGACATCGTCGCAGATGTCATCGCCAAGCTTGAGGAGAAGGGCATTCTCGACAACACATACGTGATTTACACGAGTGATAACGGATGGCACATCGGAAACCACCGCGTCGCGGGAGGAAAGTCGCTGCATTACCGCGAGGATTCGAACGTGCCATTTATTGTACGAGGACCCGGCGTGCCAGCAAGAAGAACATCCAATCTACCAGGGGCGCATCTCGATCTCGCACCCACGTTCCTCGACATCGCGGGTCTAACCCCCGACCACAAGGCATACCCGCCGTTTCTCGACGGGCGCAGTCTGCTGGACAATTGGAAACACCCGGGAAGGGAACCCACGCAGTGCCCCGTACACGGCGGCGGGCAAGAGGTGATCAATGTCGAGTACTGGGGCATAGGCGAGGAAGAGACCCCCTGGGGCGTCGTCGACCACCCTAACAACAGTTACAAAACGTTGCGCATCGTGCGACCTGGCGGCGGAACCTACCTGTACTCGAAATGGTGTACGGGCGAGGCGGAGTTGTACGACACGGCGAAGGACCCGGGCGAGCTGACGAATCTCGCGCTGACGGCGGACAAAAACGAGGCGACGAGCCGTCTCATCTCGCGCCTGAACGCTCTGCTACTTGCCGCGAAATCCTGCGCCACGGACACATGCCGCAATCCGTGGTCGCTTCTGCAGCCGGAGCCTGAACGGCGCGCCGTCTACGTACGGACGAACCTGACGATCACATGTCTAGAGCAAGCACTGGATCCGAAGTTCGACGACTTCTTCGCTTCGGTGCCTGAAGTGAGCTTTGAAAAATGCATGAGGTACCAGTACCGTCCAAACGAGCTGCCTTACTGGCCCGAGGACGCCGGACTGGGCGAGGCGTACCGCAAGCCGACGGATAACTACAAAAGTTCGAAAGGGTTGGGGACGAAGGTCGTGTCGACCGGCAAATTTGGAACGTTCGCGCAGAGATTTGCGACGCTGAGACAAATCTTGAAGACTGCAAAGAAGCTCACGCCGGAGCAGCTCGGTGGACAATGATTAAGTAAAGGGTGACTACCGTAGGTACCTTACTACTTAACATAGGTAGGTACAAGTTATAGATACACTCATGCTCTTTAATATTGCAACCATGCTTTATACCTCTATTAACGGTTGGTTAAACGCCCTATATAGCTAGGTTATACACCAATATGTAGTGATTGTGGTTATAAGGGCTCCAGAAGACCTTGGTACTAGAAGAATCAGAAAACGGTTGCAGAGGGGTGACAGGCGGGTCGCAAGGCGATAAACGAGAAGAACCAGCAGCAGATGGTTGGCGAGCTGAACCAACCTCCGAGGGCAATGCAACCGCTTGGCCGGCCCTCGTATGTTACCAAGGATTACCGAGTGACCATACCAATAGCGGGGACCTGGGAGGTAGACCTCCAGGATGCCACGGGCACCTACCCCTTGGAAGGGCAGGTTATATGTGGGTCAGTGGGAGAATTAATCTCTAGGTTGGAGAACCGGGAGAAGACGGATCCGTTGAGGGTACAGGGTATGGCTTTCTTCGAGCATACGATGGGAAACGGGAGGAGAGTGTGGGACGGAGTTGAGGAATATGATGACAGTTCAGACGGAGAAGAGAGTAGCGATTCATCAGAGGATTTGGAGGCGGAGGAGCCTGTTGACGGATTACCACCCTCTAAGCCGGAAACATCAGTCCTTGACCAGCTGGACACTGGGAATTCCCATCGAGGGGAAACCGCTCGGGACGATTTGGCAGAGGAGGTGAGCAAGAAGTAACGGGCGGATGCTGTAAGATACTAATCTCCGCTTGCTAGCAAGACAAACCAGGCGCCGATTAGGGCACGACAGGTTGGCAAGGAGTACGAGACAACTGGCGAGGCATCTGATGAGAGGGACCAGACTAAGAGAAAGGCTGACAAGGAAAATCAGCCTGCCCAGACCGGCCGCGCCGCAAGCGGCAACTGGAAGACGACTGATCGGCCATTGCGCGTACAAGAGAAGTCGAAAACCTACAAAAATAGTGCGTATTAGCCTATATAATAGGTCACAAACTATGCGAAGCATGAATTAGTATTAGGCCCTGACAAAACCCAACCTATAAGCGCCTACGAAAACTTATAGGTTCTTAGCAGGCGCTTAAATAAACTTAATAAGTTAAGTTAACCTAAAGCTTATTTAAGCGCTTAACTAAAATAAAAAATATATAAAAAATAAAAATTAAATATTTATAATTAAATTATATATAAAATAAAATTATAGTTAAAATTTATAAAAATATTAATTTTTAAAAAATATATTAAATTTAAATAAAATTAAAGCTATATTAATTTTTGTTTTAATTAATAATAAATAGTAAAAATATAAAAGTTAGTTATTTTTAAAAGTAATAAAAAAGTTACTTAAGTTTATAAAAAAAGAAAAAGTTTGTAATAGCTAATTAAAAATAGCTAATAAAGCTATAATAAAATTTATAAAATAAAAAGTAAATAAATAGTTTAAAATATTTAAAATATAAAAGAATTTATTTTTATTATTAAACTAAAAATATTTAATATTTAGCGTTAATTAAAATATAAAAAAGCTATTATTATATTTATTTATAAAGTAACTAAATTTAATAAGTTTTTAAAATATATTTATAATAATAAAAACGCTATATATTTAAAAAGAAATAAAAGCTTTTTAAAAAAACTAAACTTAATAAAGCTTAAAGTAGCAAAATAATAAATAAATAATATAACTATAAAATAAAAATTAATATAATAATTAATATATATAAAATAAAAGTTTAACTTATTATTACTATTAGTATAAAGTTTAAACTTTATATACTATTTTTAAAAAATATATAAACTAGTTATAAATATTACTAAAAGTAGCTATAAAAAAAGTAAAATAGTATTTTTTTTAAAAAGTTAAAATAATACTAAAAATAAGACAAATTAAGCATAATTTAGCAAAAAAATACTATTTTTAAATTAATAGTTTATTTATAAATAATACTAAATAATTAACTAGTAAAACAAAATATAAAAAATAAAAATATAAAATTTTAAATTTATAAAATAAAATTTTAAAAATAAAAAGTTAGTAAATATATACTAATTTATATATTAATTATAGTAAATAAACTTATTATAAAGCTTAAAGCTAATAGTTTTAAAAATATTATAAAATAACTTTTAAATTTTTAACTAATATTTAAATATAAAAAATATATTTATTAAAAATATTATTTATAATAGCTTTTTAATATAAATAAATTAGTTAATTAATATTAAATTAAAGCTATTTTAGCTAAATAAGCTATAAAAAAAGTTAATAATATATTAATTTATATATTAATTTAAAAATAGTATACTTTATAGTATTTAATTTTTGCTATAAATATTTATTTTTAAAATAGTAGTTTTTAGCTATAAAAAATAAAAATAGCGGCTTAATTATAAATAAACTTATTTATATGCTTTTATAGCTTAAAATATTTAGCATTATTAGCTATATAATTTTTAAAAGAATAAAAAAAATATTTTTTATTATTTTTATTTAAATTAAAAAATTTAATAGTATTATTAAAGTAAATAATAAAGGCTTTGGCTTATTTACTATGTTTAAGAAGACTTAGATACTGTGTCTTATTTTGGTAATATATTTCTAGCTACTTTTTGCCAATTTGCTGCCGCTAATTCCTGATTCTGTTACCGATCCTTAATTCTACTGCCAAGCCGCCTATTTTAGGCAAGTTAATATAAGCCTTACCTTTTGCCTTTTGCTTTTGCTATATCTATTATTTGCTACTAAGTTTTTTAATAGCTGCGTTATTATATAAAGCTTTATAGTAGCTTTTAAGCTATTAATAAGGTTTTTATATATTTATTAGCTATACTTTTTCTACTTAAATAAGCTTTAAAGTTATTTTTATTTTAAAGATTTATTAAATCTATTTATATAATCTATAATAGTTTGTTAATTTTGTAAATATTTAGTTATTAGTTATATAGATAAGCTAAATAGTATATATTAAGTAAATATATTAATTATTAGTTAGTTAAAGTAGTTAAAGTAGTTAAAATAGTTAGTAAAAAAGATAAGCCTTTTGCTATATAAGATTTTTAAGCCTAAGTATGCGCAGCTCCTGTTAAAGTTTTGGCATAACTTTTTTGCTTTAAATTTTGCAATAGTACTTCTTATAGGTGGTACCCCAGCTTTAGCCTGCTATTTTTACTATTTTTACTTTTTTTTTTTTGCAAACTATATTTAAATAACCATATTAATATTACCGTTTATTTAGTATTATATTTATAGTATATAAAAAAAGAATATAAGGCTTTTTTGCTTTATAAAATAAATTAAACTTAATATAATTAAACTTAACAAAATAAATAATAATTTTTTTTTATTATTACTAAAATTAACCTATATAATAAGCTAAATAAAAAGTTTTAATTATAGCAATTAATAGTTATAAAAAGTAATAATTTATTTAAAATACTTATTATTATTATAGCTAAAATAATTAATATAAGGATTAATATATAAGTAATATAACTTATTATTAATTGTTAATCTTTTTAGTAACTAATTTATAAGCGCTTTTTTTTTAAAAAAATAGTATTTAAATTTTCTTAATTTTATATTTTTTTACTTATATTTTATTTAGCGTTTTAATATAGTATAAGTATTTTTATATACTTATTAAGCAAAAGTTTAATTAAGGCTATATATATATACTTTTTAAATATTAGAATTAATAAATAGTGCTAAGTTATTTTTATAATATTTTAGCAAAAAAAGGCTACTTATTTTAGCTAAAAAGTATTTATTTATTATTTATTATATTAATTAGTATAAATATTAATATAAAGTATTAAAAAAATACTAACTATAAATTAAGTAAACTTAATAAATAAAATAATATTATTTATATAAAAAAACTTATTAGTAAAAAAAATAATAAATTAGTTAAAAAATAAGTATTAAAAATTAAAAAAGTAATTAATTTTACTTAGTAGCTAATAGCTATAAATTAGTTAAAGCAAAGTTTTAATTAGTTAAATTTTATATAAAAGTAAAAAAAAAGTATAAAAAGTATAAAAAATTTTTAATATAAATAAAACTAAATTTATTTTGTTAAACGTTAGTTTTACTACTTGCTTAATTAAAAAGTAAACTTATTAAATCTAAATAAAATAAATACTAAGTATATATTAATATAAACTAGTATATAAATTAGTACAAATTATATAAATAATTAAATATAAAGTTATAGCTAATAATAAAAAGCTTGCTATAATAAATCTAATTATAATAATAATAAAAAACTAATTTTAGTAAATTAAAAAAGGTTTACTAAAGAATAATAATACTAATAAAGCTTTTACTATTTTATTTATAAAACTTTTAGCTTTTAAAATTAAAAAGCTTGCTTTATTTAATTTTAATAAAGCTTTTATTATTATTATTATTAAATAACCTATTTATACTAACTAAATAGCGCGGTAAAATCTATATATATAATTATAAATAAAAACTATACTAAAGCTAGATAAAATACTTATATAGCTAATATATAGCTACTTTAACAATGTTTTACTATAAAAAAGCTGTTTTTTATTAAACAGCTTATTAAAAATAAAAGGTTTAAAAAAGGGTTTTTTTTTATTAAGCTTTTTTTTCTTTTTTTAACTTAATTAAAGTTTAAAGATTTTAATAGGTTAGTAACTTAGTTGCTAAAAACTTTTAATAGCTTTACTATAATTTCTTTATAGTTTTTTTACTTTTTAACTTTTTTTTTTTTTTTTTTTTTAATTTTTTATAGCTTTTACTTTTTTATATATATTTAGCCTTTTAATACTTATTATTTATTTTGCTATAGCTTTTGCTAGTTTTAATACTTTTATTGCTATATAAAAGTCTTTATTACTATATAATAATACGTTTTTTAAACTATGTTATAATATTTTCTACTTTATAACTAAAAAGTTATACTTTAAAATTATATACTATAGTATTTTTTTTACTTTTGCATACTTATATAAAAGTATTAAATATTTAAAAACCTTTTTTTTATAAAAAAAAGCTTTAAGGTTTATTTTTTTAGTTTAAATTTATATTAGTATAATTATTTTATATTTTAGCAGCTTTTAGTATTTAGCTAAAGCTTCTGCTTTATTTAATTCTTTTTTAGCTAGTATTAAATAGCAGTTTCTTTTTAGCTTTATTTACTGCTACTTTATTTTTTACTTTTTTTTTAAAGCAATATTTAGCTTTTTGTTTTATAATTATACTTTTTATTAGTTAACCTTTTAGTACTTTCTTTTATTTAAACTATTAATTATTACTTATAGCTTTTTTTAGTTTTAGCTTCTTTTTTGTTGCTTTTTTGCCTTATATACTAAATTATTTATTATTACTATTGCTTTATTTATTATATTTTTGCTTAATAAGTTTTTTATTTTTTTTTTAAATATTACTACTTTATTGCTTAAATATAAGTCTAATAAAAAAATTTTTAGTTTAATTTTTAATTGCTTAATAAGCGTTACTTTATAAGCTTTAGCTACTTTTTTAAAATATTTATTTTAAGTTACTACTAAATACTTTATAAGTTTTTTTAATTAGTTATTTTAAAATTTAAAATATTAAGCTACTATTTTATATAATAGTATACTTTTTATAATAGCAATATAAAGCTGCTTTATTTTTATTATACTGCTATTTTATATTAAGTTTTATAGTTTAATTATTATATAAAATTAAACTATAAGTTTTTTTTTTTAGCTTTTTTAAATATTTTTTTTATTTTAGCTTATAGTTAAATTATATTTTTAAAAACTTTATACTTTTTTTTAGTTAAACTACTACTTTAAAAAGATTAATTAATTACTAAAGCATTACTTTATTATTAAAAAAATATATAAGCTTGCTTTTTTTTAAAACAAACTTTATATTATATTTATTAGTTTAGCTATTATATATTTTTTATACTTTTTTTAAGGTTTTATAATTATATTTAATATTAATATTTATAATAAAAAAGTTAGTATTATTAGTAAAACTTATAATAATAAGCTTTTTATATATAACTAAGTTATTATATAATATAAATATATATAAAAGAAATAATAGTAGCAAAAAAAAACAATTTTTATAGTACTTTTATTTTTAAATTAATTAGTAAAAATTTTGCTATATTAAAATATAATTTTACTATTTTTTCTAATATAAAAAAGTTAACTTATAATACTATATATAATAAATAGCTTTTTTATTATAAAATATAAACTATTTATTTTTTATTAATTATATTAAAAGCTTTAAATATATTAAGCTATAGTAAAAATATAATA
>MU396730.1:217906-278840 GCA_022578855.1 Nemania serpens | reverse complement strand
TTTTTTGTTATTATAGTAAGCTTTTTATTAGTTTGTATTTTTAAGCAAAAAAAAAAAAAAAAAAAGTATTTAATATATAAAAGATTATATAATTAATCTTATTATTAATTTTAATTATACTAATTAAAGTTATTATATAACTTTTATTAAAGCTTACTTTAGCTGCTTTAAGCGTTTATTTAATTTTTATATTAAAATTCTTTTATATATATACTTTAACTTATAGCTTTTTTATAGTTAAAAACTTTAAAGCATTTATATTTTAAATAATATTTTAGTATTTTATATAATATTAGTTATTAAGTATAAATTAATTTAAAGGTTAATTTATTATTACTGCTTAAATATTCTTTTATATTATATAATATATAAATACATTATTTATAATATATTATATAACATCTTTTTTATATATATTAAAATTTTTTATTTTTTTATTTTTATATAAATCTAGGTATTTTTTATACTTAGTAAAATAAGTAAAAAACTTTACTAAAGTTAGCTTAATATTAAATATTATTTTATATATATTAAAGTATTAACTTTTTATATAAGCTTTTTTTTAGAAAGTATAATTTATTAATTAACATCTTTTTTTATAGTAAATAAAACACTTTTTGTTTATATATAAATTTTTCTAAAAGTAAATACTTATGCAATTTTAGCTAAAATACTGCTTTTATATTTTATAGAAATAGCATTTAGTATTTTTATATTATATAGTATAATAGTTAGCCTAATTATAGCGTCGGTTTCTATAGTAAGTTTTTTTTACCTTTTATATAAAATATTTGTTTAATAGGTTTTTTTTAACTTAAAAGTATAACTAAAAGTTAAAAAAAAAGCTTTTATATATAGGTTTTTAAAAAATAAAAGCTGTTTTAAATTCTAAAATACTTCTGCATATTTATATAATAATAGTACTAAAGTATATTTTTTTAAAGTATTTAGCTTTAAATACTTTTTATTTTTTTAATAATTTGTTAATTATAACTTTTAATACTTTATATAAAAAAAAGTCTTTTTTTTGCTTATATATTTATATAAAAGTAATATTAGTTTAATTAATCTAATATTAGTTATAGTTTATAACTATATTAAAATATAAGTTTATAATATTATATATTTCCTTTTATATATAATTAGACCTAATATAATATATATAATAATTTCTTATATAATTAGTTAAAATAATTAAAAATATAGTATAAAACTATTTTTTTTAATTTTAAGCTTTTAGCAAAAATTAATAAACTATTATGCTTTATTATAAAGTAGGTTATATAGCTTTCCAAAATAATTTCCTTTTTTTTACTAAATCTTTAAAAATACTTAATATTTTACTAATAAAATAATCCTATTTTAGATATTATATATAAATAAAATTAAAATTTATAAAACAAATATTCTAATATTTAATATTATATAAAATATTAGTTATTTTAGGGTTTATAAAAAGTATTATATAACTAAATATTTTATTATGCGTTAAAAGTATAATATATTTCTAGCTTATATAGCAGGTTTATATATTAGTACAAAAAAAAGATAACATTTTATAAACGGAATTATTTCTTAAAAGTATACTCTTAATACTATAGGTTTTTTTTAACTATATATACAAATATTTTCTTACAATTATACTTTTGTTGTAAAAGTAAGTATAGCTAAGCTATTTTATTATATAAAAGGTTTTTTATTGCTATAGTTTTAACTAAAAAGTTATTAACTTAAAGTAAGAGAATTTAAAAATATTTAAAACTTTTATATAAAAAGTTAAAGTTTATATGCTAAAATATATTTATTTTTAATAAGTTATATAATATAGTCTTTTTTATAATATTTTTAAAGTTTTTAGTTTAAAATACTTTTTATATAAAGTATATTATAAATTATTAAAATAATTTACCTATTAATATATTATAGCATTTTTAAACTAGCTAATTTAAAGTTTTTTATAAGTGTTTTTTAAAAATCTTTAAGCTTATATATAGTTTAGCTATACTTAGTATATAAATAAACAGCTTATACGTTAATTTGCTTTTAAGTTATTATACCTAGGTTATATAAAGTATTATTAAATATATAAAAGTTAATTAGCTATTATATAATAGCTAAAGAAATGCTAGTATATTTAGCAATTTTTTTAATTATAAATATATATAAAGCATTATTTAAAAAAGCTAATAATTATTTTTTAAAGCTTTTAGCGTTTTTATATAATTGCTTTTAGTAATTAATATATAGTTAGTTATTATTTAATATAATTATAATTTAACAAAAATAAAAGAAAAGCTATAAAAGCTTTTTTTAAATTTTAAAAGATTTGCTTATAATTTAGCAAGCATATTTTAAAACTAATAATAATTACTTATATTTAAAAAATAATATAAGCTATAATAAAGCAGCTAGGTTATATTAAAGCTATAAATAGCATATAATATAATAAATATAAAAATAGTAATAAATAACTTATTTATTAATAACTTATTAAAGCAAAAAATATAACTTATTATTAATATAACTATAATATAGTAGTACTTTAATAAAAATAAAGCTATTAGTAAGCTTTTAAAACTAAAAAAAATTATTAATAGACTTATTAAACTAGTACTATAGCTATTAAAAAATAAAAAAGTAAAAAAAGAGCTTTTTTTTTAAAAGGATATAAAAAAGGAATAGTTAGTACGTTTAATAAACAATTTAGCAAAAATATAGCAAAAAATAAGCAAACTAAATAATAATAATAAAAACATACTAATTATATGCTGCTACTTTAAAAAAACTTTAAAAAGGATTATTTAAACTAACTTACTTTTAAATATTGCTAAATTAAAAATATAAGCAGAAATTATAGCTATAATATAGCTAAAATAAAATAATAAAGCAATTTTAGCAAAATATAGCAAAAAGGTTTTTATTAAAGTAAAAAAACTATTTAAAAACTTTAAAAACTAAAACTTAATAGCTATTATTACTATAATTAATACTACTTTTGCAAAAAATAATATAATAATAGCAAAAAAGCTATTTAGTAATAATATAGTTATTACTTTTAAAAAAGGCATATTAAAAAATAAAAATAAAAAAAAGTAAGTAATTAAAATATTTAAAGCAAAATTAAAGCTATAAAAAAAAAAGTAGCTTTTATAATAAAAAATATACTAGCAAAAAAGATTAAAAAAATATAATTAAATAAAAACTTTTTTTTATTACTATATAATATATAACGTACTATATAAGCAAGTTTTACATATAAGTAAGTTTTGCACTATTTTGCACTTTTATATATATTATAGATTTTTTTTTATTATATAACAATAAATAATGCCTTTAACTTAGAATAAATTAGATATATAGCTTATATTTTAAGCTATATAGCAGGATAAAAAATTATTAAATTAACGTATTGCTGCAATATATAATATTTTTGCTAAAACATTAGCTAACTGCGCGTATAATTATATAGTATGCCTAATAATAATGCTTAACGGACAAAAATTAACTAAATTTAAAGAGCAAATTATTATATGCTATATAATAAACCTAATTTTGCGATTATTTTTTCTTTAGTTAAGTAGTATTAAAAATATAGCTAATTTCTTTTTGCATATATATAATATAACTATAGTTAGTATTAACTAGGCTTTAAACTTTATATAATAATAATTTAACTTTTAAATATATTTTTGTTAAAGAATTAATTACTAATAAGTTTTCTATAAAAATCTTAATATGTATTAAAAGTAGTATATACTTATATATTTAATAATTAAAAAATTTAGAATTATTAAAAAGAATATTTATAACTTTGATAAAATAGGCTTTATAATAGAAAAAGTTAGCGCTAAAATAGTTGTTACAACTTTTAATAAGTATAAATAACTAAAATTTATATATGCTAGCAATTAAGAATAGTTATCCGTTATTTAAAGTATTAGTATATATAGTTATACTATTTCTTTATATATTATTTTAGCGGAAAAATATTATCTTTTTTTGTAGTACAAAAATAGCAAATTACTATTTAATTAAGTTATTATAACAATAAAAAATAGCTAAACAATAAATAAATAAAGTTTTAATTAGATTTAGCATTTTAATAAACATATTATATGTTATATAAAAAGTATTTACTGCTTATTAATCTTTAATAGCTATAAAAGCTACTACTTTATTAAATTTAAATTATATATAAAAAAATATAAAATTATTACTTTTTGTATGCTTTTATACTTGTTATATTATTTTTAGCCTTTTAATATTAGTTATTTTAGCCTGCTAAAATATATATATGCAAAAAAAATTAATAAATTAGTATAAGTATATATTATATACGTTTTAAAGAAATAGTTTCTTATAGCATTTTATTTAGTATATAAAGCTTTTATAACTAAATTAAATATTTAAAAAGGTTTTTAAAGCATTAGATTAGTTTTATATAATTTAAATTATATTATTTTATAGCTTAAAACAAAATTACTAACTAAAATACTATTTAAATTATTATTATTAGCTAAAGTATACTTTTTTTTTTAGCAATTATAAACCTTATATAATATTAAAAATATAAAATCTTAAGCAAACTATATTAAACAAAAAGTTATTTAATACTAAAATAGTTTGCTAAAAAATTTTTTTAAAGCAGTTAACTAAGTTATAAAAAGTATAACTATGCTTATATATAAAGTTTACTTATTAGAAAAAAAAAATGCTGCACTATATATAGCTAACTATAAATTTAGCTAATATTACTAAATAAAAAATAAATATATTTAAAATAAAAATTTTTTTATTTTATAGCAAAAATAGAATTTTAAAGCTAAATAAGCTATTAAAAAATAGATTTTATATAAAGTATATATAAATAATTGTTATATAAAAATTAGTTTAACGTATATAAAACGATATAAAATATATAACAAGTTTAAATATAATATATATACTTATTAAAATATTATAAAAACATTTAGCAAAAATATATTTAATTAAATTTAATTAATTTAATATATTATAGTTAAGTTATTTTAATTATATATATAAAGGTACAAAATAGTATAAAACTTGCTTATATATAAAACTTGCTTATATAATATGTTATTAAAAGTAAAAGGTTTAAAAAAGAGCTTTTTTTTACTAGGCTTTTTTTTCTTTTTTTAACCTAGTTAAGGTTTAAAAACTTTAATAAGTTAATAATTTAGTTGCTAAAAACTTTTAGTAGCTTTACTATAGTTTTTTTATAGCCTTTTTATTTTTTAATTTTTTTTTCTTTTTTTTTTAACTTTTTATAACTTTTATTTTCTTATATATATTTAGCTTCTTAATACTTATTATTTATTTTGCTATAACTTTTGCTAGTTTTAATACTTTTGTTACTATATAAAAGTTTTTATTACTATATAGTAGTACGTTTTTTAAATTATGCTGTAATATTTTCTACTTTATAGCTAAAAAGTTATACTTTAAAATTATATGTTATAGTATTTTTTTTGCTTTTATATACTTATATAAAGGCATTAAATACCTAAAGATTCTTTTTTTATAAAAAAAAGCCTTAAGGCTTATTTTTTTAGTTTAAATCTATATTAGTATAATTGCTTTATATTTTAGCAGCTTTTAATATTTAGCTAAAGCTTTTACCTTATTTAATTTCTTTTTAGCTAGTATTAAGTAATAGCTTTTTTTTAGCTTTATTTTCTATTACTTTGTTTTTTACTTTTCTTTTAAAATAATATTTAGCTTTTTATTTTATAACTATACTTTTTATTAGTTAACTTTTTAATGCTTTTTTTTATTTAAACTATTAGTTATTACTTATAGCTTTTTTTAATTTTAGCTTTTTTTTTATTACTTTTTTGCTTTATATACTAGGTTGTTTATTATTACTATTGCTTTATTTATTATATTTTTGCTTAGTAGGTTTTTTATTCTTTTTTTAAATGCTGCTATTTTACTGCTTAAATATAAATCTAGCAAAAGAATTTCTAATTTAGTTTTTAGTTACTTAATAAGCATTATTTTATAAGCTTTAGCTACTTTTTTAAAATATTTATTTTAAATTACTACTAAATGCTTTATAAGTTTTTTTAGTTAATTATTTTAAAACTTAAAGTATTAAGCTGCTATTTTATATAATAGTATACTTTTTATAATAGCAATATAAAGCTGCTTTATTTTTATTATGCTATTACTTTATGCTAAATTTTATAGCTTAATTACTATATAAAATTAAACTATAAGTTTTTTTTTTAGCTTTTTTAAATATTTTTTTTATTTTAGCTTATAATTAAATTATACTTTTAAAAACCTTATACTTTTTTTTAAATAAACTACTACTTTAAAAAGATTAATTAGCTGCTAAAGCACTACTTTATTATTAAAAAAATATATAAGCTTGCTTTTTTTTAAAGCAAATTTTATACTATATCTGCTAGCTTAACTATTATATATTTTTTATACTTTTTTTAAGGTTTTATAGTTATATTTAATATTAATATCTATAGTAAAAAAGTTAGTATTATTAATAAAGCTTATAATAACAAGCTTTTTATATATAGCTAAGTTATTATATAATATAAATATATATAAAAGAAATAGTAGTAGCAAAAAAGGCAATTCTTATAGTACTTTTATTTTTAAATTAATTAGTAAAAATTTTGCTATATTAAAGCATAGTTTTATTATTTTTTTTAATATAAAAGAGTTAATTTATAATACTATTTATAGTAGGTAGCTTTTTTGCTATAAAATATAAACTATTTGCTTTTTATTAATTATATTAAAGGCTTTAAATATATTAAGCTATAGTAAAAATATAATATTTTTGCTTTATATTACTTTTTATACTATATTTGTTACTATTTTTACTATAGCATTTATTAACTTATTATACTTATTTTTTATTTATTTTTTTAGTAAAAAGCTTGCTATTTTAGCTACTTTTGCTATATAGTTATATATATATATTTTTTTTTAAACTTTTTTTAAGGTATATATAAAAGTAATTAATTATTACTTTGTTATTATTTACTTTATTTTAGCAGTTTTTTTTAGTTTAAAAATTATTACTACTTTAAAATATTAAAACTTTTTTAAGTAATACTTTAGTATAAAGCTAGCAGTATATAGCGTTGCTATTTTAGCTGCTAGCAAATTATTATATATTTTTAAAAACTTATTTAGTAGTAAGTTTTTTTTTAGTACTTTTTAAAGCATAAATTTTTATACTAATATTTTTATTTTTTTTTTAGTTACTTTTATTAATATATTAAACTTTTAATATTTATTATATATTAAGTTTTTACTAAATATATTTTTAAAGTTAGCTTTTAAAATTAAAAAAAATTTTGCTACTAAAACTTATATTTTAGCTTTAAAAGTAGTAGCATTTATAAGTTTATTTACGCTATTATATAGCAATAGTATAATAGTTATTTCTAGTATAAGTTTATATACCAACTTTACCTATTTATTTAAACTTTAAAGCATTTTAAAATTTACTAACACTTTTGCTAAAGCTTTTTTTTAGTTTTTTTTTTTTACTATAGCTACTTTTGCAGCTTAAACTATTTTACTTTTTTATAACTTATACTATATAAGCTTTATATAATTATTTTAAAATTATTTATAAGCTTTTTTAGCTGCTTTTTCTGCTGCTGCTACTTTTAGTATTTATTATAAAAGTTATTACTGCTTTATTTTTATTGTTTTTTTTAGTACTACTATATTTGCTATTACTATTAGCTGTTTAACTAAGAAATTAAAAGCTATATTAAAGTTATTATTAATTTATAATATATTAATTTTTATAATATAAGCTATTGTTTTTACTATTACTATTATTTTATTTAGCTTTTGCTAATTTTAGCTTTTTGCTTATTTAAAATATTTTTTTAATATTACTGTTAAATTAATAGTAATTTATAACGCTTTATAATCTAACTTTAGCTACTTTAAGTTTTTTTAATATATAGTTATAAAGTTTTTTAATACTTATACTAAATTTAAAATTAAGTTTTTTTATTTTTTTTTAGTTTTAATAATTTTTTTATATAGTATAACTAATATAAAGTTTTAGCTAGTTATAAACTTTATAAGTTTGTTTGCTTTTTTTGCCTTTTTATTTTTTAAGTCTTATAGTAAATAATATAAGTTAAAATTTTTTATAAAAATATATTATTTTTACTTTTTATTTACTATTTTAATCTTTTAAATTAAGCTTTTTTATTTTGCTTTTTTTTAATTTAAAGAGTAAATAGATTATATAGTTACTATATTTTTACTAGCTTTTATTATTATATATGCTTAATCTTTTTTTTTATTTTTTGCTAGCAATTCTATAGTAATATTTTTATTTATATATAATGCTATTTTATTTATTATTTATACTAGTTAATATTAGCAGTTTATTAAGCAGTAAAAGTTATTATACTTATTTACTACTAGCTTTTATATTATAATATAGTTATAACTACTATTTTATAGTATTTTTATAATATTTAATTTAAATTTTATAATATTTTAAAATATTATATTATACTTTATTAAATAGATATAAAAGCTATTTTAGCTAAACTATTAGTATGCTAATGTTTTATTAATAACTTGCTGCTATTTATTTTTGCAAATATAAATATTACTAATAGTAATTAAATGCTTACTTTTATTACTTTTTTGTTTAAGCTAGCTACTTTTTCTTAGCTTTAAAAACTTTTAAGTTATAATATATAAGCCACTTTTGCTTTATTTTTTACTTAATTTTCTTTTTATATATTTAGTTTTAAGCAGTATAATTTTTATTATAATTAATATATTTTAGTTAAGCTTTTATTTTTTTAATTAAATATTTTTTTTTGCTTTTTTAGTACTTTATTATTATATAGTAGCTATATTTGGCTTCTTTTTAGTAGTATTTAGCTATATATTTATACTTATAATAATTAAAGCATTATATTACCTTAATTTCTGCTATAAAAGGTTTATAATTAAATATTTAAGCTTTTTATAAAAAGCTATTATTATATAACTTTTTAGCTTTTTTTATACTACTTATATATAAGTATATGCTAGCAAATATTGCTTTTTTGTTTTTAAATACTATTTTTTTATACTTTATAATTATAGTATATATACTATATAGTAGTAGGAAAAAGTTTTTGTTTAATTATATTTTTTTAATTCTTTTTGCTAGTATATTTTTTATTATAAAGGCTACCTTTTTTTGTTTAATTATATTTTTTTAATTCTTTTTGCTGGTATACTTTTTATTATAAAGGCTACCTTTTTTTTATAGCTTTAATTTTGCTTTAAATACTTTAATTATTTATTTTTCCTTGTTTATGTTTTTTAGTATACCTTTTTTAAAAGTAATAACTATATTATTACTAGGTAGCTTTTTTGCTACTACTGTATTACTTTTTGCAAAAGCAGTATTAACTATAGTAATAATAGCTATTAGGTTTTAGTTTTTAAAGTTTTTAAATAGTTTTTTTACTTTAATAAGGACCTTTTTGCTATATTTTGCTAAAACTGCTTTATTATTTTGTTTTAGCTATATTATAGCTATAACTTTTGCTTATATTTTTAATTTAGTAATATTTAAAAATAAGTTAGTTTAAATAACTTTTTTTAAAGTTTTTTCGAAATAATAGCATATAATTAATATATTTTTGTTATTATTATTTAATTTGCTTGTTTTTTGTTATATTTTTGCTAAATTGTTTATTAAACGTATTAGCTAATTTTTTTTTATGTCTTTTTAAAAAAAAAGCTTTTTTTTTACTTTTTTATTCTTTAATAGCTATAGTACTAGTTTAATAAATTTATTAACAATTTTTTTTAGTTCTAAAAGCTTACTAGTAACTTTATCTTTATTAAAGTGCTACTATATTATAGTTATATTAGTAATAGGTTATATTTCTAGCTTTAATAAGTTATTAATAAATAAGTTGTTTATTACTATTTTTATATCTGCTATACTATATGCTATTTATAGCTTTAATATAACCTAGCTGCTTTATTATAGCTTGCATTATCTTTTAAATATAAGTAATTATTATTAGTTCTAAAGTATGCTTGCTAAATTATAAGCAAATCTTTTAAAATCTAGAAAAAGTTTTTAATAGTAAATATAATTACATTGTTTAAGTTTTATATTTACTAAAATAAGCTATAAATATATTGTTATATACCTTTTTTATAATTTATATATATAAATATAAAATATTTAGTACTATTAGCTTATTTTTATAAATAGTTAAGCTATTGTTATAGATTTTTTATAAGTTGTTTTTTTTTTATTTTTATAAGTTTTTTTGCAATAAATTTTTATACTAAAGTTTTATTGGTTTTTTTTTAAGATATATTTAATAAGTTTAAGACTTAATATTTTTAATAGTTTAGCTTTTAGCTTTACTTTTAAAAAAGTAACTTTAGCAAAAATAAGTATACTTTTAAGCTAAGCTATAAAATCTTAAGTTATATAAAAAAGCATAAGATATTTTTAGGCCTTTTTTTTATACTATTAAGTTATAAGGTTTTTTTATTTGCAAAATAAAAAGTTTACTACTATATTTTCTTTTTTAAAGCGGTATATTATTAAGAAGTTATATTTTAAAAATAATATAGCTTATTTAGCTTGCTAAAAGTTTAATTACTATTTTTTTTTAAAAAATTCTAAGATTTAATAATTAGTAATTATTAAAAAAGTTCTTTTTTTTAGCTAATTAGTTTTAGCTTTTATTTTTTTAAGCTTAGTGCTATAGTTAGTATTTTTTTATTATAAATACTATAGTTAAACTTTACGTTATATATTATTTTAAAATAAAAAGCTATAAAGTGCTAGATATTTTTATATAATTGTAATAATATTTTTATAGTTACTTTATCTAAAGTATTTATTTTAACTTTTATAAAAAGGCTATAATTAAAATATTTTAGCATTAAAGCTAACGTTAATATAGTTTTTAATTTTTTAAAAGCTTTTTTATACTTATTATTTTATTAGAAAAGTATATTTTTTTTAGTAAAACAGTTTAAAAAAGCTATTATTTAACTATATTTTTTTATAAATTTTTAGTAAAAGTTATAAAACTTTAAAAATAATTAAACGCTTTTTACTAAATGTCACGGTAGCGCTATTTGCAGTACCATATAACAAATTCTGGAAACGTATATAAATTATATAGTGAGAAAAAAAGAAGTTTACTTTAAAAGAAATACTTTAGATAGCCTTTTTCTACTCCACCAAACTAGGTAACTAATTTAACCTATCGATAACCTAATCGATAACCACTATTTATGACGTCATACCCTATGGACCTAGCCTAAGGGCTAGGAGCTATAACTTTAAAGTTAAAACTTTTTAATTTTATATAATATTTATTTTGTTTAAGTTAACGCAAATACTTTTAATACTAATAATATAACTTAAAAACTTAGTTTTAATTATATAAAACTTAGACTTTTTAAAATTAGTTTAAAGTTTAATATTATAAAGGCAAGTTAGTACCTTTTTTATATATATTTAATATTTCTTTAAGTTATTTAAATAAATAAAGATATTGTTTATATATATGCTATAAAAGTTATTAAAATAATTAAACAAAATATTATTAATATATTTTTAAAATATAGTAGAACTATTAGCTAATTTAAACAGTAATATATTATAATAATATATATTATAATAGGCATAAAAAGTTATAAGATTTTTATTTTCTTTCTGTATTTATATTCTATAAAATGCTTACTTAACATTAATTTTTATATATATTTTCGCTTAAAATAAGCTATTATAGCAGACTTAAACCTCTAATAAGTAATTAGACTATAAGGCGACTAAAAGATAAAACAAGCTAAATATACCGGCAAATTAGCAATAATACCAAAATAAAAAGGCACTATATAAAGTAAAATTAATAGCTAAAAAATAAAAGACTAACTAATAAACTCTTGTATAAACAATAGCTTATATATAAAACTTTAACTTATAGGTTAGCTAATACTTTAGCTATATATACTAAGCTAGAAAACTTATGCTATAACAATTATTTCCTTTTTTTAATTAAAATTAACCTTAATTTATATAATATAAGATTTAATAGAAGTTGCTTAAACCTATTATACTACTTATTATATAAACTGCTATAAGCTATAGATTTTATTATAGTTAAGTAGTATTATAAAGCTTTATTTAACTTAACTATAATTTAAAAAAAGTTTGCTATAGCTTTATTACTAAGTAGCTAAGTTAACTTAAAGTATTATAAGGTAAAATATATATATAAAAATATAAAGTATTTAGCTAAACTTTAAAATAATAACTACTTAACTAGGTTTAATAGCTATAGCTAAGCTATAGTTACTTTATAAGTTTTAAAATAAGCTTATAATAACTTAAAAATAAAAATAAGTTATAAGCTTTAATAATATAAGCTAGTATTACTAGCAGACTTTATATAAAATAATATAAAAAACTAACTATTATAAATTCGATAATAATTTAACCTTAATAAAAATATAAATCTAATATAAAGCTAGATTAATTAATAAAATAAATAACTAATAAAACTAAGCTAATAAAGCTATTAGGACTTAATAATAAATTTATAGTAATTTAATTTTAATAAAGATATAAAACTTATATAAATTAAAATTAAATAAATTAAATAAACTAACTAACTAATATAACAAATAAATATAACTAATAGAAATAATAAAACTAAAGAATATATATTTACTAAAAAAAGCTTTATATAAAAAGAAAACTAAGCTTAAAGCTTTCTTTTTAGCTACTAAAAAATTAAAAAAAACTTTTATAACGTTTTTAAATAATAACTAATATACTAATATATAATATATAAATAAATAAACTATTTAGTAATTTTTTTTTAATAAAGCATTTAAAGCCTTAATAAGTCTAAATATTATACCTATTATATAGCATAATATAACTATTTTTATTATATTAAATACTATTATTTAAAAGCTTTAATAGCTTAAAATTCCTTTATATAAAAGCTTTTTTAGCTATATTTTCTTTTAAATATAATTTAGCTTTTAAATTAAAAAGGTTTTTTTATTTATTTAAAAGGTTACTTTTATATTTTAATCCTACTTTATAGCTATTTTGCTAAAGTTTTATAAAAGCTTTAAGTATAATTTAATTATACTTTTATAACTAATCTTTAGTTAAATTAATAGTTTAATTATTTTTTTACTAATTAGTAAAATAATTAAATAATAAATAAATAATAAATAAGTTATAGTAATATATAGCTATTTAAACTATGCTTTTTTAAGTATTAAAAAGTAATATTAATTAACTTTTTAACTTAGTATATAGTATATTTATTAGCTTTATATAATAAAATTATATATTAGCTATAAATGTTTTTTATTTATTTTAATTTTTTAGTAATTATAAGTAATTATTAAAGTTTTTAAAGTATTATTAAAAATTTTGCTATATAAGTTTTAACTATTTTATAATATATATATTCTAATAACTTATATTTTTTATAATTATATAAGTTTATAATTTAAATATAGCTTAATTGTTTTAAATTTATTCTATATTTATAGAATTTTTATTTTATAATTATTATATATAATAATTCTAAAAAAGTTAGCAATAGTTATTTATTTTAAAAACTATAAGATTAATTTAATATAACCTTTTTTTATACTTTTTTAAAGCACTTATAAAAGCTTAATAAAGGTTTACTAACTATTTGTTTTTCTGCTAAAAAATTAACTATAAAAAAAATGCTTTATAAACCGTTTTAAGTTAATATTATATTTTAAATCTAAAT
This sequence comes from Nemania serpens, assembly GCA_022578855.1. Taxonomy (NCBI): domain Eukaryota; kingdom Fungi; phylum Ascomycota; class Sordariomycetes; order Xylariales; family Xylariaceae; genus Nemania; species Nemania serpens. The sequence goes on along the minus strand of MU396730.1, from coordinate 265,026 downwards.
TATATATATATTAGTAATATTTTAGTTTAAGTTTATTTTTTTTTAAAGTAGCAAGCTGTTAATAAAATAATTTAGCTTGTTTTATAAGTTAAACCTAATGCTATAAAGCCTATAAATTAGCTTTTAAAACAAGGGCAGGCTAGCTAAAGTTAAATAATAAAGCTATTACGTAAGTATAAGCAGCCTAAATAAAGCTATTAAAGTTGTTATAGCAAACTTAAACCTTTAATAAATAATTAAACTATAAGGCAACTAAAAGATAAAACAGGCTAGATATACCAGCAAATTAGCAATAATACTAAAATAAAAAAGCACTATATAAAGTAAAATTAATAGCTAAAAAGTAAAAAACTAACTAATAAACTCTTATATAAATAGTAGCTTATATATAGAACTTTAACTTATAAGCTAGCTGGTATTCTAGCTATATATACTAAGTTAAAAAACCTATGCTATAACATAAGCAAAATAAAGTCTTTTTTATTAGGAGTAAAAAGTAGTAATTCTTTTTTAATAGTATGTTTAGCTTTTAATAGTTTATATAAAAGCAGAGTTTTTTATAAGGTTTTTTTATAAATAAGATAAATAAAGCAAAAAGTATATTATTTAACTTAATAAACCTTTTATATAAGTTTTTTACTAAGTATTTTTTAATTATTTTAAATTTATTTAGTAATATTTTATAAAAAGATATTATACTTTAGCATACTAAAAAGTCTAGCTATATATATATAATATATTTTATATTTATATAAGTATTAAAAGGAATTCTTTTTTTCTTTAAGCTTTAGTTTTATATATTATTTATTATAAAATTAGTTTTAAGTTAACTATTATATTTAACCTAAATATCTTTTTACTTTATAACAATTTTAAAGCTTTTACTTAAAAATTATCTATAATATACTTATAAAAAATAATTCTATATAAAGTTAAAATAATTATAAGAAAAAATAAAAACTAAATATACTTAAAATGCTTATAAAATAATACTAAAATTATTTTATAAAGTAAGTAATTATAAAGCTTAACTAAAGGCTTTAGCTTATTTATTATGTTTAAGAAAACTTAAATACTATGTTTTATTTTAGTAATATATTTTTAGCTACTTTTTGCCGATTTGCTGCCGCTAATTCCTGATTTTATTGCTAATTTCTAATTCTACTACCAAGCTATTTATTCTAGCTTTACCTTTTGCTTTTTACTCTTGCTATATTTATTACCTGCTACTAAGTTTTTTAATAGGTTTATTTTATTTTTGTTTTCTTTTTTTCTTTTTTTAGGTGCTTTTTTTTCTCTTGCTACTTATAACTGCTTTATTTCTAGCTATAGTAGCAGAAAAAAAGCCTTATATTAACTAGCTAGCTATAGCTACATTATTATATAAAGCTTTATAGTAGCTTTTATATAATTAATAAAGCTTTTATATATTTATTAGCTATATTATTTTTATATAAATAATAAATATTGCAGCTATAAGCTTTAAGCTTTTAAAAGTTTATTTATATAACTTATAATAGCTTAGCTACTTTTTCTTTTTTTTAAAGTTTATTATTTAAATAAGCTAAGTAGTATATTTCTAAAAAGTAGATTTTTATAGGTTTGTTAAATTAGCAACAAAGGTATTTTCTGTTTTTACTACTTTTAGCAATTATATAATTGCTTTTTTAAAGGCTGGGTTATTTATCGGTATTATTTTTAATTATAGGTTAGTTAAAGTAATTAAAGTAGTTAAAGTAGTTAAAGTAGTTAGAGTGGTTGGTAAAAAAGACAGGCTTTTTGCTATATAAAATTTTTGACTTCTTTATCTACCTTTGTGCCTAAGTATACGTAGCTTCTGTTAAGGTTTTAGCGTAACTTTTTTGCTTTAAACCTTGTGATAGCACCTTTTATAGGCAATGTAGGCGCCTTAGCTTTAGCCTGCCATTTTTACTATTTTTGCTTTTTTTTTTTACAAACCATATTTAAATAACCATATTAATATTACTGTTTATTTAGTATTATATTTATAATATATAAAAAGAAAATATAAAGCTTTTTTGCTTTATAAAATAAAATAAATTTAATATAAAGCTTAATTAAGCTTTATAATTCTTATACTTTATTAATTATATTTAATATATTTACCGATATTATAAGCTTATAAAAAGCTTTTATAAAAGCTTAAGCTTTTAATTAGCAATTTTAATTAAAAAAAGATTAATATACTGCTAAATTATATAACTTTTATAGCAATATTAATTTATAATTAAATTTAAAAACAAAAGCTAATAAGCTTTTATATAAGCTAAAACTAAAAAATTCTAAAAACTTTAAATTTTTAAACTTTTTAAAATCTTTTTAATTAAATTTAAAGCTATATTATAAAAGCTTTAATAATAATAACCTTTTTAATTTAGATTTTCTTACTAATTAAAACAATTAGTAATTTTAACTAAAATAATAACAATATTATAATAAAATAAAATTAAAATATAATTTAAAATATAACTTAAATTATTTAATTAAATTTAATTACTTTTTACTAATATTAGATTTTATTTATAATAAGTAAGCTAAATAAGTTATAAAACTAAAGTTTATATTTAAATTATTAAATTAAAAGTTTAGCAAAATTTTTTAAAAATCTTATATATTATTAGTAAAATAAACTAAAATTGCAAAAATAAATATTATAGCTTTTTTATTAGCAAACTAAAACTAAAATTCTAATAATATTATACTAATTAAAATAAGTTCTTATTATAAACTTATACTTTAATTTATTAATTTACTTACTTAAAAGCTAATATTAATATTTAATTAAAAAAAGCTAAGCAATATTTTTATTAATATTTTTAAAAATTTAGTTATTATTTTATTACTATTAAAAATTAAAAAAACTAAAAAGCTTAATAATAAAAAAGTTATACTATTTTATTAAAAACTATTTAAAATATTTTAAAATTAAATTATAAATTTTAATTATTTTTTATTTATAATTTAATATAATATAATAAATATTATTACTTGCTATTAAAAACTAATAATAAATAAATAAAAAGCTAATAAGCAGTAAATTAATTTTATATTAAAGTAAGCTTAAAGTACTTTTAAGTTTAAAAAAAAAATACTATTATTTTAAATAGCTACTAAAAATACTTTATATAATAAAAATTATAATACTTATTATTATAAATAAGAATTTTATAAAGATATTTTTACTTAAAATTAATAAAATTAGAAATATTTTTTAAGATTTTTTAAATAAAAACAAAATTTATAATCTTTTTTAAAATCTTTTTTTTAAAAAGCTTAAAAAGCTTATAAAGCGTTTAAGTTTTTATTTTAAAACAAGCTTAAAAATAAATCAAATCTAGATTTTTATTTTTGCAATATTATTTATTATAATTGCAAGCAAAAAAAATATATAAGCTAAAACTATTTTAAATTTTTTAAGCTTAAAAAGTAAAAGATTTAGGAAATATAAATTAAAAATAATACTAATTATTATATATTTAAGCAAAACTTTTTTAAAAAATATAAAAAGTTTAGTTTAAAAAACAAAAAAAAAGGTTAAAAATTATAATAAAACTTAAACTTAAATACTTTTTACTTATTTTAATTATATATTATTTTTATACTTTATATATAATTACTTATACTAGCTTTAATAAAGCTTTTTTATAAACTTATATTAATTTTAATTTTATTGCTAAATATAACTATATTAGTTATACTTTTACTTTATTTTATAAATTATAAAAAGCTTTTTTTAAAACTTTAAGTTTTTAAAATATTAATTATACTAATTTATTTATTTATAATGCTTATTAAATACTTTATACCTTTATTAATAGTTATAAAACTATTTAAACTTTTAATTATATATATATTACTATTTTTTATAATAATTGCTTAAAAAGAAGTTTTTTATTATTGTTTTAAATTATTTTAAAAAAGCAAAAAATTATTTTTAATTTAGTAATAAATTACTAATACTTCTATTTTTAACTTTATTAGTTTAAATTATTAATATTTTATTAATTTGCTTAAGTATATTAAAACTATTAATACTATTAAGCTATTATTACTTTATTTAAAACTATTGAGCTAAAAAAAGTTAAAATATAATTTAAATAACTTAAAAGTATTACTATTTTATTTAAATTTTATAACCTATTTAAATTTTTTAATACTAATAATGCTAGTATACTTTTTTATTTATAATAAGAAAATTTAGCTATTAACTTTAAATTTAATATAATAGTTTTTTACTATTTTATTTATTTTTTAGCTTATAATAAATTAATTAAGCTATATAAATAGTTTGTAAAAATAATAAAAAATAAAAGAATTTAAAAATTTAGAAGTTTTATAAGCATACTAATTCTATTTATATTAAAAAAAAATAGCTTATTAAAACTTTATATTAACTATAAAAAATTTAATAAAATTATAATAAAAAATTGCTTTATACTTATTTTTATTTTAAAGCTATTAAATAAAGTATTTTATGCTAAAGTTTTTTTTAAAATTAATTTAAAAAATATATACTACTAAATTTAAATCTAAATTAAAAACAAATAAAAAATAGCTTTTTATACTAAATATAGCTATTATAAATTCTTAGTAATACTAATAAGTTTATATAATATTTTTATTATTTTTTAAAACTATATATAAAAAATATTTAATAATATTTTAAATATTTTTTATATTATATATTTTAATAATATATTTATTTTTTTAATAAATAAAAAATCTTATATAAAATATATTTAAAATGTTATTAAAAAACTATAAAAAGTAAACCTATATATTAAACTATTTAAGTACTAGTTTTACTAAAAAAAGCTAAAGTTTTTAAAATATATAATATTTAATTAAAGTATTAAAATAAATTTTAAATAAATAAATACTATTTAGAAATAGCTTAAACTAAAGTATTATATAAAGTTATAAAAATTTTTAAAATTTTATAACTTTTATTACCGTTTTATTAAAAAGTATTTTTATATTATATTATTTTTAACTTAATATTTAAAAAAAAATATATATAAAATAAAAAAGGTTAAATCTTTTTAAATATATTAAAAAAAGATATATTTTAAACTTTAAAAGATATATTTAAAAAAGCTATTCTTTTTATATATTTTAACTTTAAAAAACTAATATTAGTAAAAACTAATGCTTTTAAAATAGCTTTTGCAGAAAATTTATTTTAAAAGAATAATTAAAAGCAATAAAAACTTATTTTATTTTACTTTTAAAAGTTTAATAAAGCAAAATTAAATTATAAAATACTAAATTAAGAAATACTTACTATAATAAACTGCTTTAAATACTAGCAATATTATATACAAAAAAACAAATTATTTATTAAAGTACTAACTAATTATAATAACTTATAATTATTTATAAAAATATTTAAGTTAAATAGTCGATAGGTTTACTAATATATTTATTTAGCTTTTTTTAACTTTATTATTAAATATAAAGCAGAAAAGCAAAATAAAGCTAATTTTTCCTTATAATACCTTAATTATATAACTAAAATGTTTTAAAATATAAACCTATTACTTATAATTAAGCATAAAATTATAGTATTATAAATATTATTTTAAAACAAATTTTTATATATATTAATAAAAAAAATCTATACTATTTAATTACTTTTAATTTAATAAACCTTTATATAAGCAATTAGTTATTATTTAGCTAAAATAGCTATTTATAATAAAAATACTTTTAATTTTAATATTAGTAATATTTTTTAAAAGTTAATATAAAATATTTAGCAAAAAAATCTTAAATATTATTAATTAATATAACAAATTTAAGCTAAAATATTAGTAAAACTATAATAAACTTATAAAAAAGCTTTTTAAAAATATATTAATAAAGTTTATATTTTTTTTAAAAAATCTATTTATTTTTAACTTATTAAATTATATTATAATAACTATTATATAAGCTACTTTAAAAAAACTAAAATAAAAAAACTCTTATAATATAAGTTTTTTTAGTTAATTTTTATTACTAATATTTAAAAATATATAAAAAATTATATTATTTATTTTATAATTAAAACAAAATATTATTAAAAATATAGCAAACTAAATATATTTTTATTACTTTTTATACTTATAAAAAAACTATTTATAAATTTTATAATAAGATTTTTTAAAACTTTTTATAAAAGTTAACTAATTAACTTAATATTAGTTATTATAAACTATTTTACTAAGTTAACTTACCTATTTTTTATTTTTAATAAACTTATAGCTATAAAATTAGCTATTTTATTTTATTGAAATATTAAATGCAGATATAGTAGTTTAAAAAAAATAATATTTAACTAAAATAAACTATTTATTAGTTAATTTTAATTAAAATTTTACTATTATACTAAAATTAAAAAACGCTTTTTAGTTATATTTTATTTTTAAACTAATAGCTAAAAGCTTTAGCTTATTTATTATGTTTAAGAAGACTTAGATACTATGTTTTATTTTAGTGATATATTTTTAGCTACTTTTTGCTAATTTGTTGCCGCTAATTCCTAATTCTGTTACTAATCCCTGATTTTGCCGCCAAGCCGTCTATTCTAGCTTTACCTTTTGCCTTTTGCTCTTGCTATATTTATTGCCTACTACTAAGTTTTTTAATAGCTATATTATTATATAAAGCTTTATAGTAGCTCTTAAGCTATTAATAAAGCTTTTATATATTTATTAGCTATACTTTCTCTGCTTAAATAAGCTTTAAAGCTATTTTTGTTTTAAAGGTTTATTAAATTTATTTATATAATTTATAATAGTTTATTAATTTTATAAATATTTAATTATTAGTTATATAAATAAGCTAAATAATATATATTAAATAAATATATATATTTAATAGCTATTAAATAGTTAATATTAATATTATTTATTTTTAAACGCTTTAAAAGCTATAAAATAGCTACTTTAAGTATTAGGTTATATATAAACATTATAATTAATTATTAGTTAGTTAAAATAGTTAGAGTAGTTAAAATAGTTAGTAAAAGAAACAAATAAGCTTTTTACTATATAAGATTTTTAACTCTTTTATTTATCTTTGTTAGGCCTAAGTATATGTAGCTTCTGTTAAAGTTTTAGCATAACTTTTTTGCTTTAAATCTTGCGATAGCACCTTTTATAGGCGGTGCCTTAGCTTTAGCCTGCTATTTTTACTATTTTTGCTTTTTTTTTTTGCAAACTATATTTAAATAACTATATCAATATTACTATTTATCTAGTATTATATTTACAGTATATAAAAAAAGAATATAAAGCTTTTTTGCTTTATAAAATAAATTAAACTTAATATAAACTAATAGCTAAATAAAAGAAATAAATTAAGTTATTAAATGTTATTTTAAAGCCTTTATTAATTAAAAATAAATTAATTAGCTATAATTACTTTTTTAAGCCTTTTTTGTAATAAATTTAGCAATTAATTAAACTATTAATAAGTTATTTTTTAAAGCTTTATATAGTTATATACTAAAATTCTATTAATTTATTAAAAATAATTTTACTTTAAAAAAAAAACTAGCTATATAAAATTAAATTAATAAATTATAAGCTATTAAAAATAAAATAATAAAACAATAGTATATTATAAGCTATTACTAAAATATATAAAACCTTTTTATATATTTAGTTAAATAAAATCCTAAGTTTATTATTTTATTTTTTTATGCAATATTTTTAACTTTATAATGTTTTTTTAGTTTAATGCTTAAAACTTTAAAATATTAATGCTATAAACCTTTTATTTATACTAGCTTTTAATAATAAAGATATAAAATAAAAAATTAAAAATATAGTAAGTAAATGTATATATAAACGTAACCTATATTATAAGATTAAATAAAAAGGCTAAATTATAAAATATAACTAATAAGTATTAATTATTAATATTATAGCTTTAATTATAATTAAAAAGTTTAAAAAATAATAATAATATAAAAGCAAAAATAAAAATTAAGCTAGCAATTAAAGGTTTTATATAGCTAAAAATAAAAACAAAAAATACTAAAAAAACATTTTTACTGCTAGCTTTAGTTACTAACATTATTTAAAATACTATAAAAATTTAGAAAACTTATTTTATTTAATTTATAAAAGCTATAAATTAACTATATTTTTAGCTAATAATATTTAATTAAGAGTACTTTAAGGCTTAATTAATTAAAAAATAAAAAATAACAAAAACGCTAGCTTATAATTATTTATATAGTAGAAGTTAAACTTATAATTTTAAATTTAAAAAAGTTAATTTATATTTTACTACTTAGGCTATATATATAAAACCTCTTTAGTTTACCTTTTAAAAAAACTTTAAAGCATCTTTTTTTATATATAATTTAAACGCTATATTAAAAATATTATAATTTATTTTATTATTTTTATTATTAATAACTTTAATAAAAATTTATTTAACTTTAATTATAAATAAAGTTATAGCTAATAATTAAGCAAAAAAACTAATATTAAAATGCTATATTAAGTTTAATTTATTTTATAAAGCAAAAAAAGCCTTATATTCTCTTTTTGCATACTGTGAATATAATACTGGATAAATATATTAAGATGCTATAAACGCAGAAAAGTTTTATATATATATAAGCAATATAATTTAAAAGTCTAAATAAATTAAAAATAAGTTAAAAGTAGAAATAAAATAAATTATTTATAATTTTAGCTAAAAAAAATATTATAGCTTATTAAGCTAAAGTTTTATATTAAAAAATTAAGCATTAATATTTAAATATAGCTTTTTAAGTTAGCTAATTAAAGTTAATTTATAAAAAAAATAGCAGCAAAAATATTTACTTATACTATAAAAACTTTACTAATAAGCCTAAAAGTAATATAATATAAAAATAAAGTATAATAAAAAGCTTTTAATAAGCGCTATTATATACTAATAAGTTTTTTTTTTATTAGCTTTATAGTTTTTTAAATATAAAGCTTATTTATATTTAAAATAATAAAGAAAGTTAAATTGCTTAAATTTTTATAGTAAAAAAAGAAAAAAAAAGTAAAAAAATCTAACAATTTTTATAAATAAGTTATATTAAACTATATTATTATAAGTAGTTTATTATTTAGTAATAAAATATAAATAAAACTTAAAAAATAATATATATAAGTTTACAAATATTATAACTACTTTAGCAGTTTTTATAAAAAAAAACCGTAAGCTTTTTATAGTATAACTAATAATTAAAAGCTAGCTTTTTTATAGTTAAAAGCTAGTATAAATTCTGCTAAAGTAAAAATAGTATATAAAAAAACCTTTAATAATTATAGCTTTATTATATTACTTAAACTTATAGTTTTTTACTTTTTGCGTTTGCTTTTAGGTGCAAAAAAGTATACTAAAAAAAGGTAGCAAAAATAATATAAATAATAATTAAAAAAAGAAAAAAAAAGATAATGCAGCAAAAATAGCAGCTTAAGAAATAAAAATTAAAAACTTTAAAAAAAAAAAAGAAAAAAAAACTTATAAAGTGAACAACTAGTTATAATTATTTATAAGCTTATAGTATAGCTAATTTTATAATAATATAAGTTAAAATTATAGCTTTAAAAATATAATCTAAGTATTTAAATATTTTATAATTAAAATAATATAACTTATATATAGTAACTATTACTATAACTACTAACTTTATTAATGCGACTATATAAGCTATTTATACTAATTAATTTATTAAGCCAAAGATATTTTAAATTAAAAAAAGAAATAGTTATTATACCTTAGTATATTAGAAAGTCTAGTTATATATATATAATATATCTTATATTTACATAAGTATTAAAGAGAATTCTTTTTTTTTAAGCTTTAGTTTTATATACTACTTATTATAAAACTAGTCCTAAGTTAACCATTATATCTAACTTAAATACCTTTTTACTTTATAACAAAAAATAAGTAATTTAAGTTTTTAAAAAACTTATTAAAAGCAAAGTTAATCTTATAATTAACTTTTAGTTATTATAATAGTAAAATATTTAAATCTATTTTATTAAATATATAAAAAAGGTTATAGTATTTAAAAAATATAAGTTTTATTGTTTTTTTTTTAGTTTTTTTTTTTTGTTAGAAAAACTTTTAAGTTTATTAAGGTTAAGCTTAGCTTACTTTTTATTAATTATTTTATTTACCTTATAAATAGTAATAATTTATACCTTTTTTTTATATTCTTTTTCCTTTTTAAGATATATATTAAATATTATACCGCTAATAATAACAATATTAAAAATGCTAAAATTAAAACTATATATAGTATCTTTATTTATTAATTATTTTTTATACTAACTTAGTTTGTTATATTATAACTTATAAAGCCTTTATTTATTAAACTTTTATTTTAATAAGATATTTTCTCTTTTTTTTCTTAGTTTTTTTTTTAATACTATTTATATATAAGCTTTAGTATAAGTAGCTTTTATACTTTTTTATTTAGATTATGTTATATTTTTTTAAAATTCTTTATAATAGGGCTACTTTTAGTTAAAATATGCTTTTTAATTATAGTAATATTAAATAAAGCTGCTTTATATTACTTTTTTTGTTATTTTATTTCTTTGTTTAATTTATTATTTCTTTGTTTTATATTGCGCTAGTATTTAGGATTTTAGAGCTAAGTACCAGTATTATTTATATATATTAAACGTTTAAGGTTATTAAAAAAAAGATCTATTAAAAAGATTAACTAGTTATATTAACAATCTAGCAAAATATTATGCTTTTAAAACTATAACTTTTTTAAAATAACATTATATTATATATTTAGTATAAAAATAAAGACTTATTAAAATATATAGCTATAAATTATTAAATTAACTTAAAAAGCCTTGCTAATATTTTGGTTATTTTTACTATTATATTTTATAATAAATTAAAGTTAAAATGTTATAATAAACTAAAGTTATAGTAGGTCTTTTATTTTTGTTATAAATTTTATATTTATATATATATAAATACTTGCTTTTATATTACTAAAAGTATTATAAGTTATTAAAAAAAATTTATTATTGCTTATTGTATAAGTATATAATAATAGTTTGCTACTAAAGTATTTATTTATAATATTATCTTTTTTTTACTTTTAAAACTAATACTTTAAATAAAAGTTAATCTTTTTTAAAGTTATTTTTTTGCTAAATTATATAGTAAAAAGCTTTTTTTTATATATTTATACTTTATTATAAAGCTATAATATAAGTTTTATAATTATATACTATATTTACTTTTATTAAATAGTTATATATAATATAATTAAGTTATTTATAATTAAAATACTTACTTTTAGTAATTAGCTATTACATTTTTTTTAAAGCTTAACTTAAGCGTTAATTTAGCTTAAAATATATTATTAGTTGCTACTTTTAGTATAAAAGGTTATATAATTATACTTATAGTAATATTTTTTATATTGTTTTTAGTAGAAGTTTATACCTTTTTTGCTTTTTTAGCTTTTGTTTACTTTTTATTTTTAATAATTAAGTAGTAAGCTATTTAGATATAATATTAAATATATTAGTTAAATATAACGCTATTTTTAAGATATTTTAAAATAATTTTATTAGTAAGCTAAATTGATAGCTTGTTTTTAAGCTTTTTTTTTTACTTATTTTTCGTAAGTTATATCTTTTTAATAAGTTAAACAAATTAGTTTTTAAACTTAAAAAACTTATTTATTAATACTTTTTAAGATTTTATATTTAATGCTTAATAATTTACTTTAGCTTTATTTAAAGCATTAATATTATAGTACTACTTTTAAAGATAAGTAAACAGCTACTTAAAAGTAATAATTATATTAAAATAAGTTTTATTTAAGTATAATTATAAGTAATTAGCTGCTTTATTACTAAGTTAAAACTTAATCTTAGTAAGTTTAGCTTTATTATTTTTAAACTAGTTAGTATTTATAATTAATTAATTTTTTATATTTTAAAACTAGACTTTAAACTTAACTTTGTTTTTTTTATTATTGTTATAAAAAATGTAAACTTAAACTTTTAATAATTTATAGCTTCTTTTTTTAGTACGTTTTAATATATAAGTTTATACTTATTATTTGCTTAAAAAGTTTAGAACTTATTAGTTTATTTTAGTAATTTGCTTTTAAAGCAAGTTATATTTTTAAGTTATTATTTCTATCTTTAATAAAAAGCAATTTATAGCAATTTATTAATCTAAAGTTATTTTTAAGTTTAAAACTTAGTTTATATTATTTTTACTACTGTTAATATTACTAGATATAGCTTTTAAAGCATTAATTTTATGCTAAAAAACTTTTAATTTAAGTTTATTATTAAAGATTTTATATAATCTTATATAGCAAAGTATTATATTTTACTAGATTAGGCTGTTTAATTATACTTTTGTTTTTTTTAATAAGTCGTAGAAATTAAAAATTTATTATTAAAAAGCAATTAATATTATACTATAAACTTTTATTTTTATATAATAAATGTTTAAGTTATTATATAAACGCTTAAACTTTTTATAAATTATTAACTTATTAAAGTTAAATAAAACCCTTTATGCTTTTTTAAATATTGCTTTAAATAAAAATATAGGTTGGTTTTTTTTAAAATATAAAGCAGCAAGCTTGTTAACTAAGTTTTTAATAATAGCGCTAACGTTAACAACTATTTCGCGGTATTATTTGTTAATAAAAGTTAAATTTTAAATTTAGTTATTAAAATTAACTACTAGTTAAAAGAAGTTATATAAAAAGACTTTATTTTTACTAAAGTTTTTAAAAGTTCTAGTTTATAGTTAATTAAAACGCTATAAGTATTAATATAATAAGAATTATTATTTAGCTTTAAATAAAGGTGCTTTATTTAAGCAAAAAAGATTTTACGCTATATTATTAAAAGTAAAGTATATTTATTTTTTAGCTTTAGTTTCTAATTAGGCCTATTTTTTTAAAATATATACTATAGTACTAAAAATAAAGCAGGCTAGTTATTTTTAGGCAATTAATTATTAGGATTAATTTAATTTAATATTTCGTTAATAGGAATATATTTAGAAAAGCAGTTTTATATATCTTTATATTATAATATTTAGATTATTACGGTTTAATTTATCTAAAAGGCTAAGTTTTACAATAATTAGTTAATTTATATAAAATCTAAGTATAAAGAAAAAAAAAGAAAAAATAATAACTAAAGTTTATAAAATTTCTAGTAAATATATATATTATTAATTACACTAAGTATTACTAAGTATTAAAGTTATATAGCTTATATATAATATATTAACTACGTAATTATAACTATAATAGTATTACTAATTAGTATTATGCTATAACTTAAATTTTATAATTAATAACTAATTAATAAATTTGTACTATTATAATTATTTTTGCTTTTTTTTTACGAACTATATTTAAATAACCATATTAATATTATCGTTTATTTAGTATTATATTCATAGTATGTAAAAAAAGGTATAAGGCTTTTTTTGCTTTATAAAATAAATTAAACTTAATATATTATTATAATTATAAATAATATATATTAAGTAAATATGTATATTTAATGGCTATTAAGCGGTTAATATTGACATTGTCTGTTTTTAAACGCTTTAAAAGCTGCAAAATAGCCGCTTTAAGTATTAGATTATATGTAGGCATTATGATTAATTATTGGTTAGTTAGAGTAGTTAAAGTAGTTAGAGTAGTTAGAATAGTTAGTAAAAGAGATAAGCTTTTTACTATATAAGATTTTTAACTTCTTTATCTACCTTTATGTATGCGCGGCTTCTGTTAAAGTTTTAGCGTGACTTTTTTGCTTTAAATCTTGTAATAGCACCTTTTATAGGCGGCGCCCCAGCTTTAGCCTGCTATTTTTACTATTTTTGCTTTTTTTTTTTTTTTATAAACCATATTTAAATAACTATATTAATATTACTATTTATTTAATATTATATTTATAGTATATAAAAAAAAGTATAAGGCTTTTTTTGCTTTATAAAATAAATTAAACTTAATATACTATTATAATTATTATATAAAATATTAAAAAAACTAATATAATTAATTTAAAGTTTAAAATTTTAATAAAAGTTTTATAGTAATTATAAATAGCTAATATAGAGCTAATTTATAACTAATATATTTTATAGCTAATATATATAAATTAAGTTTTTATTAAATATTTAATAAATATATAATTACTTATGTTAAGTTTAATTTATTTTATAAAGCAAAAAAGCCTTATACTTTTTTTTCGTATACTATAAATATAATATTAAATAAACAATAATATTAATATAGTTATTCGAATATAGTTCGTAAATATAATTACTTATATATATATAAAATACTTTTTTTATAAATCTTTAAATAATTAAGCTTTTTTTTTTTTTATAATTAATATATAATTAAAACTTTAACTAAGAGTTTTATTTTTAAAAAAAACACTAAATATAATAATAGCTTTTATAAAATATTATAAAATAAAATAAAAAGTATTTAAAAAAGTTATTTTACTTAAAAAAATATTTATTTATAATATATATAGCTATTTAAAATGTTATAATTTTTATATTAATATTTATAATTAATTTAATTTTTAAAATACTGTTTTTATATAATTTTAAATTTATTAGTACTATATATTTATTTGTATAAGAAGTCGCAACTTAATTTTAATGCTATATAGCTACTAAATAGAATATTCTCCACTTATAACCCTGTTATATGTACCTTATGGTGTTAAATCCGAAAACGTGCCCTACAACTATTTCGTATACCCCCCCCGGCCCGCTACGGTAGCGACTTCAGTCTTCTTGCGTCCAGAATACATGTATCTAGGTAGTAGTGTAGGTAAGTAACATTTGAAGTACTTAGAGCTGGGTACGCTGTAGAGGTATGTACTTCGTACCCGCTTCCGGCCTCGACCATCCGTAGATCGGCTCGCATTAAGCCGAGGCATGCTATCAGCGTAGTGACACTAAGTACACTACAGTACCTAAGATAGTGGTACTGTACTTTGCCCGCCACCGCCTCACTAGCCTATCTGCATCCGTGCAGTGATAAAAGTACCTGGAGAAAAAAATAGAGCCATCCAGCTATATCGTCACGTAGACGGTTCTCGACCTTACGTTTCGACGGATGACTAATTGATCTCTATCGTCTCGGGTGATAGTGGAAAATCTCACCCCAAGCAATATTTATCTCTTCGTCACCCGAACCCCCAATCGCGCCATCCTACCACAACGCTCTATTATGCCCTGAGCTTCCACTCTCAGCTTAACAAGGCCATGAGAGTCGGCGACCAATCCCAGGAGGTGCTCCAACTGACCGGGTCCTTCTCCGGCTACCGCCCGATCTTGCGGCTTGGAGAGGACTACCTCAGCGCATCTGCTTCTTTCAAACAGCCGTTATGCGGTAACGAGGAGGGCTGGGGTCCTCTGAGCCCTTTCCGATACGATTTCACGCCGTGTTTCGTCGATGTCTGGGTCTTTGTCGTTGCCATCTTCGGTCTTGTCTGCGGACCTCTGGCCGTTTGGCACGTGCTACGGAAGCAGAAGGCCGTTGCTGCTCCGAAAGGTTGGCACTTCTGGACGAAGCAGGTAAGCGCACACATGCCCGGGGCCTCGCGCGCTCGCTCTCTCTCTCTCTCTCTCTCTCTCTCTCCCTCTCTCTCTCTCTGCCTCCAAGGATATGGGACAATTCATGCTGATGGCACCTGGTAGTCCTTACTCGTCCTTATCATTGCCGATGTCGCCGTTCAGCTCGTCATTCAGATCCTCAACTACCCTGGCATATGGTTCGGTGATTTTCGATTCCTTACCACCTTGGCCACCCTTATATCGCTCGGTGTCGTCTTCGCGGTTCAATGGCTGGAGTACGACCGTTCGAGAAACGCCAACGGGGTGGTCCTGTTCTACTGGTTGCTCCTGTTGATTGCCTATGCTGTCAAGCTGCGGTCCCTGGTGTCCCAGCAGCTCTATGAAAAGAACATTGCGTATTTCATAGCGTACATCTGTGGCTTTGGTCTCTCCGCGGTTGAATTCTCGTTTGAATGGCTATGGCCGGAACGGCCTGGCGCGTACGAGGCCATACTCGACGAGGACGGTGTTGAGTGCCCGGTTGAGTATGCCACCGTTTTCTCCCGTCTCACGTTCTCATGGATGACTCCCATGATGAAGTTCGGGTACAAGCAATTCATTACCGAGGAAGATCTATGGGGCCTATCTCGAGACGGTACAACCCGCGCTACGGGAGATCGCTTCCAGAGAACGTGGGAATATGAATTGGCGCACCAGAAGAAGCCCCGCATCTGGATAGCTTTATTCAAAGCTTACGGTTTGCACTACCTGGGCGCGAGTGGCTTCAAATTCGTCAACGATCTCGCGGCCTTTACACAGCCTCAACTACTGCGACTTCTCATCAGCTTCGTACACTCGTATGGCGGCGGCGAGAACCCGCAACCGCCTATCAAAGGTGCTGCTATTGCGATTGCCATGTTTTTCGTTGCTACACTGCAGACTACCATGGTTGTAAGTTTTATCTCTTGACTCCGATATACATATCTGCTGACAATGCATAAGCACCAATATTTCCAGTTAGCTTTTGTCACTGGAATGCACATCAAATCTGGTCTAACCTCAGCGATCTATAAGAAGTCGCTCAAACTTTCTAATGAAGGCCGTGCGTCCAAAACTACTGGTGATATTGTCAACTATATGGCTGTCGATGCCCAGCGGCTCCAGGACCTGACCCAATTTGCTCAGCAAGTGTGGTCTGCTCCTTTTCAAATCATAATCTGCATGATTTCATTATACCAACTCGTAGGTTGGTCTATGTTGTCAGGGGTTGGTGTAATGCTCATCATGATTCCTATCAATGCTTTGATTGCTCGATTTATGAAAACTTTACAGAAAGAACAAATGAAGAACAAGGATTCGCGAAGTCGACTAATTGCAGAAATTATCAATAATATGAAGAGCATCAAGCTCTATGCCTGGAGCACGGCCTTCATGAACAAGCTCAACTTTGTCAGAAATGACAAGGAACTGAAAAACCTTCGCAGAATTGGTGCTGGGCAAGCATTTGCCAACTTCACTTGGTCTACCACACCATTTCTAGTCTCGTGTTCCACATTCGCAATATTTGTTTGGACGCATGATGTGCCCTTGAGCACTGAGATTGTTTTCCCCGCTCTCACGCTTTTCAATCTACTTACCTTCCCGCTCGCTATATTACCGATGGTCATTTCCTCCATCATTGAGGCTACTGTAGCCGCCCAACGTTTGAGCGAATACCTAACTGCTGAAGAAATCCAGCCCGATGCTGTAAAAACCGGCCCTGCTGCAGAGGAACGAGGAGACGATGCAGTGGTCATTCGAAATGGTACATTCTCATGGAACCGTCATGAGACGAAGACTGTTCTAAGAAACATCGACTTTTCGGCTCGTAAGGGCGATCTGACTTGTGTCGTTGGTAGAGTCGGCCAGGGCAAATCGTCACTGTTGCAGAGCATTCTGGGCGACTTATGGAAGATTGAGGGTGACGTGCGTATCAATGGGGCGGTGGCGTATGTTGCTCAGCAGCCATGGATCATGAATGCAACAGTCAAGGAAAATATCGTCTTCGGACATCGATACGACTCTAATTTCTACGAGAAGACGGTTAAGGCATGTGCATTACTTGATGATTTTGCGCAGCTACCTGATGGAGACGAGACGGTCGTCGGTGAACGGGGCATCTCATTGAGTGGTGGCCAAAAAGCACGAGTCGCTCTTGCTCGCGCTGTCTATGCCCGAGCTGACGTCTATCTACTCGACGACTGTCTATCTGCCGTCGATTCTCATGTCGCCCGACACATAGTGGAGAACGTCTTAGGCCCGAGAGGTCTTCTCAATTCAAAATGTCGGATCTTAGCCACTAACGCCATCGCTGTTCTAGGCGATGCTGATTTTATATGCCAACTGAAAGATGGGGAAATTGTCGAGAGTGGAACGTACCGTCAGCTCATGGCTATGAAAGGGGGCATCGCGGACCTTATCAAGAGTTCCGGACAAGATTCCGGCCCCTCCTCGTCCGTCGCTAGCTCGTCGGGTTCTGGTCCCGATCGATTTGAAAGCGAGACCTCCACATACATCGAGCCTGATAAAGAAGAGATGGAGGAGGCTCAAGAAGGATTAGCTGAACTGGCGCCCATAAGAACAGGGCCTTCTTCAACTGCCCAGAATCGTAGGGGCAGCATGGCGACCCTAAGGCGAGCTAGTGAGGCCAGTTTTAGAGGCCCCAGAGGGAAACTTGGTGACGAGGAGGAGCCGAGCGCCAGAACTAGACAGACCAAGGAACATCTTGAACAAGGCAAGGTCAAGTGGGACGTTTATTTGGAGTATGCCAAAACGAGCAACCTCGCGGCCGTTAGCATTTATTTGTTTACATTACTTGCGGCCCAAACCGCTCAGATCGGCGGCAGTGTTTGGCTAAAAAACTGGGCAGAGCGGAATGGCGCGGCTGGGGGAAATCCTGATGTTGCGAAGTATCTGGGTATTTATTTCGCCTTTGGAATTGGGTCTGCTGCGTTAACGGTTGTCCAAACTTTGATTCTCTGGATATTCTGTTCAATCGAGGCGTCAAGAAAGTTACACGAGCGCATGGCGACTGCCATCTTTAGGGCACCAATGTCCTTCTTCGACACTACGCCCGCTGGGAGAATTCTAAATCGATTCTCCAGCGATGTCTACCGGTTAGATGAAGTTCTGGCGCGAACTTTCAACATGCTCTTCGTCAACTTCGCTCGCTCGGGTTTTACTCTTATTGTCATCTCAGTCAGCACCCCGGCTTTTGTTGCTTTGATTATCCCACTTGCCGCGGTGTACTACTGGGTTCAGCGTTATTACCTTCGAACGTCGCGAGAATTAAAGCGACTGGATAGCGTCAGTCGAAGTCCCATGTACGCGCATTTCCAGGAATCACTTGGTGGCATTAGCACTATTCGGGCGTATCGTCAGCAGCAAAGATTCGAACAAGAGAACGAATATCGGGTCGACTCAAATCTACGGGCATACTTTCCATCCATCAGTGCCAATAGGTGGTTGGCGGTGCGTCTGGAATTCCTCGGAGCTGTCATCATCCTCGGAGCTGCAGGGTTTGCTATCATCTCGGTGACGAACCACAGCGGCCTCACCGAAGGCATGGTGGGTCTAGCAATGTCTTATGCTCTTCAGATTACTACATCTTTGAACTGGATCGTTCGTCAGACGGTGGAAGTGGAGACTAACATCGTATCCGTGGAACGCATTCTTGAATATGCGCGCCTGCCAAGTGAGGCTCCTGAAATCATTCCCCGTCACCGCCCTCCCGTCTCCTGGCCCGCCAACGGTGCGGTCAAGTTCCGCAACTTTAGTGCTCGCTATCGCGAAGGGCTGGATTTGGTATTGAAAAACATCAACTTAGACATCAAGTCGCACGAGAAAATTGGTGTGGTTGGACGAACTGGTGCTGGGAAATCATCATTGACGCTATCGTTGTTTCGCCTCATCGAAGCCGACACTGGTCAGATTAGTATAGATGATCTCGACACATCTAAGATCGGTCTACTAGATTTGCGGCGACGACTTGCCATCATCCCTCAGGATGCTGCACTCTTCGAAGGCACAGTGCGAGACAATCTTGACCCCGGACATGTTCACGATGATACGGAACTGTGGAGCGTACTAGGTAGGTCTGACGGCATTCCGTACTTCAGCTTGAGTTACGATCTACCTACTAGTATATCGTCGGGACAGCTCCCTGAAGTTATTTCTGACAAGAGAAATGCTAACTATTTCGCCTCCTATAGATCATGCACGGCTTAAAGAACATGTAGCGAAAATGGAAGGGGGCCTCGAGGCAAGAATCAACGAAGGAGGTAAGTATCTAGATGACACAAGCAACATTTCGCTTTCTTTCCGCTCTTGTTTCCATCTTCATCACACTTCGGCTTCTTGCATGCTTGGGTGAGAGAGTACACGGCAGCACAGGAATCTTACCCAAACCCAACGAGCCCAGGTTTGACCAGTACTTCTTTAAGCCGTACCTCGGCTGCGACACAAGAACCTGTTGCATGACCGGTGGCGCATCCTAACGCGGCAGAGTCAAATTGGGATTATGTAGAGCAACATGAACAACAAGATGCTTTTCAGTTGCATGTACGCTAACAATCTCTTCTGCTTAGGTTCAAACTTATCGGCTGGCCAACGACAGCTGATTTCTCTGGCCCGCGCCATGCTTACTCCATCTAATATCCTTGTCTTGGATGAGGCGACAGCGGCGGTTGATGTAGAAACAGATGCCATGCTTCAGACTACGTTGCGATCGGACATCTTCGCCCACCGCACTATTATCACTGTTGCCCATCGCATTAATACCATACTCGACAGTGACAGGGTAGTTGTCCTTGACAAGGGTGAGGTGGCGGAGTTTGATACTCCTCAAGCCCTCATCAAGAAGAGGGGCATATTCTACAGTTTAGTGAAGCAGTCTGGTCTTGATGCAGAGTAACCCAGTCATGATCTAGATCCGTTGGGGCGAGGTTGGTTAATCGGGAATTCATCCAAAGACGGGGATGTAGAGCATGAGTTCATCAAGCATGGGTTACATATACTGAGGTGAAAAGTCCTTTACCGGCATGTATAAATTGCATTGTCAGGATGCCCTAACGAGCCGCACTAAAAGCCAAGGCGCTAAATGGAAAAATGGTTTATCATGCCGTACTAAATCGCGACTTGTGGTTGTGACGGGCAACCAAACGGCCCTTCAACGACATGCTTTCTTCTCTGTTAAACTATCGTTCACCACCCCACGGCCCGTGCATTAACTAAATAATCGCTCTTAGAGTTTTTCAACATTTCATTTGTAGTTGACATGATGATACATGATGTTTGAGCGAGCTCGGTGTCCAGGATCCTGCTGTAGCGCTCATACGCGTCTTTAGATTAGCTTCCTTGCTACGGTGTATAGTTGAAGACCTTGTATTATATCCGTGCTGCTATTAGCATGTATATCCACAGCCTGTCTGACCACTCTATGTAGTTTTCTTGGTAGGTAGATGGCGGATCGTAAGACGGTAGATCATGGCTACGTACTAATGAAGTTACCCATGCCACCCGCCTTCGCATGCATGCATGCAAGACTGGGTAGTCAAGGACCATCGAGCAATTGCAGGGAAAACGGCCGCGGTGAGTGGTTTCGCATGAAAAAGACACCAGGCGTCGATAGGAACCACCGAGGCCAGCAAGGATGTTTGTGTACGCTGCTTTGAGGTACGATATGCCGTCGACTCGAAGGGGATTTTTCCCATATCCTAATCCGTCGACTTGCCTTGCATTAATCACGCTATTAGCGTTAGAGCTAGGACCGCGGCGATTCTAGCTACCTATCGGTCAATGCCTACCTTCCTTCTCTTCCAAGGCGAGTCGTGGCTGGCATCGGACTATGGAGTAGCTATCCTGTGGGCTAGGACGCCACATCTGTGCTGCTGCCGTATGGCTGTACCCTGATCTCGATTGTGCAAGTAGCCATTATCTCATCAGTAGATATACCTGACTGCCGACCCCACAGACGAGACTTTTCACGAACGCCACGAGGTTGGCTGGTGTTAATACAATGCGGGGGCACGGCATGGCATGGCATAACGAGAGCATGTCGCTTATCGTCAATTCTGGTTCACTCATCCGCTGTTGACTAGCCATCATGCTGCTGCTGTTGCTGCGGCTGCTGGCCGTAATAGGTGATAATGCAGAACCAGCAAACTCGGTTATCCGGATGGGGTTTTGGGCTTGCTCATTACATTTCCCTCAATGCTCTACTTGCACGGGATAACGGCGGTGAGGTGGAGATGGCTATTGCTTAACCTACCGTAGATGGGCTGGCTGTTCGGGTTTCTCGAAAGGGGCCAAACAGGGTAAACGCCGGGCAGCTAGTCAGCTAATATACCGTCTAGGGGTGCGGAATAAACAAAAGTGCCTGCAATGGAACCGTCGATGGATGAGATGGGAACCAAGATCCAACGGCGCCCAGAACGATGACGGGCGCGATCGAGAAGAACGGCGATCGCCCGGAACTACATGTGCGGCCATAACACTTATCGGCCATTTCCTAATCCGTACGTGCCTCTGGGCACTCTAGGATCAATCTTGGACGCTCACCGCATGCGACTATTCGACACTCGCAGGAGGTCGGGCTTCTCGTCATCATCGCACGAGCTTCCGCGACGCGAGGTTCATCCTTGTGCATGGCATGGGAAGGGTATCCAGTAAGGGAGACAGCAGGCGATTCACACCAGCAGACCAGCTCTGGACTCATTCCATTGTGTCGAACCAGAAGCTTCGCTAGTAGCGGCGTCCTGTGATGACATCCATCATGCACGTGGTAGTTAAAACGGAATAGGCAGATCTCTCGAAGTTCCAGCGCCAAGACAGGCGCCTTTCTATGCAAGCCTATCTGCAGTCACAGACGCTGTGTAACACCGCGCCGGCAGAAGAGGGGGGAGGTGACGGATGCCGTTGGGGAGCCTGATCCCAGTGGGAGGAGATAGCAGAGACGTACATAGGTAGGCAATTACCAAGTAGGCATAGTACAAGAGAGGCTGCAGAGTCTCAGATGACTGAGGGTCACTCGCCTCGTGGGTGCACAAACACCAGAAAAGCTCCCTTCCTCCAGTTCTCGTCCCCATGTTCGTATAGGGAATGTATAATGTAATACGGTATCGACGTCGATGATGTTGTGGCAGTCTGCCCCAATTTCCGGATTAAGTAAGGCATCCGAGACCACAGAGGTTGCTGATCTTTTGCCCTATTCGTATCCTGTCGAGCCCTGGCAAGAATTGTGCTGGGCAGTCTGGGGGGAGGGTAGCCTCCGGTTGGACAGGCATCTCGCTAGTCGTGTATCCTAGCAGAAAGACGTGATTAGTATACACTACTTTGTACAGCCCCAAGATCCTAATTCCAATTCCCAAGCGGTCGGGACGCTTCTGTGGAACTTTTACCCTCTCCCAGACTCCTCATCTCGAAGGGGATGCTAGAAGTGGCGCCCTACTAAGGCAGGGTATGCTAATAGTACCCAGTAGGTCCCCATTTGCATGCGTAATTGTCAGGCGAACCGCGGCGCGGTCCCCCCCTTGGGCGTTGCTTTCGATGAGGCTTGGTGCCTTTACGCGGACGCCCATGTCGTTGCCGTGTAACGAAGACCTGGCTTCGCATCACTGTCGTGGGTTCGTTCTTGCGTCACACAGCATCGGATCTTGTGTGCGTGACGTTAGATTGGAATACTAACTTCGTACTTGTCCTGGTCTTATCCCTAGACCACATGATCGTCATTCGTGTTAACTGCCGGAAGATGCCCGGGCATATCAGTTAGCCCGGAAGGCAAAGCACTCTCATTCGGCGCCGAGCGTGCCCCAGCACGGCAGCTAGGACTGTTTTCAACATCCTTCCCTGGCGTATCAGGGCCAGCGCGGCGAGCGCGAGAAAGCGGATGGAACACATGCCGGTGCGAAAGCAACTCCCTTAGCACCGCAGGCCCGCCTAGCCTGGCGCTTCCATGGCTTGGCGTACGCGAATCTTAGAGCTCAGCCATGCCGTATTAGTTCAGAGAAGGTGAGACATACACGACGCCACGCAATGTCAAAGTTTTTTTTTCCCCACGTCCTACCTACCTAACCTACCACCTACATCGATTCATTTGCCCCAAAGGACGCCAGTCGGCGTCACGTTAACACGTAGGTACTCCAATGTCATGTCTATACGCCGGGGACCTCGGAAATTTAGGTCATACCAAATAATGCTTCGCGCACATGATGCCGAGAAGCAAGGGAGGCCAGTAGTAATTCAGCGTCGGCAAGGTCGCGACTAAATCCGGGTATTCTATTAATGGTCAAGACAGGTCGCCCCTCAACTGAAACCTAGGGCTCGCGGCAATCGTAGGTCGCCGTTGGTCCACAAAAAACTCGTTCGAGAAACGTGCTGTGAAACAACCGCTGACAGATATCGTGGAGGGGGGACATATGGGCAGGTATTTTGACATTGTATGGGTGCATATACTAAGGGGAGCTGTATGGCGCTAGAGTGTAAGGTGTGTGTAGCTCATCCCTTGAAGAAATACGTATATCCTTGAACTCGTTTCTTTTTATTTCTTTATTTCTTTATTGCATTGTGCCCATGTAACTGGAGGTACCAGTTCAAAATACTTCAATGTACAGCTACCTGCGAAGGCCGGTAACGAAAGGGGTGGTTAAGAAGAGTGTATTGCAGCACCATGAAATGCCATGCCAAATTTGGCAATATATCTCTATCAGGCCAACCATAGAAGACGCCTGATTCGCCCTTTGGCTGCTGCGGCAAAAGGAGACTGCACTATGTGACTGGAGCCAGGCAATGCAGCGATGAATCAATAGCCGCAAGCATTAACAGAATGGCTCCGTGGAGGCGAAAGGAATTTGCCGAGTTTACTGATAGGTTTGTACTGCAATCGACATCGAAGTCAACCCTTTAGATGGCACAGTGACTGAGGCCCACGAGCTAGGTGGTCTTAGCTAGAGACATGCTAGATGCTAGCCGTCGATCTCTAGAAGTCCGAAATAAGCCATCACGTTCGCGTCTAGACTATACTGGTTAAGCTGTTTCACGAGGTGTGGTGAGACCGATTGGTGCGTGAAACATTTGCTGTCGTGGTAGTTCGTATAAATTATAATGGCGGGATACGTTCCAGAGGGCTACGGCGTACGGGGTAGAAAACATCGGACTCTGGAGTGAGTGGTTTACAATTAAATTAGGTATTATGTCAGCCTTCAAGCTAATACTATGATACTAAGTAAGTAAGTACTTATACATACCCGGCTCCATTACCTAATTCAATTACTTTACTGTGCTCTCTTGTGTAGAATTTAAATATAATACGTCTGACGAACTAGCGGGGATAATTACTGATTACTTATTGTAAGCGAGGTGGTAAAGACCCCAGGTGGCTTATATCGCGTGGGGATATAGTATCATCAAGGCCATATGAACCAGCCCTAATCAGCCTTCTTCGGGTAGGATATAAAACGTGGACGGGCCGTGTATAACTAATACTTGTCTATTACGCTACAAGCCTAGCTTACCTAAAGTGGTAGATTCAAGCCTGCTCACACAGGTAAGCTGAACACTTAGGGTTTCTTTTCTGCCGATGGCCCTAGGTTTTGAGATACTGAACTGGCCTTGTTCACAGCTTCAGCAAGATATTACGCTCAACCGAAGAAATGAATGCAACAAATCGGCATTTAACTAACGCAATCTCACGGGTAAGCATCTACTTCAAATTCTACTTACAGATGCTTTCGTATAGGTCTAGCTGGAGAGTGTATATATACTTAATATATACTTCATGTATAGAAGCGTAGTTGTACTAAGTCCTACATCTAGAGATACCCTCGTAATATAAAGATCAGAAAAGATGTACCTCGGTAGGTATATGCGAGGCAAGGCGAAAGTAGATTTAGTCTACCTACCTAGCGTGATGGATAATGCCAGGGAAATGTAGTCCAGGGCACCCAACCACACTTCAGCACTTTTACCAATCAAGTAAGGAGGTGTCCACCCTGTAGTTTGTACCTCCGGAGCTATCAGCAAGCCGGCCCCCACATGTGCTAGGCCCACTTCAGCACCCACCGAATTGCCGCCGCTAATATCACTCCCAACGTCCTCCAACACTCTTCTCTCTCTGGTCCAGTTAGGTCGTTGGTGCGTTGGGTTCCGTTGGAACCTTGTACATACATAATTTCTTCTCTTTTATCTTTCTTTGATCGTTCCCGTTAGTACTAGTGTGCCTTATACCAGGTACATAGTATCTAGTACCCACTGTTTCACCCAAAGAGGGATTCAACCTACAATGCCATGCCACTTATGCTGCCACTCGTGCCGCCACGCATGCCATTTCTTATGCCACGCGGGCTTGAGATCTCGCATGGGTTGGGCAGGCACCTGTCTTCCAGCAATTCGGCAAGTATCGGCTGCTCTAACTCCTCTCATCGGATATTTTTACTGGATCAAACTACCTAGAACGAAACCAGTAGCGTCCTAAGCTAGTCGTCTATATATCCACATGCCCAAGTATACTACCCAACCGTTCAAGGACCGATTAACCATAGACAACGAATTGAGGTAGTGGTCTGAAGATAAAAATTAGAGTATATCTAAACACGGAGAAAGACATGTATCTGATATTAACCGTCGAGAAGATCTAAGATACTCTACATCATGAACCATCAGTCCTGTTTTCTACCTCGCGAGAATATGGATACGGAATACCTACCTACCTACATAAACTACACCGGTACCCAGTGTGCTGCGAATCCCCAGCCATCTCCAAATCTCCAAGGATTAATGCATATCCTAATCCAAGGGAATGAAGCAAGGCGATTCCAACATCTCGTATAGTGTGAATTACCCAACGCCGCCGTGATCTCGCAGCGGGAGGACCCACGGCATGCCCAGACTGGCTTGTATGTCAAGCGCCGCACAACTACTTGCCCCCTCTGTCCACGAAGTACTGTACATATCGCGACTGTCGAATCTCCTATTCGTTTCTATGCTCGCCTTATGCCAATAGTGGAACCAGGGGTGACAGAGGAACTGTCTGTAAGATCCCTGCGAAATGGACTTCCAGTCGAGCACACAGTATCTGGTACTTTCGCATCCTAGATCGGTAGATGTACCTACTTCTTTCTATCTTTGGAGCTTTTTTCTTTTCTTTTTTTCCTTCTTTTTCTTAGCTTGGTGCACTCTCCGCTCTCCTTTTCTCCCTTGTTGGCTGGCTACGTAGGTAGGTACAAGAAGTTACAAGAAGTGGAAGGAGATAGGATCGTTGCTCATGGTTGAAAGGGGCGGGTACAGCTAAGATCGTCGCTATTTGTGTCTATGCCATTGGCCTTCTATTATTTCTACTCCTCCCCATACATGAGTCGGCATTATCTATCTAGGTACTTGTCTTCCGAGCGATTATTCCCGTCTTCAGCTACAGACCACACGCCGAGGTATAATAGGGTACCACATGATCCCAGAAGCGACTTCCACTCCCTAATCTCTACGATCGCCGTTGGATATAAAAGCTCCTCGTTCGAGATCCTCAGTTGTCTTGTTTTCTTCTTGGGCTAGTTCAAGAGTCGCATCAAACCTTCGGAATTAAAGAACAGTACTAATAATCCATACGCCCCTAATCAATTCGTGATCTAGAAGCCCAACGACAAGTACAAGTACCTAGCACCCGCAACCCTAGAGCAAGTGGCGTGTTCTAATTGATGTCTCAGGTTCTTGTCCTGAGCATTTTGCATCCCGACAACACTAGTTTACGATCTTGCTTGACTTCAGTCAGGAGCCGCAATTTCATATTTCATCAAGGCAGCGCCTGACGACTGATATTTCGGCTTTCTTTGTTCTCAGCGACAGATCCATGTTTAGCTCGGACCTCCTTACGCCAATAGACCTGTTCGTTTCCCGTGCCTCCCGTTCGACCTCCCAGGGAAGCAAGCTCATCATACTTTAACAAAGAAAGATTGTTTCATCTGAGAAGCACTAGCTCTTGGTGTGGCTATCTCCACCACGATAGCTTGCTTCCACTAAGTGAGTCAATCACCATTCAGATATTTCGTACGAGGTGGTTCACACCTTTCCTCCGCCAGTCGGTCAACTTTATATTATTACATATATTTGACTCCGGCAATTCACCATTGTGCTTCGTACCTCACTTTCAACATACTCCAACATTCTCCAACTACTTCATATAGTCAAGTTTACAGTATATTACCATCTATTCACACAATATTTACTATACGAATAGGCATAATCTGTCGGCTTCCGCGGGTTGTCCATACAGCACAAATTATCCGCGACCATTAGAGATCCACAGAAGAGGTATCTCGGAACTTTCAAACACGTACGGGATTTCAGACGACGACAAATACAGCTGGTGTCGCCTTTCTTCAATCCTTCTTTTTCTCAGGCGGAGAGACAAGTTCCAATACTATTTTCATACTCGCCGAGAATATCGGTATAGCCCACGCCCTTTAATTAATCATGGTCAACCAAACCTCCGGGAAGGACCAGTATCCTTCGCCGCCAGGTGTTTGGCATCCCGGAAGATCCGAAGCGGAGTTCTTCTCCGCCGATGATTACCCAGCGGAGTCTTCAGGAGTCAGACGGCCGCCTCTGGTAACTACACCTCTATATACCCTCGTTTTCCCACACTGACGGGAAGAGCAGACAATTACCAAGTGTCTGCAGGATATCTGTCAGATTCCTGGAAACTTTTTTTTCGTGGCCGCTGAGGATAATGGGAAGACGGTCTGCTTCTCTACTCCATGTGGTTCGAAACAACTGAACTCTGCTGAATTCTTCAACGAGGAGGCCTTTAAAAAAGCGGTGGCTCAGGTTCGGATAGGTATATGTCGACTTCTATACGGAAGGTGCCCTAGATTATATCACGCTAACTTTTCGTCTCAGCCAACAACCACACCCTCAATACAGCCGAGCTAGACCTAAATATCAAGATATCTAGCGCTACGAGGAGGCGTAGAACTCGGGTCACGGACCCGTGTGAATACACAGACAACACGATCGTCGACGACGGAACTCTCAGACCCGGAAAGAGAATGAGGGCTGGCAGCAGCCAATCCGGGCCTCATGGACAAGGCCAGATCTCGATGGCATCGGATCCATCGAAAAAAATTATAAAAATAGGCAACAGCGACGTCATCTACGCCTATTATGACCATACTCTCCGCCGCTGTCAGCAATTGATTTGCAAAACAATAGCGAAAACATGGATAAGGGCCATTCTGCCCAAAAAACAATCGACAAATCCCTACACAAAGGGAGATGCCTCGCGGCCAGACTGGTGGCCAAAGAATTACTTCAAAGTTGGGGAATATACCCAACGAAAACTGCGGCATAGGGAGCCCGATCACCTTATCATAGGTGGTAAGTGATATGATTAGATACGCACTTCTTCGCTTACTAAAATTAAATTTCCCAGAGCGTGTATTTTTACTCTGCCACATTCTCAGAATGCTGGTAGAGCCGGAAGACACGCAGCACCCGGCGATTCGGAGGGCCGGACTGAACCTCAATATACTGGAGGAGCATACATTCGAGTCTTTATCGACTTGGTTCGGCAGTAAAGAGGCGCCCAAAAACAAGGGCAAGAAGTCACTGCTAGTAGAAATGTTCAAGGTAGCGAGGCAGGAGGCACGTTTCAGGAGTCGTGAGATCGGTAAGTTCGATACACTCTACCATATAAATCCGCACTATGAAACTTATTCAATATAGACGGTGAATCAGAAGTATTTGTCACAGCGGTCTGCGATAATAAGTCGTATAGAGAGTCAGCCGCGGACGTCGACGACGACGACGAGGATGAATACTACGACGACGACGACGACGCCTACGAGGATGACGGTAAAACTCAGCGCAATTTTACGCCGGCATCGTCTGGCCCATCATCAGTCGAACCAACTGGCCCGCTGATGATGTCCCAAGTACAGGCCAATGGGCATAGTGAATCAGGACATTTCTCAGGAAGTAGTTTTGCAGAAAGTATTTCTTTCCATGCTTCCCAGCCTCATCATCCTGGGTATGAGCATGGATTTTATGAGAGATCGGGTTATATTGAGGGACCCGGTATAGAGAATCACCCACCTGGCTATAGCCATATCCCTCATGGACTTCCTGAGATGTACCCCACGCCTCAGGCAACTAGCACTCGCACTTCAGTGCTCAACTCGCCCTCAAATTACGAGAGCCCGGCCTCCCCGGTGGTCTACCCACATTGGCCGACGTCGAATCCTCCTAGCCATCCGTCGACCTATAGCTTTCAACCACAACCGCCCAGCGTGCAAGCTTTTGGCGGACAGATGACTCGAGGCCCCTCATATGCAACGTCCGCCGTCGACGGAATACTACCACCGACAGCCGATGTACATCATGGTGATATATTCGCCCCCGGGAGCGTTGGCCCAGCTGCGATACCACATCAGCCGGCCTATCCCAACTTCGTGATGGAAAGGACATCATCAGTGGGCCCTACCGTGAAGGGCGAGGGAGGGCACAATCCTTCGATTCCTCAATAATATGGAGGACAACAAGTAGATGGCCAGTTGTGCAGATCAAGGAGAAGACAATCTTGTCGAAACATACCGTCACTGTTATAGCCAAGTTCGAGTCGGCGAATGCCGTACCTTTCCTACTTGTTCCTTTTCCTGCTTGTTCTTTTCATGTCTGTTATTTTCCTATTTCGCCTTGCCCAAGGCACATCTGCCTCGTCAGACTCGCCAAAGTAGGAAAAGAATATGGTTGCTCAGCGTTTGTGGCGAACCGGGGCGAGTTATCATTAGAAAAATCTGGCGAAATTTTGAATGGACTTAAGTTAACTGCATGGATGTCAGCAACTTGAGATATTTTGCAACAAAACGTACCTAATTCAGAGCAAGAATTAACGGATAGGAATGTGCGCAGCCGATTTTACCAAGGTTATGAATGAGCCTTCTACTTCAATCTGAACTCGTAGAGCTCCAAGTCGAGTAACGTTACAAAGGCTACATATCTCAGATTTCAGATAGTCGAGCTAACTCGCCTCCTATATCTCTAAAAGATTTCCCACGTGAGCTCGACTTGAATGTAAAGGTCATATATAAGTTTCGTGATGAGGACTGTCCACTCTCGATCCCATTGCTCCTTGCTCAGGCTCCTGGCAACTGCTGGCGATATAGTAGTGGTCTAAGGAAGCTTCTTTTTAAGACATCGTTCATTTATCAGGTATTTTCATCTTCGACTACCTTTGCATAGCATGAGTAACCCCGGATTGAAGATATCGGGCACATAATTAGACCAAGTCGGCCTAAAAATGGCAAAGGGCAAAATCTACTTCAGGAGACACTGAGTTGATCATCTCTCTGTGCGTCTCTAATAAGGAACTGAATTAAGTCTCCGTTGATTCATCTTCGTTTATAGAACGACGAGAAGTATATCTCCAACAAGAGTACTCGGTCGTTTCATTAATATGACAGACTGGACATGCGATGCTTCTCGTTACAATTCCAGGTATGTACCAAAACTTCTCCAACAAAATGTCTGCATTGCCGTTGATAGAGCTTGGTATAGTCATGATACATATACTATAGGTCACATCTCATAACGGCTTCCAGAACCGTTCAATTTCCCTGAGTTCATGTACCTATCTACTGAGATGAGCATGTATCTGAGACGAAACCCGTCATATGAGACGGCAGATCCTCTTCAACACCCCTATAACCCATTTTGAACCGCTATCGGTTACATATTGAGATAATAGAACACCACGTGCGATAGCTACGCAACCTGATCGTGAACCTCACAATTGAAAGCGATTGTTCATACAACCGTACCTTCAGCCCTTACACTTTAAAGAGCTCCCTACTCTTCTGATCTCCTCATTCTCCTTTACAACTGGCACTTATCAACGTAAGGGGTCCAAGTCGCTACCCCGGACCATCTAGCGTTAAGCAGCTAAGACATTGCCATGCATGTTCTTATGGTCAGACCGAGTAGATTGTGAGAGGCGCTCTCCCTTTCCGCACTATGCTACTTAGGAAGCGAAGGACTTTTCTCATCGGCATCAGTCGGCAGGCACGAACCGTGACTTGCCGTGAGTCTCCCGTGGGAGATTGAATTTATTATTATCACTGTGTAGATTAACAGTTCGCCTCGGCGATGAGCAACTAACCTAACTACCTCTATGGCAATAAACTACACCGCTACATCGGTTGTGCTCGACGACTTCTAAGTTCTCACGCGGGGTCAAGCGCCGAATCCCCCGCGCCTTAATATCTGTGATAAGATAGCTTGCGCAAGAGATACTAGTGTATAGGAGGACGCATGTAGCATCCCGATTAGGAAGAGCTTGCAGGACGAAGGGATATACGAACAAGAAGACTGAATAGGCCTGCGGTGGCGCGGATCGCAGCCTGCAACAGTATTTCTCCATTCACCATTTCCATCTCGGTGCTACTAGTTACGATAGTGGAATGCCGCCATGTTGTATGCTGCAAGGCGGTAACCATACATACACCCCTCGTGTGCGTTTCATGAATTTCGTGCATTTCCTGGATTTCCGCCTCTTTATTCTGCCCGTCGAATGGCACTGTAGAAGGCGGGTGCGAAAGAAAAGAAAGAAAAGAAAAGAGAGTTGAGGCATGGAACGATAGAGGGTTGCATCATGGCAGCCGGATCTCAACGTCCATGCATCCGGGGAGGAAAGGGGGGTTGGGGTTGAGCTTTGGGCAGTCAGGGGGGTCGGGATGCATGTAGGTTATTGCGTTTACTTCATGCACACTGATTACCTACAGTGGGGCGTAGATGCGCCAGGGAGGGCGTTTGTGCGTCTACGCGGGTTACCTTTTACAGCATGACTTGAATTTCTGAATCCCCAACTGGGCGAGCGTCTTGTGGTTTGACGGCTCTGAAGTACAAGGTTCTTGTACACCGTAGATAATGGACTACGTACGTAGAATAGACACAGTTTACGGGATATACGGGATCAGACACGTGGGCAACAAAGAAAGGCTCGATAGGCCGAATGAACATGGTGGCTTCTGTCTATCCCCCCCCTGACGAGGTCTATCTTCCGCCCCCCTCACATGTGACGCGGACGGGGCCAGCTTTCTGTATGTAAGTAGATGTGCGAAGCTTGGAAGTTCCGGCAACCGGGTTACGGACGTCTAGCTCAGCCTAGTGGGTAAGAGGGCGAGACACATAACGCCAGTCGTGAACCTCCACGAGATCGTCCCTTGCTTCGTCACGCTTAGTACATTCGCCGTCGTCTCCCTGCCGGAGATTGTAGGTCGCCGCTTGTACATTTACCTGAATCGTATTTGTATTACTATTTCCCCAGTACCTGAAAGTATTGCTCGTACCCCTGAGAGCCACTAGGGTGTCCTAGTTACGTGGATCTTGCCCGACTTCCTTTGTTCTCCGCCTGAGACATATCAGAACTTTGTAAAACCATGTATAGAGAGAAGACCAATTAGGCGCGTGGCCAAGCTGCACTGTCGTGTAATCGCACAGCATGTACCAGGAGCCTACCTACAAGCTTATTGCTATAATCATCCGGAAATTGCCCTGCCGGAGAAGACTATCCGTATCAAGAAGGTCTGGACTACGCCTTACATCGTAGCTGGTGCAAGCATAGTTGGCCATTCATGATCGATTACTGACCGGAAGCGTGAGATCATATGTCAACGGAGGCGAGGAACTCAAGGTCCATCATACACTACGCTGTTTCAACGACCAGCTGGAGATCCTCACTCACCGGCTCGTCCGGGATGCGAGCCCGACTTTTCCACAGCATATCCCGATACGACTGAAGGGAAGCGAAGGCTGTCCCGTTTGCCTTGAACCTGTGCTTGACATCTGCAGCCCACCCCTTCACAGCATACTTGAACACCGGTCAGCGTTAGCACCCACTCGGTGTCGTCCAACGTACACAGATCAAATCTGTATGTAGGTAAGATGAGCACAAATGTAAGAGATGACTTGTGTACCTCAAGCGGGCGGCCACATCGAGGCTGTCTTGTTTGTCGCACCAAGTCGTGACGGTTATCGAGGTGCAGCCGGGGGGTTACATGAAAACATGACGAAGCTGTCAAACTGCATCTTGATGACCCTCGCCTCTCCCTTAAATCATAATAGCACACAGGTTGATAAGCACATTGTGGGGGGCTTTCATGGGAGGTGGATTTACCCGTTTAACGTTATAGTTATCTCGGGTCGCGCGTGGGATAACGCTAGGGATGGACTGTGTGCATAGAAAGATAGGGGTCAGACTAGTGAGAACCGTCTGCCTAGAGAGAATGAATTTTCTCTTTCCGCGTCGCCATACTTGCGGTGCTAGTTAGTAGTTAGGATCAAGCGCATTGATATATTCGGCCAGTGTGATTTTATATGGCAACATGTAATAGTGATGATTGCTTTGTGGCCGAGCTAGTGTACAAGGTAACGATCGCGTTATAAGCACAGAGCTTATCTAAAGTACAGAGTATATCTTCAGTCATACTATGAGCTATGTGAATGAAACTGACGGCCGCATCATGAGCGTCGTTAAACACAGTGATTAATATGTAGCAGATGACCTTCGAGCCATGGTTCTAGTGAACGACTATATCATATCCTCTCTTGTTTTCTGATGTGTAGTCTCGTGTAGGTCAAGGAGCTGAGCCGACTGTTAAGCTCTTATGGAATAGCAGGCATAATTCACCTGTCATTGACAGAGCGAGAACGACGGCAAAGGGTGGCATATAGCTGGACAATACGGAGGGTATTCGGTGATGTAACTTTGAGACGCCTAGATTCGCAGCAGAAGTTGTTGGGTATAGCAACACCCAAGACTTGGGATAGCTGATTCACATAAGCCGTCGTATCGTTCCGTTTTCCTCCCTTTCTCAATCGTGGGCATCATTTTTAATTGGCTCAAGTCTTAACAGACACTTCTGACCTCGCGGCTGGGACGAGATAAGTTGGTCTGACATTTCCATGTCTTCGTCGGTCATGGAGCTATCGGGGAGGGTTGTGAAGCGGGAGTACACGTCCCTCAACAATATCTTCATTTCAGCCAGCGCGAGACTGTTCACAACATGTTAGACACTCATCCTTCTCACGATTGATACGTATAACATACTGTTTACCAATGCAACCCCTCCCGCCACTGGCGAAAGCGAAGAACAGCCGCTTCCTATCTAGGCTCCCTTTTTCTTCGAGCCATCTCCCCGGATTGAATAAATCGGGCTGTGGAAACACGGTCTGGTCGATACGGTGCGCAGAATATGCCTGACTGCTGACTATTGTGTGCTCAGGAATGAAGAAGCCGTCAATCGTGCGCCCGCCCCGGGGCACGTATCGTGGCAAAGACATCGGTATTGCTGGAAAGCATCGTAACCCTTCTAATACGACGGCATCGAGGTATGGCAGCTTATCGAATGGGACCTTAGGGTTGGCTATAAGTTCCTCCTGCAACCGGTGTTGGACGTGAAATGATCGAGGTTGCGAAAGCTCCCACATGATGAAGCACAAGCCATCTCCGGTAGTGTCGATACCGGCAGCCATATGATCTAGGCACTCCGCCGCCATATCCACATGGTCCATTTCGTGGACCTTGTCCTGCATGCGGTTCAGTAGTGTAAACGATGCCGGGTCCGTCTTTTGGGTTGCAGATAGGACCAACTCGTCCGCTAGAGGGGTTTGTCGCGGTTTCGCGAATATAGCGAGTATCCGGCCAATAATCTTATGTAATGACGGGCTATAATATTCCACGAGGCGGTCTGTAGTAGTTCAGCATTTAGCTTGCCGTCGCAGCATGAGAAGCGACTCACTCTGAAGGCTGTCATCAAATGCTACCTGCCTCATGATGTCCTCGTCTTGTGGGCTTCGTAACGAGTCGGATCCATAAGGGTGAAATAGTTGATGAGTTACACCATCGAAAGCGTAGTCATGTAAGCCTCGTTCCCTGTTAGCATCTGTCGTCTTGACTGACTTTATACGCAGGTCATACAAATCTATAACAAGTTAACACGCATTCTATATACGCATGCTTGATATGAACGTACAAACAAATCGACACTCTGACCGACAGACTGAGAGCATCTTTCAATGAGCCTTCTGGACCGTTCTGCGATTCCATCGAGCGATTGCGATTTCATAATGTTTGAATTGGCATATCGGTCAGCAAGGACCTTTTTCCTCTTGGCGTGCTGTAGAAATCAGCATCCGTCATGAAACTTATCCGTATGATTTACTCACATCCTCTTTGTTTAATGTGGTAAACATGGTCCTAGACGTGCGAGTTTCTGTGAGTCTTCATCACCACGACAACAGCATGATGGTACTGAGGGACTACTCATAGGCCTAACACATACCTTCTGCCGTAAACTTTGAATAGATCATAAAACTCTGTCTTATCGTAGCCACTCCCCCCTGAGGTGTATATCTCCTTGATGCCCTCTAGTGAAGCAAACGAAGCTTCATTTGGCGCAATCCGGACTACCGGACCGTACTGTAGGTGCAGATTGTGAACATATCTCGTACGTAGAGCACGAAACTCATACGATCTGAGCACGAGCGAGGTGAAGAGAGAGCTTTTCGGACCGGGTAAAACCCGAAGGGGGGATGAGACGCATTTCCATATATACCATATAGTGAGGAGTAGGCTGGCGATTGCCAGAAATGAGGTGTCAAGTAAAATCATTATGGATGATTATGGATGAGGAGTCTTTTGGGCAGCTTGTCGCTGAGTGAACTTATCCAATATATATAATTTCGAGATACATTATGATTTACGATATACTTCAGAGATGAGTAAGTTAGCTCAGGCGCTCAGAGCGACAGCCAGAGCGACACATGCACATGTGGCAGATAGCCATCTGCTTTGATGCATATGCTTATCCACATATTAAACTAAAATAGGTGCCACACGTGACATAGGATAAATAGGTACCGATTCCTTGAGCGAATCGAAGCCACTTAAGTTTAGCTGTTACACCCACCTATCAATTGAATCCGTGCACTAGCTATTTTTACACCAAAACTCACTTACTTTGCGATTAAGTAAAACGTAGCCAGTTAGTCAAATAAAATAAAATAAAAATATTTTCATAATGATAATTAGGATATAAACTATATTCTACAAGTATTTTACCCCAAAAAAACTTAATGCTACATTAAGGTGCCTATAAAAGTTGGCATACTATATAGCTTACTAGTTTATACTTAGAAATAAAACGCTTTATATTTGCGCTCTAATATAACAGCGTCTATAAAGGTCTAAATAAAAAATAACCTTAGATTTATAATCACTGTTTAATTAATTACTTTAATTTTGATATTTTAATTCTATTCTGTAAGGCGTTTAGGTTTTATTTGGTTGCAAAGTAAGTGAGTTCTGGTGTACATTCTGGTATAGAAATAGCTAGTGCACGGATTCAATTGATAGGGTATTATATCTAACTTAAGTGCTGATAATCCCCTCCACATGAGCCACAAAGGGAGAATAGAGAGAGTAGACTAACGTGTTTAGCTGTCTAGCCTAGCATCAATCACCATTGACAGAAGCCGTCGTTGAGCTTTTCTTTCTTGTGTCCAGCAAGGACAATGAGTCAATAACTTCGCTTCGTTTAGTATGTACGTCTTCAGAGCACTGAGCTCATGTGTGCTGTGCTGTATCATTTGATGCTTTGCAAAAACTTAATCACTGTATTGCAGAGCCACTCTTCCGACTCCGGCTCCGTGACTCTATGACAGGCCCCGGGTATTGCTCCCGATAGTTCGCTAGCAATCCCCGGCCTACATAGCTCGCGCCAGCGATTGATTAAATTCTCCTTGTTCACGGATTTTGGGACAAACTCATCATCCCCAGAATGAAGTATGAGCAGTGGCTTGTCTACCCTTGCCCAGTACGGGGCCGCTACCTCGTCTGATAAATCGGGCGAGAAATAATTATCCTCGCCGCTATTCAAAGACCACCAGATTAGCATGATACGGCGTATGAGTATGGTTTGTATGGCCGAACCTACTCTGCTGCTGCAAGAGCATACCACCGCCACGCTGACATTGGCGAGCTCTGCAGGAACGAGGGTAAAAGAGCGACTGGCATACGGTCATGACTCTTTCCAGCATCAATGAGCTGTTTGGCGATCTTTATACTCTCCTCCAGCGGGCCGCTGCCCATCTCAAGCGCCATCGCATCTCCGTCATAGACGGGAGCCTGGAGAATGTACCCATCCACAGGTGGCGCTGCATGTGCCGGCGAAGTATACTCCATGCAATCCTGACTCTGTTAGCCGCCCGTCCTACGCGCATCCACGTCCAGAGCATAGAGTTTACCTGAGAACCGGTGGAATGCCCCATCAGAACAACCCGCTCCTTGCCGATGCTCCGGAGATATTTCACCAGTGCCGCGATGTCGGCAACATCATCCACAAGTCGCGAGAAGCCGAATGCAGAGAAGGAGCTCTTCAATCTGAATTCGAACACCGAATAACTGAGACTGGGGTCTTCCTCCAACCGCTTGGCTATCGCGCGAGGGTAAGGAACGGTGTGAGGGCCATCGCCCAGCCCTCCGATGAATACGAGCGAGTTCTTTGCATCTTGGGGGCCAATCTCGTAGGCACATGCATGCGACGTTGGAGAAGGGAACGGGTGCACCGTCGTGGTAAAAGTGTTGGGAGGAGCCATAGTTATTGATTTATATATTATGCCTTCTTATTTGATAGGACGAAGAAGCTCTCCAAGATGTTCACTGCATGGAAGCTCATCAAATACAATTGCACACCTGAAATGTATTAGGTAGGATGTAGTTTAGGTATTTATGAACTGTGAGATGGGGTGGAGGAGATACATGTACCTCTATAAAAGTGACCCTCTATAAAAGTGACGCAAAGAAGCTGGGACTAGGTCCCTTACCAGGTAAGAGGTAGGCAACGAGAGGAACCACTAAATACGCCGGGTGACTCGGGCGCACCTAGCACTAACCTACCTGAGTATTACCAAGTTAGTACCTAGCTTCGCCTGTATTTCTCTCCCCATTGCCTAAGTAGGTACCTGTATCGATCAGTCGGACAACACCTGCAATTACTCTCTCGCATCCTACTTACAAGTTACAACCAGATGAGCAAGGGGACAATAAAACGAGCCACAAGATGGCCAGCAATTCTTCACCTGCCCGGAATCAGTTTTTCCAAGAGGTACGTTCAGACCTTGTTTGGTCTTCGTCATCATGACGGCAGCTAGCTTACATCTCGAGGCATAGCTCAAGCCACGATGCATCTCCATAAATAATCTAGCAGTGCGCTCATCCGACAAGAAGGCGAGCGCGAAGGATCTGATCAGGGTAACGGAAGACTTATCGGCGCTTCTGGATCGACAGGTATCGCAGAATGCCTCCGTCTTGGATGACAAACTGGCCGACTACGTCTTCTTTCCGCTGTCCAATATTCTACGACATCAGCAGCAGTATCCTATCCGTCTAACTGAGGTCACGATTAAGTGCTTCAGGACTCTCGTTGACCATGGCTGGAAGAGCAAGCTGCCGAAGGAGCTTGCTCAGCAATTGCTCCTCCTTCTGACCTTCATCATCGGTGGCGTGCCCGGTCAGGAGAAGCGGGACCCCATTCCTGAAGAGACCGAGCTAGAGTCGTTCAAAGCCTTGACTTCACTTGTCAAAGCTACGGGGTCGTCGCCTAGTGGTGCCGCCGCCTTGGTCGAGGCAAATGCGATACCTACTCTTGGGCATGCCATTACCGTTGTACTCGACGGTATTAATGATGGCCGGACTCCTGTGCTCCAACTTGAAGCGCTGCATGCGCTGAACGCATTGGTCACCGCGATTAATGATCGGACAGCCCTAGCCACATTTTTGCCCGGAATCGTGTCTTCGCTAAGCAGACTGCTGGCGCCTCCGGCATCACCGAGAACCCAGAGCAAAGTCCTTGTGCAAGGTATCGGTACATTACGAGACGTTCTCACAAAGGTGCTTGGAGATATTAATCTGAGGGGGGTATTGAACAAGCCGGCTGAGGATGACGAGGATGTCGAAGGAAAAATTTTGTCGACCTCGTGGCTGACGGCAACCGTAGCCAAGGTGAAGCTTGCGCTAGCTAGTATTTTGAAGTTGCGAAATCACATCTCTGACGACGTGCAGGCCGCCTTGGGAAAGTTATGTCTCACGCTGTTGGACGAGTGCCATCAGTCTCTTTCTGATGCCTCCTCTATCTTAGTCGAAACGGCAATGATCCTAGGCGATGACAAGGAACTGCAGTCAATCCACGAGACAGGCCTCGCTGATTTGGCAAGGATATATCCAGAACTTGGAGATGCTATCAAAACCACCGTCTATAACTGGGTCACAAGCCTTCCACGCATAGTCCAATCCAGCGAAGAGAAGATTAAGCAGCAGGCTATGCAAAATCTTCTAAAGGGCCAGAATTTTATCACCACGCTTCAAATTGATTCATCTATTCTGGACGATTCGTTAGCAGCCTCACTTAGAGATAGCGCAACCGCACTAGTCATTGGATCCAAGCCAGGAAGCATCCTGTCTGAGCTGCCTTCTAATGCTCTTGAACTGAGCAGCATGAGCCCAGCCGAACAAGGCGAAGTGGTGTCTTTCCAGCCGGTTTTGATGGCCCGCGAGACGGAGCGTCCAACGCGCGTCGCGTTCCTCGATCTAATATCAAAAATCGGATCCCAGTCTCAACGCATCAGGCTAGCTAGTGACATGCTGAGCTTCGTGCGTGAATCCAATGGTCCTAGCCAAGTCACCTCATACTGGTTAGCGTTCGAGCTGGTCAAGTCGACGCTCTCTCAGTCATCTGAACTGGATGATTTTCTTGACTTCTCCGTAGCAGCTGAGACGTCGGACGGTAGCGAGTCTGCGTTGCAGGAACTTTATACAATCTCCGTCGCGATTCTCGACTCACAAGCTGAGACAGAAGATATAGAATGGAGAATGCAGGCCGTTGCGCTAGAAGTTACAACCTTTGCAGCCTTGAGGATGAAAGAGGAATTTCGACCGGAATTGATCGATGTACTGTACCCGATTGCAACATTTCTCGGTTCGGATACCCCCCAACTCCGGCAACATGCAATTGTCAGTCTCAACAGCATTGCAACAGCGTGCGGCTATCCAAATGTTACAGACTTGATTATCGACAACGTTGACTATATGGTCAACTCAGTATCTCTAAGTCTCAATACTTTTGATATCTCTCCAGCCTCTACACAAGTACTACGGATGATGATCAAACTTACCGGTCCGCGTCTCATACCATATCTTGATGATGTAGTAGCATCGATATTCGCAGCACTTGATAACTACCACGGCTATACCCTATTTGTGGAGAGTCTGTTCAGCGTACTTGCAGAGATTGTACAACAAGGTACTAAATCAAATAATCTGTTACTCGAAGATGCTCCAAAATCGATTCGTCACAAAAAAGCTTCTCCAGAGATCGCCACCACGAGCGACTTGTGTGGGATTTTAGACAGTCGCCATGAACGTGAAAAGCAGCGACACCAGGAACAACTAGAACTGGAGCGAATAGAAGGACATCCCAACCGGCCCTTTAAAGAATCTGATGCTACGAAGGTTTTAGATGAAGGAAGTATAGATGATGAAGAGGGTACCGGCAGCCAGGTTGAGAAGCCTCCGCCCCCGAAGACACGAACGTTCCAATTGCTCTCGCGCATCACAAGCCTGACACAACATTACCTGACCTCTCCCACGCCAACGCTCCGAAAGTCCTTACTCAACCTTCTTGCGACGGTATGTCCGGCGCTCGCTCCCGACGAAGACGACTTTCTGCCGCTCGTCAACGCCGTGTGGCCCGTGTTAATAGAGCGGCTATACGACCCCGAGACTTTTGTAGTGGTCGCGGCTTCCGAGGCACTTAGTGCATTGTGTGCCGCTGCCGGCGACTTCTTGAGCACACGCTTCAAGACGGAGTGGTGGGATGGCGGACTCGGAAAGTGGTGTCGCAAAGTCAGGGCCGAGGCTCTTCGATCGCAAGAACGGGATAAAGGCAGAGGTAGGAGAAACGCAGGAGTGTCTACTACTACGTTCCCGTTCGGCAAGAATCGCCTAGAGGAAAGCAGTGATATCATCATGCCCGCCCGAACCGCGGATGGACAGCTCGAGATTAGAGATGCCGGAAAAGAGGTCGCGAAGTCCACCCCAAGTGGCAGTTTTATCAGTGGTTCGGGATTGGGCCGCTTTGCGCAGGCGGTGCAGGTCTGGGAGGCAGTGCAGAATCTACTCATCGCCATTGTGACTTACGTTCGGATCGACGATGATATCTTCGATCAGATCCTAATGTTACTTGCGGATGCCCTAGAATCCCAGGACCCCGCAGTCCGTGCTGCGCTCGAGGCTCTTGATGCCGATGCCGTTTGGTTGTTCATGTATGAGCGCGGTATGCTGGGCGTAGAGCCGAGTACTTTCCCTATCATGAAAGGTGTGAAGTTTGTGGAAGTGTAGCGGGCATAATATAATCGGCAGTGCGAGAAGGATACGAGATGAATCGAACAATTCGCTGTGAACTCCTACTACCATATGAAAATCGACGTCGTATGTATATGTTCGGCTAGATCTCTATCTGACATGTGATATTTTGCATACAGATATTGAAGAGTTGGTATAGGGCGCGCGCCTCCAGGGCGAGAAGTACGGTAGAACACCTTCAACATACACGCCCCATATCTGTATCGATCCGCTATTGTGCTAGAGAATAACTTAGTATGTAGCTACCTAAGTTTGGTGCTTCAATCCACTAGAGGTTTTCTATTCTACATAGTACCTATGTTGTAGTATACCTTGTGTACTTCCTACCTTGTTTAGGTTTTACCACTATGGCAAAAGAAGGAGCTTCGCGCGAGTTATTATTCATTTCCTAGCTTCCCTACTGTTCATAGTATTCCAACTGTAGGAACAGGAACTCATACTTACCTTAGGTACTGCTCGCTAGATCGAGTGGATTCGCGGGTAGACCCGCGACGCTAACCCACGCAATAAATCTCCGAGCCCGCGACTAAATTGAACCGCTACGGAGCATTACCGTGTGCTGATAATATGTTCCCTGGTCGGAGACTAGGAGTGGCTACGCATACTAAGCGACGAGAGAAATGATTTTCGAGACGACAGCACCGAG
The DNA here is from genome assembly GCA_022578855.1 of Nemania serpens. Taxonomy (NCBI): domain Eukaryota; kingdom Fungi; phylum Ascomycota; class Sordariomycetes; order Xylariales; family Xylariaceae; genus Nemania; species Nemania serpens. The sequence continues at coordinate 222,280 of MU396730.1, read as the reverse complement.
TGTAAAGAAATGGATCAGAATAGAACGCACGGCTATATTTAATATTCGCACGATTACGAAGTACATCGCGCTAACTAACCGCAAGTAGATAACATTATAACTATCATCTTGACGCCGCCGGCCCTTAGGCATCTCTTATACATGATGCGCTGCCGTCCTGGGCCATTGTGAATTACTACGTTAAGGCTCGCGATCACTTCGCTGGCCTTCCGGGGTGCCCTCGTCCTGATCTCCTGGACGCTGAAATGTCTGCGGGCTTTCCGCCCTGCGCCGCCGTTGCCTTCTTCGACGCGTCGCGCGTTGTCTTTCGCCGGTTCGAGGGCTGTTGCGGAGGGTCTTTGTAGATTGGCTGTGCTTTTATTTTGTCCGGCTCCGGCAACATATCGAATTCAGTCGGCTGTCCCGCAATTCGCCGGCTTGCACGCTCCTTTACGTATGTTTTGCGTGTGTTTCCGTTACTCTGTGATCCGATTGCTGCTTGCGTGTTGGTGTCCGGCTTCTTGAATTTGATGGGTTGAGGTGAATCACGCCCTCGACGAGGCGGCTGGACTTCTGCCTGTGTTGGCACAGACCGCTGACACGCAGCTAATTTTCGGCCATTGCCTTGTTTCTTTGGCGTATTCTTTACGACTCGGCCGCTGCGAACTCCACGGGGAGTGCTGTTTGCTTGTCGAGATGACGCTCGCGACGATGATAGCTCTCCGCTCTTCGAATCCGCTTCTGCGCTCGGAGGCCATAGATGAGGTAATGCAAGCCTCCGAACTAATCCAGCCTGCAGCTCCTTGCTGAATCCCATGGAGTCCCAGGCACGGTATCTTTCGTCCAGTTGTTCCTTATCATACCTTGGCTCGCTACCGTCTAGGCTGGCGAGCTTAGTGTACGCCATCATAAGCCGGTTGGACTCCTCGTCGTCCTCTCGAATGCTGGCTTCTACCTGCTCTGGCGTCAAGCTCTCTTTCCAATAATGGAGGAGTCGCATCAAATGAATGTACTCGCGCGTCATTGTGTTCAGAGTGCCTGGTCGGTTTCGAATCTTCTCCGTTTCTTCGTTGAATTTCTCGAGCAGCTTGTCACCAATCTCATTTTCACGTTTCTTGCGTCCGTCGTCGACGGAGGCCTCTCGCAGGGAAATCTTCAGATAATAGTAGTCTTCATCAGATAGACGAAAACGCGTTCGGTTTAAGTCCAGCCGTTCTAGCGGATCTTCAGGCATCGGCGTTGGCGAGCGGGGTGAGGGGAGTTCATCGTACGTGTCATACCCGCTGAGGTCGGTTTCGGTGCGGTTGCCGTCACCGGCCCTACTATCATCGTCGCTACTGCTATCGCTCGGCGGCGGAAGAGGTGGGAGTTTGGGCACAAGGTCAGATATTCGAGCCCATAGCCGGTCCCAGCATTTCCCCTCGGTCTTGCCCCTGACAGCACCTGACAGCTGTGGCCGCCCTTCGATGATGCGCTCCAGCACCCTCAATGCTTTCTGGCGCTGCTCGTAAACCGGGTCATGGACCATGTATATTCTGCGCTCCTGGAGCATCGTCTCTCGCTGGTTGTACCACTCCTCGCCGAAACGGTTCCGTCCCCAGGCTGCATATCTCTCCGGGGTGTGCGACTCCGCCTCGAGCGTGCCGGGTAGTGGTGCATTAGGATCGTAGGAATCGTAATGAGATGTTCTCGGTACAAGAAGCTCCTCCTTGTACGCCTCTATAGATACTTGTGGTCTCTGGGCTCTTAGTCTGGGGGGTTGGCAATCCTCTGGGCTTTCAGGCTCGTTGTGACGGCCACGAGTGCTGAGATCGCCGTGGTCGCTAAGAATTTTTCCATCGGACAGCAGGGATGCGGCATGATCAATGGTCGCCTCAACCAACGGCTGTTGGGCTGGAGCACTGTTGGCCTGACGCCGCAGGTGACTTCTCGGCGCCATCGAGACGAGAAATACAGAGGGGGATAGAGGGGGATAGAGGGGGATAGAGGCTGTGAGTGCCGTGAGATAGACAGATGAAGGCAAGATTCGAGGATGGGGGGGAGGTTTGAAGGCTTTTGTGATGTTGATGGTTGACTTGTACAATACCTATCCCTAGGTCTACTTTCCCGTTGATTCCCCCCTCGTCATACTTTGGGCGTTTACCTTGCCTCTTACATGTCAGTATTGTACAACATAGAGCGTTCTGTAAGTTGTTTGAATGTACCTTACCTTACCTTACCAGGTAGTGTGTACCCAATGTAGTGCGTGTAATGTCCAATCGCAACGCAAGTTGACGCTACAGGCTTGCCTCGGCGCTAACGAGTTCGCGTCCGCACACTCGGCGTCGTATTATAGCATTCATATCTGACTCCTGATTGGAACAATCTTGTCAATATGACTCCAAATTCGTCCTCTGTCGCACTACATCACAGAACTTGAAACCAGTTAATTACGCCTCTGGTCATATTTACACCTGTTGACTCGTCAGCCAACCCTAAAGCGCCTTCTCTTTTCATATGCAATCGACATCCAGTTCCATACTTTGATAATTACCTGAATAACAATGAGTCCAAACATATACAACCCCATGCTTCCTTAGACTATTGCAGTGAGTGCGAAAGTATCGCGACTGGGTATCAATTCGAAAACAGATTTCAGGAATTTTGTCGAACGCGAAGTGGGCTTGGTCAAGAAAGTACACCATCATATTGAAACCACGCCGGTCGCTTCATACGAATGCTTGCCAAAGACCCTCAATTGCGTCCAACTTCCCAGGAAATCGCCGAATCTCCTCACCTGCGCCCGAATGCTCAGATCCCTCAACCTAATACCGCAGTTGCCAAGAGCGTTCCCCAAACGAGTAAGTGAAGTCGCCAAGCTCTGGCTCGTGGAAGGCTCGTTAATTCTATACAGTTTTATGCAAGGGCTAGAAGAACTTTGAGGTTATATTCCTAGTTCTTTCTACAATAGCCTCTTTCATTTGTTTTCCTAAAGCATTTCTCTAGAATGCTGGAGCGGACTCAGCATAATGTAAAATATCTCCCAACCTCCCGCGCGATCGGTGACCCCTGGCTCAACAACTGCCCGGTCGCAATCCCCAGAAAGGGACATATGAACTAACGTAATGATATAAGCGCTCTTTCAGGTTTTTATACCAAGGAGGCAAGCCACTTGAGACTTGGAGACATGGGGAACAAGAGGTACCTTGACTTTCCCTCCCCGCGAGCGGGTTGGGGTTGGGGTTGGGGTTTCCCCTATATAGGCATATAGATCGCGTCACGCTAGCCCTCGAAGAAAAAGTCGATGATTTCTACGAAATCCCAACCGCGACGAAGATGTATTATCGGTTGCCCTATGCTTTCGAAATGGAAGCTCTATGTTATTTTGATTCTATTATGATAGCGACTACCATCTTAGCCGTAGCAAGTGTAGGTTCGTGGTGAACAAGTAGCTTCTATTAGCTCTTACTTGTATGCTTCGGCAAGAACCGAGATGTTCAATATTATCCTTCAGGATGAGAAGTACGTATTGTGTGTGCTGGTAAGCTAAAAATAACGGACCGTTGATGATTAATTCTTAGGCAAGAATCTTTCACGAGAGCATAATATATAATTAATACGACGCACAGGGGATGCCATGACAACATGAGAGCGAATCCTATGCTCAGTGAGGTTTGTGAGTGATTGTACTTTCGTAAGAAGACTGACTTGGATGTAATCAATGCTAGGCTGCCGTTATTTATGACAGCTTGATCGTTATTAGTATCGATGGCCCCAAGTTTTAAACCGCTTCCAATGAACAACCGTATGACAAACAGCTTAATTCATTTTCATGTTTGCATATTTTCATAAGAACACCATAAAACTATATATATATATATATATTTTTTTTTTCATATTTGTCTTATTACTAGCCTAACATCATGTAGTTCGTTCTCGAGGAAAGGGCGGTATACAACAATACTAAAATTAAAGACAGTAAATTAATTACGCTTCATAAGCCCCTCTCCAGACCGAGGTCTTCTTGTAGCTAACGTAGCATTCAGTATTGGAGAGTTCAATGACTTGCTCCCTTCACCACGGCATAACAATGAGGGGTGTCCCTATAAACATGGAAGCTATTGATCGCCACACTATTATCTTAATCATTAATTATACATAGATAAGCGTAGTTCCATTCTCCTATGCGACGCTTAGAATTCCTTGTAAATCATCTGCTAATCATTCCAAACTCTTCTGCTTTTCCGGATCGAGAGAGATCTGCGCGGGATGCTTGCCGATGGGTAGCCGCATGAACTTACCGGGGAAGCGGTTTTGTTTGGGCCCGCGCCGGGGCGCGGGCGGCGGCGCGGGCGGGGGGGGGGGGGGGGGGGGGGGGGGTGGGGGGGGGGGAGCGCCGGCGGCGGGTGGGGGGGA